>CM031241.1:342632075-343076334 GCA_018340775.1 Taxus wallichiana var. yunnanensis | reverse complement strand
ACACACCCAACTTTCTTCTCTTATGTTTCTTACTAGTTTCTCCTTTCATCTTCTTAGGATCATTTCCATCTTGGTTATCTTTTTCTTTCTTTCTTTTTTTACAAACACATCTACTTCATTATTTATGCTCTTATCTACTACATCAAAAGAATTCACATGTGCTTGTCCTTTATCATTATCTCTTGTACGGATGTAGAAGCTTCTATCATCGGATAATTATACTTATAATGACCCTTTTATAACAACCATAACAAACAACTTCAGAAATATTTCTTTTTGGACCTCTATCTCCTCCCCGAGAACTAATTTTTTTCCTCAAGAAGATTAATAGTTAAGCTGTCCCATCTTCGAGCAGATCTTCATACTCGGTAGATGTACTAGGAGAAATATTTGTGCTCACCGAGAGTGGTTGTGGATTCTCGAACCAAAGGTCTTTGGTGTAGGCTCTACTTTAGCAACAATTTCTTTGGGCTCCTCTTCCATGCTTTCTTCTTTCCTTCTTGCAATCTCCTTTGCTTATTCAATGGTATTTGGCGGTCATACTTCACTCGTTGTCTCGATCTCGGCTTCATCCCAAGAATGAAGTGCTTACAGAGGAGATTATCCACACCATTCATCAACCCATCCACTAATCCTTCCTTAGGATCCGGGCATCAAGCTTCCTCCTTAGCTCTAGAACACAAGCATGATAATCTCTTATCTTCTCCTTCTCTCCTTGGGCTAGCTTTGTGATCTCGATCATGAGATCTGCATATTTCTGTTGTTCACCAAATTCTTCAAGAAAACTTTCAGTTAATAAATCCCATGAGTTTTTTACATTTTCACCTAGTGTTTCAAACCACCTAAGTGCTAAACCATCCAAAAAGGTAGGAAAAAATTCAGTCCATTGTTCCCTTCTTATAAGGCCATTACAAATACAAGATCGTTTAAACTCTTGAATGAAAGAGGAAGCATCTTCATTAGATTGAGCTGAAAAAACAGGAATCTTCCCCATTTTCAAAAGTAACCACAGTGAAATACCAACCCACAAGTACAATCAACAAGACTTATGTGCACAAATAATTGGAATCACTATAATAGAAAGTGACTTTACACTTTTCTACAGTAAAATAGAAATGACCACGGTAAACTATGGTAAAAATTGACTTACTGCGGTAAAAACTGACTTTACTGTGGTAAACACTATTCACGGTAAAAAGTGAAGTTACTGCGGTAAATACTATTCACGGTAAAAAGTGACTTTACCATGGTAACTACTATGCACAGTAAAAACAAGGTTACTCTCCAAATGATTTCTGACTAAGTGGGAATATCTCTCTAGAAAATCCACCAACGAGGCTTGGTCCTAAACGGAACCAAAATGTCATCACCAATCCAGCACTATGATAATTCTTCACTGGGAACTCCTCGTGCTATGATTATTTACTAATGCACAACTTTTAGTTTGGTGGATGGAATCTGGAAACACAACAACAAACATAACACAAGAATACCATAGACTATGATAAGAAGGAATGACGATAAATCTGAAATATAAGTGTAAATTATAATATCAACATGAAATTTTTACAATCTCACCCATGAGGTACTTCAAGTGTTACTGACTTCACTTGCCTTCCAACAATAACTATGGGAGAAACTTCACAATTACACTTCTTAATGGCTTCTTTAACACACCTTCAAAATGATGGCTTCCTTTACACACTTACAATATTTCTCACTACTTCCTTCTATGCTAAATGAGGGGGGTGGCCTCTTTATTTATAGGAATTTAGGCTTATCCATCTTATCTCCAAGATAGGATAGGAAATCTCTTCCGGCCAATCATATTTTATGCCTAAACTCTTGCCTTTATATGTAGGCTTATATTCTAAGATAAGATAAACCTTATCATCTCACATGGGTTCCACCTTTTAGACTTTTCCATAAATAAAATACACAAAATATTTATGACATCACTCTTTGTCCCTATTAAAAATATAATATTTCTAATTCCTAATTAACCCTACTTCTCTACTTATCCCAACTTTGACATTTTAACATTACGGACCACTTACGAAAAATATTTACTTTTACAACATTTCTATTGTACTTTGATCACATTTATTACCTTACTCTACATTATTGGCAAGCACTGCATCGACGACGCCGTTATCTTCTATCGGACGCTACTACTAATTACACTTAACAACATCCTATTCCTAATACATACATTAATGAAATAGAAATTACGGAGGAAAATTTTAGTGTCGACATATCATCATGAGTAATGCCTATGTCCCTCCCAAGCTCACATTGGGAAGTCCCGAAATAATGTTTCTAAACACTCATTCTCGTGACCAAGATGTCTACACAACATGTACCAAGAGGGGATTATGATCATCATTGGTGGGACAAAGTGTTCAAAATACATTTCATCAAAGCTTCCTAATGAGTAAAAAAGTGTGGTTGTGTAGTATAAGTCATCGAGATCGATTCAGTAATCCTCAAGCTTCTTAGTGGACCTCAGTGAGCAATGCCTATAGTCACTAAGGAGATCATTCGACAGTGTTTCTAAACACTTAGTTTGAGGTGTTTGTGCATTATCCGAAGGAGGTTTCTTATGGTGTGAAAGGTTCAAAAAATCATAGTTCTCTACATTGAGATGTTTCATCAGATCAGTTAGGAAATGAGGTGAAGACAACAGGGCTTTGTCTTCATTGGCATTCCTTCTTTCTTCTTCTCATTCATTCTCTCCTCTCTTCCTCTCTTCCCCTTTTCTTTCTAATTCTTCGTTGTGTGTAATCATTGTATTTCATCCTATTCACTTAAGTGACATATTTTAAAATTGTTAAAGTATTTTCTCAAAATTATAAGATAAATACTTAATTCGTGGAAAAAAAATGTCACGAGTGGAATATGGAAATGAAGAGTCATATGAGGGAGGTGAAAGGACAATTCAAAGTGTATAAATTGGGATGGATTTTCCATTCCAAGGGATTCCATATTTTTTAAGACTTCTACTTTATGGCAATATTGGATGGTGTTTATTGGACTTTGTGTCACAAATATGCATGAAATAAAGCTACAATTTCTTCCACTTTCTTCTTTTCCCTTGCTTTGTACAACTTGTGTAAATTTCAATCAAGGAATAGAGTTTTTGCTTTCCAAGATGTATGAATGTGTGTAGATTTTATGCATGGTTTCCTCTCATCTTGTTATAGCATGGTTCTCATGGTTTCTTACTATCTACCTCTTTTATACACTTTGTAAGCATAGTGACACAAGAGCTTTGTATCTTTGATGGATGAATATGAGAACTTGGTGTCTCAATTTTTCCATCTCACTAGATAACTTCATTGTGTTTCATCTATATTAAATGTTGAACTACTTTGGTTACTAGGTGTGAACTCTAAAATCTACTCATGACAATAGCTTTCCCTTCCTAATTTCCCTCCTCCCTAATTTTTTGTATTTCCTCCCTTGTACCCCCGTACAAGCACTTCGCCAAATCTCAAGTGGAGTGTCCCTGTGTGATCCCAACCTATTTGGCCAACCCAGCATTTAGATTAGGATTAGATTAGTAACATTCAATAATGGGAGTTGTACCATTCAATGCAGAGGGGTGTAGCCCCGTGAATGTTGGTGGAGACACCTAATTTTCCATATCGACAAATTTTCTCACCAACTATTTTTGACGACTCTGCTTTAGGGGAGAGATTTTCCCAAGTGCACCCAAAAAGATCTCTACCAAAAAAAAAAACAAAAAGGTATATATTCAAAAAAAAATTACTTGGATGATCAAAAGTCTCTTTACAATCCTAACTAATAAATCTACACTTTTCAAGATTTGAAGAAGAATCAGTTGAAGGGGAAAATACCATGGCATATGAAAAAGAGAAATACCCCAACCCATTGTTCCATGGGGAAGGAATACAAGTCCACTTTCTCTTATACCTCCTCTTCACGATCTTCCGACATGTTCCCGTAAGAACTTTCCAAATTTCAAAGGTGATGGTGTAACTTCCTGAAGAACACATAACAACCTTCTTCACCGCTTGTGGAGTGTTGGGTGTCAAACACAAGGAAGTGTCTATTTGATTGTTCATGGAATCACTATAGGAAAATGTTGCCGAATGGTTTTATATGTTACCCACAAGGTCTATAACTTGTTGGGAAGATATAAAAACTAGATTTGAGCACATATTCAAGACCACCGAAGACTGTCAAGACCTCTTGGTCCAATTGGTGCAAATGAAGAAGGAGCCTACAAAATCTATGAGAGACTTTGTAGCTAAATACGACCGGTTAATCAGAAGGATCCTGAAGGATTTTGTGCCTCTAGATAATAACCTGAAGAGATTCTTTATCAGTTCTTTACAACTCGAATTTGGATTCTTCCTCAGAAGATCACAACCTAGAAATTTGAAAGAAGCACAAGATTATGCTATTGAAATGGAAGATGATCTAATATTTTCTAGTAAGGTAAATAATCCCAATGGTAAAGCGAAAAGATCAAAGTTTGGGTTCAATGACCATTGATCCAATAATTCAGAAAATGGCTAATGATATGATTTTATGAAGAAGAAACTCTCTCATCACAGGAGCACCCCAAAGGCTCACCTTGGAAGCCCCACCAATCAATGCAATGTATGGGAGCTATGAAGATGAAGAAGAGGAAAGTTTTGAATATGAAGAGGAAGGAGAAAATGAATATGTTAGGATTAGGTTTTGTGAATGCACACTTGATGATGAAGAATCCATTGATAGTTATTCATATGTAGTATTCACCAAATCCCAAAAGGTGAAAGAAGGCTCTTCTTCTACTTCCAAAGTTAATAAATTTGAATCCTCAAATGGTGACTCCAGGAAAAAAAATGAAAGTAGGATCATCAAATCCTTCTTTAATAAGGATAACTAAGAAGAAGCATGAAGCCATGCCAACCAAAAATCCTTCTACCTCTTCAAGTAAGTCCCCTTCTACTTCTCTTGGAAAATCATTTTCTAAAAAAATCCATGTCAATGCTATCATAACCCATGATTTTCCCACCACCTCTTCATCCTTAGACATCATTGATCATTTCAAAAAGTCCAAGATCCAAATGTCTGCATTTGAATACTTAAGAACTCATCCCAAACAATTGGAGAGACTCATTCAACATGTCAAAGGAAGTATCCATGTTTCTAAAGATGCCTCCACCAAAGAACCACCATGTGCATCTCAATCCACTCCATCTCTGAATTGCCTTGCTTCCACACCCTCTACCTCTAAGAAGGTTGATCCTTTCTACATAGCCTTATTGGTCAATGGGTACAAGCTAAATAATTGCATCATTGACTCTGGTGCCTCGAACAATGTCATGCCCACAAAATTTTCTAAATCCTTGGTCTCTCCCTTTCCCCTACCTCTGGTAAATGTCTCTCCATGGAAATGAAATGAGTTCCTCTCATTGGACAAGTCAAAGATGCCGAGGTAGCATTGACAAATTTTCCGACAAGAAAATCACAATGAGAATCCTTGTAGCAGACATGCCCACCTCATACAACATGTTATTGGGCCAAAGATTTCTTTGAGATGTTGGAGGAGATATGTAGTTGAATTGGTCACACGCCACCATATCGTCAATGGTAAAACAAAGAAGCTACTTCCCATTAGAAAAATGAAGTATATTGTTCAATGACCAAATGACCCAACAAAAGACATCCCATGCCAAAATTCCAAATATGAAACTTCTTCATGACCTTCGAGGATGATCTTGAGTTTCCCTTATTGGTGGAGGAATGTCCAAACATACAAAGCCAATCAAAGAACACAATGAAGATTTGATGAAATGAGTTTGAAAAGGTGTAATTTTCATGGGATGAAGGTATAAATGAAGTTTTCTGGTAGTGGATGTTGAGGTTAGTGATGGGAACCTTGACTTGCAACAAAGCAATCTTAAAGTGATGAGAGATGCGGATCAAGAAGAAGGAATGATGCTCAACACATTTTTAACATATAACTTCAATGTTTTTAATGATTCTCGAGGATCAATATGAGTCTTCATGTGATGAGTGTTCAGTGAACTCGAAATATTTTCTTTCTCATTGGAAGAAGATGTCATAAAATCAAGAATTACAACATGCCCCCACCTCTTGAAATAGGGAATACCTAGGAAACAAATGATTTCACTACGAAATGGACTTCTCGGTTCTCAGCGATCAAGAATGAGAAGATGATGATGATGAAATTTCAGATCCAATGTTGTGCTCATTCCATTTTTGCAAGGATAGAAACATTCTCAATAAAAATGGAGAAATGGATTATTGCTTGGTCATAAGGCTGATTTTTCTCAAAATGGGAACCTTCTCAATAGACTTTAACCTTTCAATTCTCACTTTACTCAAGAGATCGATGTCCATAACACAAAAATAGAGGATGAAGCCCAAAATGGAAAAGGCAAGGAAGATGACAATTTCATGATGTTGTGCCCAATTTCAAGCTCATTCTATTTTCCAAGAGGGTATGATGCAATGCAAGTAACAAATATATAGGAAGCGTATGGAAAAAACTGGAGCATGAGAAAGAAAACTCATGGAAAAATTAAAAATCATAGAAAATCAAGAAGAGGGACATGATGCCAAAGTTCATGAGACATCTATCGAGAATCAACCCATGAAAGTGGTGGTCATGAAGTAGATGCATAATGAAGAAAAATGTCTTGTAGTGAAAATGAAAATGGCAAGTCAAGTACAATCAAGAAATATCTTCATGACATGATGAAAAGAAATGACAAGTGGAAAAACCGAAAGAAAGGAAAGAGAAGCCAAGGAAAATGTGTCAAAACAACAAAGGTGGTGAAATGAATAAGAAAATCATCAAGTGCACTAGCAATCAAGCTAGATTTCTCAAGAAGATGAGGAGAGGTTTATAATTCAGTGAAATTTTCAATGGATTTGCAAAAGAATGACATTCAATGACACACGTTTATGGGTAAGCACTCAATTCAAATTTAGCACTTCAAGTGAAAGTGGGTTGTCCCATGTATGTACATAGGTGAGTTATGTTATTTACCTTATGTTGTATGTTTCCTTTCTTATTGTGTGTCACTTCCATTTTGGTGTGTTTTTTTTGTTTTTGTGTGTGTGTGTGTGTGTGTTCAATAAGAGAAGTTGTGTAGTCTATCTTTCTGGTGACTCCATAAAGCCCAATGGATAAAGGCATTGGACCACAAAATACAATTGAGATTCTAGAGTTCTCATGTCATGTCCTCACTTGTGCTCGATCCAAAACATGCTCCCAAGATAGAGCTAGTTATTTTCATGCAAATGTGCAACAGGAAAATTCTCAATTTTCAAGCATGACAACGGACCCTAGTTTCGAAACTTTTGGTTGTAAGCCTTTCCAGACACTTTCCTAGGTCACCATAATCCCCTATGATTCAGTCCTATTTCCCCCTCTTTGAGAAGTTCAAGGTGTAATTTTAGTGGGTCCATAGGTGATTTAGGGTTACCTAGTCATTTTAAGTGTTTCCCAAGCAAAATTCATCAAGACAGTCTTTTGGCAAGCTTGGGAAAGGTCAATTTCTGGATTTTCTAAGGTTTGTGCACACCCCCAAAGTGTCAAAAAAAAGGAAAAATACATCATGGAGGTGAATCAGAGAGCCAAGAAATTTTGAAAATATTTTTGTAAGGTTTTGGAAGGTTTCACAAGTTTTGGAGCAGCTCAACAAAAGTGGGTCTTGGAGGCCTAGGTAGCGCATAGTGTGAAAACAACCCCATAGCTTCAGAAGAAGTGATTTCGGGAGCTCTAGAAAGGAGTTAGGAGTCAAAAAATATATCATTGAAAAGGTAATTCAGATCCCTAAAATATGGTGGAATCATATTTTTCAACAACACCTATGTGCATCCTGTCTACAACTAGCTTTTAGCATATACAACCTTCAATATAGAAAAAAATCCTATTTTTTAGGGGGTTTAAGGTAGAATACGAGGATGAAACAACCACCATTGGATTTTAAAGGTAATTTTTAGGTGTAATCATATAAAATTTCATCAAAAACTCCTTCGGGAACTCAAGTTATGGTCCCGACAAGTTGCTCTCCAAGGCACAAGCTTTAGCAGTTAGTCATTTTTGGGTTGGAAATCCAACCAATGGGAGAGTGGCACACTTTTTTTTGCACCAAGTTCACCAAATATTTGGTGTAAAGGTGCAATAAAATTCACCCCTAACATATTTTCCCCTGGACCCTCTATACGAATGCAATTCAACACTTTCTTGCTAGTTAAGCCCCCGTATGCTCCATTTTCCCCACCCTACTTTGTGCAATCACATCCTCGCCACTTGTCAGGCCAAGGTGAGGGAAATTTTTATGTCCCATGTGTACCAAATATTTGGGATGGTTGGAAAAAAACTCCCCAACCCTCCCATTTAATCTCTTGGTCACCCATGTGCCCCCGATAACTGTTTAAGGTGCAAATTTCAGCCCCCTCTCTCATCCCCAACGACAAATCACATGCTGCCAAGTGGACCAATAGGGATGGGCCATTTTTTTGCACCTAGTGCACCAAAAATTTGGTGAAATTGGTGCACAAAATTTCACTTCTCCCCAATGCATCAAAATATTACAAAATTTACATTATTAAATCAGTCATCACTATTTACTTCCATTTCTTCCTTCACACAAGCACAATTTTTCTGCAACTACACAAAATCTCTTCCTCTCCTCCATTTCTGCTAATTCCAAAAAACATTTCCATCACCTCCAGCATCATTTATCCATCATTCCATGCTGATGAAATGTAAAGAATGAGGATTTTCAAGCTAACTCCATGACCAAGAGTCAGAAACCCTAGGGCATGAAAATCACAAATTGCTCATATCTTCCAAACCGTGCATCCGATCCCTGTGAGATTTTGAGAAAATATTCCTTATCCAAATGCCTTGAAGAATAAAAAAAAAAAAATCAAAAAATATATGGCCTAGATTTTTATACAAAACCATTCAATAAATTCTTCCCCTGGAGTGTTTTTTTCTTGATTTATCATCAAATCGTCATGGAAGTTTGACTAAAAATTTGAATGAACACGAAGAAGAAAAAACCAAAAAGAATCCATAATTTTCTCATCATATATGCCATAATTTTCAGGTTATAAAAATAGCAAGTGTCATTGGTTCATACTTTCCATTTTTAGTAAGTTTCAAAAATGACAAAACCCTCAGAAGAGCAGACACTGAAAATCATACAAACAAAAAACTAGGGCACGTGGGTGAAAAGGTCAAAAAAGCAAAAAGAAACTTTCCAAAAATGGAAATTATTTTGAATTAACCCCAAAACATATGTGAACATGCTTGGAATGTGAGAGAAACACCTCAGTGCAACGACATGGGCCAAAAAAAACTAACCTACCCGAAATAACAACTCTTAGACCTAGTTTTTAAAAATAGCAAGTTTTCAGTTCCAAGTGTAAAGTTACAGATGACTTCATTTTCACTCATCTCACTCCATTTTTGGTCTCTTCGTGAGGTTTTATGATGGTTTCATGGTTCAAAAAAGAGAAATGAGAACTCCACAAAGATCCTGAAAACATCATCTTGAGTCCAATCGTGTCCTATAGCAAGGTGGGGCATCGTAAGTACGCAACATGTGGATTCATCTTCGTTACTAGGAGATTGGGGATCAAAAAATGGGTGATTTGAAATGAGTTATGATTCATCAATCGAGTATCAAAGAGGATCATCATGAGTAATGCCTATGTCCCTCCCCTATCTCACATTGGGAAGTCCTAAAACAGTGTTTCTCAACACTCATTTCGTGACCATGAGATGTCTATGCATCATGTACTCAGGGGAATTGTGATCATCATTGGTGGGAAAAAGTGTTCAAAATGCATTTCATCAAAGCTTCCTAATGAGTAAAAAGTTTGGTTATATAGTAGAAGTCATCAAAGATCAGTTGCAATCCTCAAGCTTCTTGAGTGGACCTCAGTGAGAAACACTGCAGTCACTAAGGAGATCATTCGACAAAGTGTTTCTAAACACTTAGTTTGAGGTGTTCATGCATTATCCAAAGGAGGTTTCTTATGGTGTAAAAGGTTCAGAGAATCAAAGTTATCCACATTGAGATGTTTCATCATATCATTCATGAAATGAGGTGAAGGCAACAAATGGCATCATCTTCATTGGCATTCCTTCTTTCTTCTTCTCATTCATTCTCTCCTCTCTTCCTCTCTTCCCCCTTTCTTTCTAATTCTTCATTGTGTGTAATCATTGTATTTCATCCTATTCACTTAAGTGACTATTTTAAAATTGTAAAAGTATTTTCTCAAAATTATAAGAGAAATACTTAATTCATGGAAAACAAAAGGTCACAAGTGGAATATGGAAACGAAGAGTCATATGAGGGAGGTGAAAGGAAAATTCAATTGTATAAATTGGGATGTATTTTCCATTCCAAGGGATTCCGATTTTGAAGACTTATACTTTGTGGAAATATTGGATGGTGTTTGTTGGACTTTGTGTCACAAATATACATGAAATAAAGCTACAATTTCTTCCACTTTCTTCTTTTCCCTTGCTTTGTATAACTTGTGTAAATGTCAATCAAGGAATAGAGTTTATACTTTCCAAGATGTATGAATGTGTGCAGCTTTGTATGCATGGTTTCCTCTCATCATTGACATGATAAGCATGGTTGTTACAAGCATCTCATGGTTCTTCTATTTCCCTCTTTTATACACTTTGTAAGCATAGTGATACAAGAGATTTGTATCTTTGATAGATGAATCTAAGAACTTGGTGTCTCAATTTTCCATCTCACTAGATAGCTTCATTGTGTTTCCTCTATATTGAATGTTGTACTACTCTAGTTATTGGGTGTGAAATATGTAATCTACTCACAGTAGTAACTTTCCCTTCCTAATTTTCCTCCTCCCTAACTTTTTGTAATTTCCTCCAAGCACTTAGCCACATGTTGAACATTGGTGGAGACACTTAATTTTCCATATTGACAAATTTTCTCACCAACAACATTCTACAATTAGTAACTACTTTCTAAGCACAACATCGATCCCCATACAATAGTCTCGGGCCACAAAATGTAGATAATAAATATAAAAATATGATATAAAGGGTTAGGGTAAGGGATACATTTTATTTTCTATAATCAATTACAAAAAGGTAAGGGGATAAACCTACTCCTCCTATGTCTATAATTAACCCATTGTAGCACTTATATCACACATTTAACCTAATAATGCATATGAACTTCACCCTTACCTTCTACTTGTTTGAAGGTGCACTCCCTCGAGTAATGTATACAATGTGTCACCAAGTTAATGACATGAAAGCTATGAAATCTTCCTCTAAAGGCCACGAACAAAAAATAATAATAGATAGTTGTTATTGGCTCAAATTTCTCTATTGGAACAACCTTATATTTTCATTGGAGGTAAGGAAATGTTAATCAAAAACATCAAAGAGATATGGGAAATCTTACAACTAAAAACAAAAATAGGTTTAGTCACAATAAGAAGTATTTTAGGAATTTAGTGGTGGATTAAATTGTGGTATTCTTGAGACATCTCAAAAGGTTCAATGGGTACTTTATTGATATGTGGAATATCCATCTAAGTTTCCACACACTCTTCCTCAGTGGCACAACATTTGAAAACATGGTGAATAGTTGAATGATTTAACAAAAAGATCTATAATGAGCCAAAGTGCTCTCCATCATCTGACACCATGGGCACATACTCTAGATATTATGAGAGGAATTGCATTATTATTATATAACATGCACAATATTCATGCCAAAATATAGAATACACAAGACTGATTTGTGATACCTCATAATATGCATATATACTCTAAACAACCTCGGGAAGTGAATTTCTAAATTAAAAGATGGCAGATGGTAACATGTTTATGCAAAAATAAAAACAATCTACACCGCATTGCACCAGCTACGCTAGGTGTACACCCTTTAGATAAC
Source organism: Taxus wallichiana var. yunnanensis (assembly GCA_018340775.1). Classification (NCBI taxonomy): domain Eukaryota; kingdom Viridiplantae; phylum Streptophyta; class Pinopsida; order Cupressales; family Taxaceae; genus Taxus; species Taxus wallichiana. The sequence continues at coordinate 343,064,383 of CM031241.1, read as the reverse complement.
ATTAAGAAGTGAATTCTCAAATTAGAACATGGTTCATAATATCACTTCTATGAAAAATGCCTAAAACCCAAAGTGATTTTATGAACCCTTGGTGTTAGGGTCTACCTTGACTAGTGTGAAATTTAGGGCCCTTAGTATGGGAACATACATGTTAAGAGTGCCATGTGTATAAATTAACAATTTCTCTTTACAACTTATTGACATATTAATCCCCAAGAGTGTGTTCATTAAGAGGTGCATTAAGAAAGGGTTGGGGTCGGTTTATATCACATTATGAGATATCATTGATGAGACCAAATTAAGTCTCATCCATTGCAAAAATAACATTATTCCTTTCTCTTATAAATTGGATTTAGATGTAGTCTTAAGAACTAGATAGCTTATTTAAGATTAAATGTAGAATATATTTGATTTATCTTTGAAAAGTCCATTGTAATCTGAATGTTTTCATTTCCTAATATTTCTTGTAAGTTGGAGTGTAGTATTGTGTATGAATAGGTCATTTGATTTCTTGAATGTATTACAATAAGTGTAATACTCACACAACTAAGAGCACATGAATCACAAAGATCTCATCACTCATAAAGCTAGGAATGCAAGACTCACATGGCTAAGAGCATAGGACTCACAATACATAGAGTGGAGGACTCGCAAGTCAGCGTAGGACTCATAGAAGCGTAGGACTCACAAGTCATAGAGTGCAGAACTCATAGAACTAGCGCAAGACTCACAAGTCATAGAGTCTAAGACTTGCATAACTAGTACAAGACTCGTAAGTCATATAGTACATGACTCGAAGAACTAGTGTAGGACTCGCAAAGTCATAGAGCGCAAGAATCACAAAATCAGCACAAAAATTTTTATAATTGAAATTGCATAAATCCAAATAAGATTATGAGAGAGGCTTTTGTTTCTCTTATTGTTAGGAGGAAAAACTCTCTCCATTTTTACACAACAATAATAGTTTTGAAGATATCAGCATTTGAAGAATAAGGTTTTCAAGTGTAGTACTAGTAGAACCAACACAAAAGTCCCTCTAACTAAAATTACATAACTCCAAATGGGAATCGAGAGAGGTTTTTGTTCCTCTTATTGATAGGAGGAAAAATATCTCTATGTTTTTACACAATAATAATGGTTTTGAAGATATAATCATTTGAAGGCAGAAGGGTTTCAAGTGCGGGACTCACACATACAACATCAAATTTTTCTCAAGTCAAAGTTGAAGATCTACAAATGAGAATCAAAGAGAGGTTTTTATTCCTTTTTTAGGAGGAAAACCTTTCTCCATTTTTACACAAAATGACAATAATTGAGGAGATACCTTCATTTTAAGTTTCAACATAATAAGGTTGGAGGAAAATAAATAAGAAAAAAATACAAGTTCGGTAAAACTAGGATATCTCCCTCATTTCGATGAAAATGAAAATTTCAAGATGTTTTAGAAATATTATAACAAGGAGCACTGCCCATAAAAAGGTTTGAAAATATTATTCAAATTAAATTCACAATAATGATCATAAAATCAAGGATGAGAATATGGTGGGACAATTGTCATGTTGAAAGATTCAATCATGCAAGAACAAACTTAACAAATGAAAAGAAATAGTTAAGTGCACATGGAAGAGATATTTCAATCTAGAGTTGTAATATTTGATTAATTCTCTTCCACGTTTGTCTCCTTTTCAAGTGGAAGAAATAGTAGTTCAATCTAGAGTTGTAGTGTTTGATTAAATCTCTTCCATATTTGTCTCCTTGTCAAGTGGAAGAAGTAGTTGAATATAAGTAGTTAAACTTGGAGTTGTAGTGTTTGAATAAATTCCTTCCACATTTATCTCATTATAAAGTGGAAGATGTAGTCAATTCTTTCCCAAGATTATAGGTAGGTAGTTCTATAATCTTGGAGTAGGGATGAGTTATAAATATCTCTCCAAAGTACTCAATACAATAGTGGTAGGAGATGAATTGTTTTGTAACATCATTTCTTATTAATAAAATCAACATTCAAGTTTTTGGCAGCAACTTCTTTTTAGTTTTGCTAACCCAAATCGAGGGAAGAACAAGGGCCCACTCTTACCCAAGGAGAAGGATGGTTTATTATCATTTTTAGAATAGATCATTATTGTTTTACTTAATTTGTTTAAATCTGCATTGTGTGTTTTATTTTTTTTTTGTGAAGCTTCACTTTTATTTATTTACCGTCATTTATTTGTTTTCATTATTCATTTCAGTTTGTTAGATTAGATTTGCTTTTAGTTATTTATTTCGATTGTTAGATTAGATTCAATTTCAGTTATTGAATTTCCTTTCATGCATTTTCAATTATAGAGAAAAGAACTGTAAAATCATTATTTCCTTTAGCCCCTTTTGTAGATAGCCTTGGACACCACCTAGTTTTGACATTCTTTATGATTAAATGGTGGGGACTGCAACGACCCTCATCAATCATCATGAAACTTTCCCTATGCTTCCTACTACCATTGCACAACCACTTGATACCTCGGTAATACTTTGTTATGTCACCTTCAAATCGTCTTCTTATAACATCTTCACATTTACTCCAAGTGTCTTTCTTTACCCTTCCTTCTCTCTCCCCCTTTACATTTTATTGGACTAGGAGAAGCTAATGTCATCACTCATGATTGATGACATCTAGTAGAATATCTTTTCCTTCCAATGACATTAACTAAGTTGAGTTGTGACTTTAGGATATGTTCCCCTATTTGGAGGCATCATTATAAATTTTCCCTTAAATGTTAAGAGGTTTTAGGGTTTAGTGGAGCTTACACTTGGAGGTCATCATTAGAGCATTAATTACTAGGAGCATCAAGATTAAGAATTAGGCTAACGATGTATACCATAAAGACATGACACCTTTTCAACACTTGGGGTGGACACAAGGTATGCAATGATTCTTATATCATGGGTCTAGGTGAGACATGGAAAAAATGGGATCTTTTGGTTATGAACATGGTTGGTATGAGTTTAGGTAACAAGAACTATGACCCATGGATCCTTATGATATTTGCCTCCAATTTTATAACAAGCTGTTACCCACATTTCTAGCTTGTCCCACATTCTATTTGCAGCCATAAAGGAATTTTTTATCACAAGGAAGATGCATTTCCCACATATTGTCATTAATGAGTTGTTTGCAGTTGATATAAGATGGGTTCTGTTGAACCCTGTTGCATCAATTGGTGTTGTGGTTGATGTCACATGGTATTGATGGAAAAGGAGTGAAATTTCATGTAGATAGGTGTGTGTCATCGGTGGTATGCAAAGTGGTCTCAATGTGCTTACTGAGGCTTGAATAAAGTGGTGTGTGTGGCTCGGATGCTCTACAAGTTTGAAATGCTTATTCTAGCATGTGCAAGAATTTTTAGAGTTCATGGAGTATGGGTTTTTAGAAGTCAAGGAGACCTTTCCAAAAACTCCAGCTATGCAAAATTTGGAGCTCTCGAGAAGAAGTTATAGCCATTCGAAGTTTTGCAGTCGTGACGGATGACAACAAGTAAACACAATCGAAAGTAGAGTCATGCATTCAAGTATGGATAAGACATGCGGTGAAAATAAAATACATCAAATGAACACGTGTCAACATTCCTATAAGCTCTTAAGTAGATGCACCCATCGGACGTGAGGTTCACGAGAATTAACCAAATGCTATAGCTTTTCGAGGTTCGAGTGCAAGGTTGAAAATTCAATAGGACATGTGACGAAATCTCAACGGCGAAGGAAAGTGCTACATGTTAGTACCCCAAAGTAAGATGAAGAAAATTTGGGTTTGATGGATTTAGGCCTTGAGAATCAATTATTTTTAAGAAATATTTTAGGTATGAAGTAGGAGAGAGAAGATACGTGAGTGGAAGGTAGAAACATGTGAACTAAGTAGAGGGTGCCACTTGGTGATGATATGATGACTGAAGGTGGACAGATGGCAACATTCCACCATATTTTTAAGAGATGGCTTCGGGAAGAAGTGAAGTCCCCATAATGAGTCATAATTTATGGCATTTTGGGTCTTTGATGAGGTAGACAAAGTCAACGTAGTTAGAGAGAAAAATGACAACATTAGAGGATGACAGGTGGAGCTTCCCTATTAGATTATGTGTCGCAGTGGCTAGTGGAGGTTAAGAATAGTCTGACATTACAAAGGCATGGAGCCTTCTTATTGGTTTAAGCTTCACATTGAGAAAATACTGAAACCAAAGGGTGTGTGAATTTGTTTGATTGGTTTAAGCTTCACATTTTAACAAAGTCCTTGTAATTTACAGTGGATTTCAAAGTAAATGTGGAGATCTTTCATTGGCTCACATTTTGGGGTGACTATGCAAGTTTGGTCTGACATGGAAAATTAATTTTTAATTGGTGAAAAATCCCAAAAATGCAGGTAGTGTCTCGTAAGTAGATAAAAAAGGTGCTACAAAAGAAATCACGTTGACTCATCTTGAAACGAAGGATAAATTTGTGACAAAAGTTTGTCTCATCAAGCAAGTCAGTCAAAAAGATCAAAATTCATGGAACATGAAACATCATTAGTCAAAATGAAGGAGCTCATGGAGAAGCTCAAAAATCAGTTGCATGGAGTAATTGAAGAAGTTCTATATGTCAACCTATAAATAAGAAGTTCGTGAAGGAATAATGGTCGGGTGAAGATTCATAAAACATGGTAATTCAAGAGTCATGTTTGGGAGTCTTCCTTATTTATTTAAGCTCAATTTTTAGGATGAAAATGTTTTTTGTTGGGTGCATAACTATTGTTGAAAGAGTGCAGAGTTGAGGGCATGGTTTTGAGCAAGTGAGAAGAGTGTGAATGTATTGAAGCCATGACAAACTAAGAAAGGAGAGGAGAAGAAAAGTGAGATGAAGAAGTGGTCATAATCAGTTGTGGAAGACAACACAGTAAAGTGATCATAATTTTTGTAAAAATTCTAAGTTGCAGCTTAGCATATAGGGGGTTGAAGCCTCCTTGTAAGTAGTAGCTTACAGAAGATCAATTGTTGTTGGTTAAATTGTTGGGAGTTGAAGCTTCCATGCAAGTTGAAGCTTGTTAAAGGTCAAGTAATAGCTTGACTAAATTTTGGAGTTGTAGCTCTAGGTTGAGTTGAAGCTCAACCATGAAATCATTAACAGTACATTTATCTCCTAAGTCTAGTTCTTGGTCTCAGTGGGTTTTTGTCCCTTACGGGTTTCCCACATTAAATCTGGTCTCTACATGTGTTCATGAATGTTTGGTTTCTTTTATCTCTCATAGTTAAATATGCATGCTTATCAGCTAAGGTAATTTAAAGATTGGATGACTACCGAATTTTGAATTTCTCAAAATTTTAATAAACACTAATTCACCCCCTCTCAGTGCCTAGATTTCTAACAGATTTCTAACCACTACAATTCTGATTTTGAGCAAGAAAATGCAATGCTCCAACCATGATTGGGACAACATGGAAGGAACCTATGGAGTCCAAGGTAATCATTATAACAACAATATAAAAGAGGTGAGTATAGTTGTTGGCATGCATTGGTTATATTTATTTGAGAGGCTCATTACTAAGAAGGGGTTCAAGGTGAAGGGGGTTGTGTGTCAAGGAAACTATCTTATTAGGGAAATCATGGGCATCACATGGAGACTTTAAGGAGAAGTTTACATCAAAATCAGAATGGTGCAATAGACACATGGTGAGGTAGTACCAAACTTAGAAGGTTGTACAAAGATTTACCCACATGGAAAGAGGAGACCAATGGTTGATCTCCTACCACCCAAGGAAGGAGGGAACATACTTGGGACAACCATTTACCAAATTTTCAGCTTAATGTTGTTGTCATAATCATTATCAACCCCCATACCACTTCAATATAATCATTTTGCAGGGACTCCCAATCATGAGAAGGAATGGGTTATAATTTATGATTGTTGATAAAGTATATTCAGTTCCTCAATTGCTCACGCCTTTGATTTTTAAAAAGACATGTCAATTTAGTTGTATATATATCATTACCAAGCTGCTATAATAGATGTTATCAATCATGCACATTTTAAGGGGGTTTTATCGTTGGATGGTGTGGGTAGAAGATTTTAACTGAAGGGAAAAAATAATTCAGACACCATAGTGTTGATTCAGATGAAATTCTAGGTGGTCTATGGCTTTTGTAACTTGTTTCCATCCTTTTCTGATCGATTTACACCAAAATTTGAAAGATATAACTTTCCATGTAATTGAAGGATCTATTAGAACTCAAGGGTTTGGTATTCTAGATTCTTCATTACATTGGAGCATTCACGAAGTGAAATAGAATCCAACTATTTCAAGGATTGGGAATTGCAAATTATGACGATGGATTTGGTATCTTGGGATTTACAGGAAGATTCAGAATGGAGGAGTACAAGTGAACCGACATTACTTGAGGACAAACAATTTTTGGGGAGGGTGGAGTATCATGTCCCATTTTCAAATATAGTAAAATAAATTAGCAATACAACTTAAGTGTCAAAAAAGTATCTTTATGAAAGACACTCGTGTTTTATTATTATAAAAGGTAACTTTTTAATAAAGTTTTATCATTATAAAAAGTTACTTTTTGATAAAGTATTGTCAATGTGGAAATAGAAAAGACTAACTTGCTTATGGATGCATTTCCTTGGGAAAAGTGAAAGTAAAGTTATAAAAGAGTGTTGAGGGATCATTTGGAGGGATATTTTACTCTCATCTATTTTGACATTGAAGGTTTTAGTTGTTGCTCCTATTTTTTCATTTGAGAACAAAAATCTTGGTGTATTCAAATTCGAGGGCGAAAACCCTCTAACCCTCAAGGGTGACTCCATATGGGAGTTGCATTTCGGCATCCATTCATATTTTTGCGATCTCATATATGATTTAATAGCCGGGGCATCGAGTAAGGCATGTTTAAAGATCAGTTTTAGATTTTTCAGCTAACTCATTACATTCCGGGTCATATTTCATGATTATAAAGTTAGGGCATCAAATAAACTGATTGGGACAATATGTTTTGGGGTTTTTACCTTTACTTTGGGTAGATTTTATGGCTAGAAAACCCCCTTCTAGGGTTGTTGCAATTGTGATTCGAAGTGGGTTGGGTGCTAGGGTTTTCATATAGCCAAATTCTTCCTTAGATGGTCGTTTGCTTATGTATTTCTCATATGTTAAAAATAAAAAAACAAAAGACTCTCTCTCTGTCTCTATCTATTTGTGTGTGTGTGTGTGTGAGAGAGAGAGAGAGAGAGAGAGAGAGAGTGTTTCATTATACACTAATTTTGTTGATTTATTTTATACATATAGAGCACCATTTTTTGTCAGACGGAGATATTCATTTACAATATTTTTCCAATAACAGTCAACTGTACTTTTTTATTTATTTCTAGTCTGAAAAGAAAAAGAAAAATCCATTTTTTATGTAAATATGATATTTTTTAATTAAATACACATTTTAGGAGATGTTATCAATGTTTTCCAATATCTGGGTAATTTTAATTTGAGGGTTTGCATTAATAAATCAAAGAAATCAAACTACTCTCCTTTTATTACAAGGATGTTATGAAAAAATCAGACTATTGTTATTTTGTCATAAGGTTTCCTAAGAAATCCAAATTGCTCTTATTTTTTCCCTAAGGGGACATTACAAATGATCCACTCCCTAATCACTCCAAATCTAAACAACATAAACCTAGTTCTACTCATAACACTAATGACACCACTAACATTATTGACACCTCATATCTATCTACTAATACATCTATGGAGAACACAATCAACATGCAAGGTGCTAAATGTATCATCACTCATATTGAACCATCATATTTTACTTCTCCCTAGACTGAAGCTTACATAGTCATCTACCCATGTTATCCAAGCCAAATCTCATATGAACAAATATCAATTCCATATTCCACAACCTAAATAAATGCCATTGGCCCCTATGAAAACATTCCATCAAGGTTGATTATGTAAGTAACCTCATCAACTTTTTCAGATGTCATTGATTTACGTACACCTACACAGTTAATCTCATATGACATTCCTTATGATGGTCTATATGCCATCGACCCTTCTAAAAATACCTCTACCATGTATGATCCTGTAGAAATGTCAAAAAAATCAAAATCTAGGGCTCTCTGTAATCCCCATTCCATATAAACCTGCTAAGACTAATAGCCCTTGGGTTCATATGTTGCACTGACAAGTCAACTTTAAAGATTGGGATCACTTTACATAAATCTCTTGACTCCTAATCCAAATCTTGTTCCTAGAGCTTATTCATACATCACCTTAACATCATGAACATCTTATGTTTGCACTCTTCGCTATGAATGTCCCCTTCCACATGCTTTGGGGCAAGAACCTACCATACACGGATATGAAGCAAACATCATGCATTAATGTGAAGAGCTATCCATTTCCACCAAATTCTATTAATCATTCCTCATGTATTTGTTTCCCCCTTGATTCCATGAGTCCCGATGAGCATATCTTTCATGCAAACAACCCTCTCCTCTTTATCTAAGTTCATATTCACCAAATTAAGGTTAAGATATCCCTCATAAATGAAGGTTCTAGTACATGTGTTACTTCCCTTAAGTTCATCGAGACCCTTGTCTACTTTATTGGTAACCTTAAATCCACTAGGAGCACATGTCAGGGTTATGATCTTTGACAAATTACCCCTATATATTTTGTTTGGCTCTATCATTGCGCCTCGTCGTACTATGCGCATCAAACTCACGATCTTCAATTTCCCCTTGTATTATAATATCCTCTTAGGTAGATCGTGAACTCATCATATGTGTGTTGTTGTATCATTAACTTGTATATGTTTTAAGTTTGTACACCTAGGGGTTATCTATAAAATGCAAGGTGACACTAATCCTTAGAACTTTAACCTCTTCCAATAATGTGGGACATTCAAAATCCCTATCCTGAAGAACTCCCTACCATACCTTTTCGAGAATATCAACACTTCAACCCAACCTTCTTGACTAAGATGATGATGAGCTCGATGAAATCAACCTTAAGATCAATACTTTCAATCTCCCTGATGTCATTATATCATAGTTTCCTCTCACTCCACGACCTCACTTGCGTAAAAGGATGCTAGCCACATCCATATCACTATTACTCATAATAAGCATCCTCATATAGAGCATCTCATTTAAATTGAGACAATCATCGACTCATGCTATTGACATTACTACACTTCATTATGACACTGGTTACTTTCTAGAAGATCCCTTCTTAGCAGGCTACACCCATGATAAGAATGTAGAAATTATTTGTTATCAAGAATCACTACAATCTATTTTTAGGCATAATAACAACATCATCACAGTTTCTCACAAGCACACCTATTGACTTTGACCCCGAGACTGACGATCTAAAGTATGTTGCCTCAAGGATTTTCACATTGCACCCCCTATCTCCTTCGAATAGTTCATACAAATGACACACGATATATGTCACTTACCAAAAACGGAGAAGATCATCGCCTATGCCTCGTCTAACATTTTCCCTTGCCATGTAATTCTTCTCCCATTATCCCCTTCTTCATTACCCCTCTTTTTCCTACATTATTTCACCTTCAGTCCTTTCATTTTAATTCCTGCACTCCATCCCTATCGACATATCCATTACACTGTTTGCGTGTAATTACTAATAAAATAGGTGAACATGGATAAAAAATAATAGATAAATAATTGCAATGAAATTATTATTATTATATTGATAATTACATCAAAAAAACATCTTTTAACAACACAAGTCGCAATGTGACTAGTCCCTGTCATAACTGAAAAGTCTGTTTAAAAATATGTAATGTTTATGATAGGAGCCGAAAAGTAATAAAGTGACATGAAGCATAGTTGAGTTGTTTTCTAAATAGGCATTTACAAATATATGCTTTACATATATATAGTCAAGATAGAAATTACGATTGAAAGCATATGTAGCTACTACTTAATCGCAACATGGGGGAATTGAATTTTACTTCACAATGTTTTCTCCAAGAAGAAAACAACCCCCAAACTATAATCAATATGATCATATATCTGACACTTGTGAGAACTAAAGGTATGAAAAATTAAATAACAAAACACTTAAATAATTAATGAGTTGGTGTGTTTGGAGTGTTGAAACGTGAATGCAATGCAATGAACATTTAAAATTGTATTTTATTAGAGGGAAATGTTTTTGTAGTAGAGGCTAAGTATATTGTGTAGTAAAAACCTACCTGATTAGAAAGCAAAAAGAATAAGTATACATATAAAAAGAATACCGTAGAAAAAACGTAATTCATATCTTTCTAATCTTCACTCTCACCTCTGCAATTTTAGAAAGTGTGCTTAAAAAACATAAGTGTATGAACTTGGAAAGAGGGATTTTTCATTGATACTTGAAATCTCAAAATCTATTGACTTTTAGCTAAAGAAAATAGAATTACATTTTAAATCATCCAGTTATGGAAATTATTTTGACAGTTTGAAATTGCATTTACAATGAGCATTAAATTTATTGCTATGAATATGGAACTCGCCCAAACACTGGTCACTCGGTCATTTAAGGGACACAAATTACTCATAAATCTCCATGCGACACCCCACATCGAGTCATTCACCATGATGCCCTTCATCATTACAAAAACCCATATAAAAAACACAATGGTATAAATTATAAATTGACATTGTCCTGTGAATATAAACATATCATTCCATATTATTGAAAAAATTCTAGTTTATAATTTGTTTACTGCAACATCGTTTCAAACGAGATACAACCAATAACATTGTGATTACATACATCAACCTATTTTTTTAGTATAACATAACAAAAATTAGTTATTGTGACATATACAACATGCCTCTAATTTTTTTCGACAATGCCGTAGATTTACCAATAGTGAGGACAAACCATTCCTAACACTATTTGACCACAATTTTTTTAAATTTTACTCGAACAATCAATAACACTCTGCCCATCACAGAATTGTAGGGGCAACATACCATCAATGATCGTTGCATGGGCCCCACATATCTCTTTCCACATTTGCATTGTTGGGGACGACTTGTAAGCTCTCATATGAGACCTCTCCATGACCACAGATGTTGAGATCGAGCCACTCCGTAATGGTCCTCCACCCATTCTTAGCGAGTTATCATTGCATTCTCCTTTACTAGTGTAGAACCACAAAGACCAAGTTGCATGATATTCGATCTTATCGGGAAAACAACATTGTACCCAAATTTTGTAAAGAATATTTGCTTCCCTCCATAAAATTTCTCCTAGACTAGTACAAGGCATCTTACTCCCCAGAGAATTTGTAACAATGTCAGGGTGCCTAGTAACTTGCTAAAAAAAATTTGTTCCAGCCTAATTCCAAAGTTAGGTCTGACACTACCACACCTGGAAAAAGACAATAAAAATAAATTCAAAGTGACTATTAAGCACAATAAGTTGGAAATTCCTAAATAAATGGATAGAAAAATTTATCGTGGAAAGTTACCACTGAGACTTTAGGCCTTTTCTTTGGAATGAAGAAACCAAATTTGAAGGAAGAAAACAAAATATATTTTCACCACAAGCTTGGCCCGTTGAAAAAATGGAAACAAATCAAAGAGTCTTCATCTTTACAAGACTCTAGAATTCAAAATGAAATGGAAAAAAATAAGACTTACTTAATATTACATGCATGTTTCACAATGAAAATATATGACATGCATATTACCCTAAATTACATAATAAATATTTATGGGTATCTTGAGAAGACATTTCTTAATTATTTCAATCCAAATACAATGGATTGGTTCTTGAATAAATGAAAAATAAAATGACGATATTGCCATAGTCCAAAACACCATTATGTAGATTAGTAGTATACTCATTCGGAGGGTAAACCAGACTTTCCTTAGCTTAAAAGCATTAATTACACCCGACTTCAAAGTTAAAACAAGGACCATATCCTTACTAGTAATGTCATCATTGAAACAAATGGAACAAACTCGATGCCATGTGGCTAAACATAAGCCAATCTCCATGCTCTCTAACCATTAACTCGTAATTTTCAACACAACTTTTGATATTAAATGATGAGAGGACATATAGTTGAATTATATACAAATGAGTGAGTTCATTCTCATTCCCTCAGAAATATGAAAATTTCTTTTTATAGTTTATAATTTGAAAAAATTATAGTTTATAATTTGTTTACTGCAACATCGTTTCAAACGAGATACAACCAATAACATTTTGATTACATACATCGACCTATTTTTTTAGTATAACATAACAAAAATTAGTTATTGTGACATATACAACATGCCTCTAATTTTTTTTGACAAGTTGTCGTAGATTTACCAATAGTGAGGACAAACCATTCCTAACACTATTTGACCACAATTTTTTTAAAATTTTACTCGAACAATAAATAACACTATGCTGTCACGTAATTGTAGGGCAACATACCATCAATGCCGCCGCATGGGCCCCACATATCTCTTTCCACATTTGCATTTTGGGGACGACTTGTAAGCTCTCATGTGAGACCTCTCCATGACCACAATTTGTTGAGATCGAGTTCTTGTAATGGTCCTCCAGCCCATTCTTAGTAGGTTATCATTGCATTCTCCTTTACTAGTTTAGAACCACAAAGACCAAGTTGCATGATATTCGATCTTACCGGTAAACAACATTGTACCCAAATTTTGTAAAGAATATTTTCTTCCCTCCATAAAATTTCTCCTAGACTAGTACAAGGCATCTTACTCCCGGAGAATTTGTAACAATGTCGGGCGTGACGTAACCTCGCTAAACAAAATTTGTTCCACCTTAATTCCAAAGTTAGGTCCGACACTACCACACTGGAAAAAGACAATAAAAATAAATTCAAAGTGACTATTAAGCACAATAAGTTGAAAATTCGTAAAGAAATGGATAGAAAAATTTATTGTGGAAAGTTACCACCGAGACTTTAGGCCTTTTCTTTGGAATGAAGAAACCAAATTTGAAGGAAGAAAACAAAATATATTTTCACCACAAGCTTGGCCCGTTGAAAAATGGAAACAAATCAAAGAGTCTTCATCTTTACAAGACTCTAGAATTCAAAATGAAATGGAAAAAAATAAGACAGACTTAATAGTACATGCATGTTTCGTAATGAAAATATATGACATGCATATTACCCTAAATTACATAATAAATATTTGGGTATCTTGAGAAAACATTTCTTAATTATTTCAAGCCAAATACAATGGATTGGTTCTTGAATAAATGAAAATAAAATGACGATATTGCCATAGTACAAAACACCATTATGTAGATTAGTATTATACTCGTTTAGAGGGTAAACCAGACTTTCCTTAGCTTACAGAAGCATTAATTAAACCTGACTTCAAACTTAAAACAAGGACCATATCCTTACTAGTAATGTCATCATTGAAACATATGGAACAAACTGATGCCATGTGGCTAAACATAACCCAATCTCCATGCTCTCTAACCATTAACTCTGTAATTTTCAACACAACTTTTGATATTAAATGATGAGAGGACATATAGTTGAATGATATACAAATGAGTGAGTTCATTCTCATTCCCTTCAGAAATATGCAAATTTATTTTTATACGTGGATGCGAGTTATGAGGGAAGAAACAATGAAGGAAGAAGTAAAAAAAAACCAATTTTTTTCCAAAAGACAAAAAATCTCAAATCTGCACAAAGCATTAATTAATTTATTGACAATATTTTTAGATTCATTAAATTCATTGGCGGTGTTAGTGTATACCTTTACATGTGTTTAATTGTAAATTTTTAACTCATGAATTCCAAAATGTTATGTTGAAATAAGATATAAAATCGTCAAATCATTACGTAATGACCAATAAAATAACAAGAAAATCAATTTTATATTCTTTTAGTAATTCAGAAAATATAAAATTTACATGCAAACATTAGAAATTGATACAAAGAAAAAAATTAATGTTTCTAAGTGGCTAGAAAATAGATAACAAATAACAAATGGATTCCTAGAATTAAACTGAAGACGTGTCTATAGTTGGAATAAGTTGCACGATGATGTTCTGCAGCTTCTGCCTTATTGGCAGTCAGGACCACCTCAACCTGCATGTGCCACGCGCTGCTATGCTATCCTTACACCTGTTCACCCCTGTATGTTTTGTTAGCTTACATTATTTTGGTGAAATCATACATGTATACTGTTATGGTAATTTATTCAATTCTCTGCAGGTCGAAGAAATGATATCTTGTTGGACTTCGACACCGAGAACTGATCAATAACAATTTTTATTTTCATCAAGTCTTTAGCTGTTGATGTTTTCTAATCTACTTTATTGGTATTTTAACAGTGATTTGCATGGACAAGTATTTATGTGCTCGGTACTTTCTACCGTATAATCATGCTTAGATAGTTGTACTCTTGCTATTAGATTCCGAAGCAATCCCTTTCTAGCATGCATATTTTTAGGTATTCGAGCACCTAGACAACTAAAATTCCATCGTTTATGCTTTATATGCTTAAACATACTCAAGACAGGCCTGTACAAATTTTTGACATCTCTTCTGGTTGGTAACTTTGTAGATTTATAGAAGCCCCAAGATGAACTTGACGGAAAACCATGCGTTGTTGTTGGTCAGAGTAGCCTAATGGCTCTCTACGATAATATGTTTAGCTACTTTGTGACTGTCCGTGGCATCTTCCCACCTATTTTATGTTGGTGTTGTTACAATTCATGTTTGTAAGAAGGAATTTTGACCCTTTTGCTTATGATCCTCTGCTCTGTTATTTCCCTGCATGGCCCATGCTCAGGGATTTGGAAGGTAACTACTAGGATCTGGTAGACAGGAGGTTGGAATGTTGCCTAGTTTCCAACCACATAACTTTGTAATCTCATGCCAATGTCGAGAGTTTGGTACTTTATGCCCATATGTTTGGGCATTATCAACCTGGGCAGTATAAACTCATCTTATGTTGGTGTATGGCAAATGCTCCGACATATAGATAGAAGAATTATATAATCATTTAAAAACTTATTTAAATGTAAAAACATAAAACCTCACATATATTAGATTTTTACAACCAAATTATCACCTCTCTAATTTCTTGGATCAGGAATTCCCCATTAAAGAGCCTTATTTTTGTTTTCAATAATTTACAGTATGCAGATAAGAGAGATTCCAACTAGAGTTTAGCTATAACAAATAGTTACAAACACAAAGGTCTACATTGGTAAACCTCTATCCCTTTTGTTTCTATTTTAGTCATATTGATTGTAGTTCTTGTTGACTTTTCATTTGTATGGTGAAAGTCAATGGTTTCTACAACATAGCTACGCGTATTGACAAATACACCAATTTATATACAACACCTTTTATCTGAATGTGTCAACGACCACTGCCACACTACCCTAATTGTGATCAATGATACCTTCACATATGTATATCACCAATTTTGTGCCGTATAATTATAGTTAGCACATATTTTCCAACACCCGTTATGGGCCCCACTCTTCTTACTTTTATTGGAAAAACAACTTGCCACTTTTGAGAAGCACCCTAAGTTTGTTTTACAAATGTAAGCATTTGTTTTAGTACACACGTGTAATGTATCAATCTTATTGGAAATAACATAAACCTAGTAACCACATCACATGTAATATTTATTTCATTATACATATTATGCACGATGTACTTAGCCAAACTACAATACTACTGGGACCCTTATATGCCACTAGCTGGAACTGGGTATAGGAAAACCTACAAATATGTATCACCCCTACATACTTCTTAACAACCTAACAATTCCAAAACATAGTTTCCTGGTGCTTTAATTGATGCTTACCAATTATCCCAACCAAATTATCTTAGTTGGACAATTGCTTCAACTTGTATCTCGGAATTTGCAACCTAAATTTTTAATTCCGCCCACAACCATCCTTGACATACTTATTTCTACATTGAGCCTTTGCCCCACAACCGATATATCGTTCTTACATCTTAGAAGCTTACCCATAAGCTTTACATCGAGACCTCCTGTACAGGCAGGTTTAGTTCAAAACTCTTATATGCACATCACTATACTTACATTATAGGTACTAACACATAGTAAAGGCATGTTCAAACATGCATATGTAAACACATTATACAATTTTAACCCCTTAACACCGGTTGAGCGGTTTATAGTTACCTTCTTACTTCGTAGTACAATGCATTACCTCAACCTCCTCCTAAAAACACCTTTTCCCGAGGCCTAAAATAACATTGCATGTGCTTTTTTAAACAATGCCTAATTCTTAACAGATTTTAAAACTCTAACACATATTTCCTTAGTACTCTTGTACACCACATTTTAATTGTTCCACTGCCGATATATCAAAGTTGCATGCTTATAAACTAGGCAACCAACTTTACAACATCGACCACATTACCAACGAAGCTTAGCCCGAACTTCTCACATCCACGTCATTATACACATAGACTACAACTAATTGTTTTCTTCATTGCATCGTTGAATGGTGGTAGACCTTTATTATGAATGTATGCGATGGCGTAAATTCCCACCTTTTCCCACCATGTGCTACTTGCCCGCCAACAACGACACACACACCATAGGCAACCGAAGGTACTCACATGATGTATTGTGCTCTTGATGAGCCGAATGCTTCGCCTCTAAAACTAACAAGTTCCTCTTTTTACCACATTTACTTGCCCCTATTACATGTCCCCAACATATCTATGCATGCGTAATTGCTTCATGACCTACATCCCATATGTTGTACTAATATTCCTCGTACTCCTTATTTCCAATTATATCATTGCTTCTCTTGCATGCTCCATTCATCAACCCTACACGACTACTACAAATAATGCCCACCCTTGGTTGGCCTATGTTGAAACTAAAGATGTGTCCAACATGCCACACCAAGTAAGAAACCCATGCACTCACCCCAACACAAATATGCCCCCTCCTACTTGATATAGACCCCATTAGTCTTAATAATATCCAAAAAAACTCGCTCGATCGGTTAGACTCCCTATTTTGTCAACATATCTGCTCCATATGCAATGCATCATACCTAGGGCTGCAAACCAAAGCCACAAATATAGGAACTTCATCCATTACGAGAAATTACTCTCTTGCCTCCCATAAGAGTCTAGACCATGTCTCACCATGTCTCACGCCCCCTACCTCGGGATTTCCCAATGGCTCACCACTAACTAGATCTCCCAACAACTCTCTCAACCCACGACCCATCCCATCCATTCTGACAATGAAACTACCTACTCTATAATAGGACATCGTTCGTCTACCACATAGAGTCTAGATAAAGCCCCCCTCCAAAACTAACAAAAACCATTTATGCAAAAAAACACATAACAAAGAATATTTTTACATTGTCCCATTTGCAAAAGTAAAAAAAAACCCAAACATGTCTCAAGTAATCTCTAATTTTTGGTTCTGATATATAATCATTTCAAGCTTTCTAAATATTACGACTCTGATACACATCTCGACACCTACTCCACTTGTATGTTAGATTTTACCTTTCTACTACCGCATTTATGAATGGGGAGAGAAAGAATAGGGAAATTTTCCTAAAGAAGAAGAAGGGGAAATTTTGCTGGAGGTCGGCCTCCATTGTACTCCAAGCGCTGACTTCCTCCTGCGCTTTAGTGCAGATGTCACCAACCAAGGTGCTCACCTCGTTGAAGGTTAGCCCCTCCCCTTGTGTGGTAATGGTTTCCACCATAGTCTCCAGTTCTTTAGCGTGATCTTCCAGGGCATCCATCTTCCTTGTGATGACCTTGTAGAGCTCTTTTAGGGTTTTGATTGAGACTCGTTGGTTCTCAATGGCTTCAGATTTATTTTCTACTTTGGATATGATCCTTTCCCACTCGGCTCTATTGTCGTTATTCTTTTCTCTACGAATTACTTCAGCTCAAACTTCATCATCTGGCAAGTAGTATGCTTGTCACTTTGTCTTGATCCGCACAATGGTCATAAGTGACCCCCGTGGTTTATGTAGTTGTTCTTATGTTAGCGAGCACCTTGTTGTATTTGGCCACGAGTACGATGACCTTCAACTTGTCTTCCTTCTCCAAGTGTGCCACTACCTCTCTACGCCAAATCTAATGCCAAGGGCTGCCTCTCCATGGTGAGGATCCGAGTCAAGTCCTCTAGACATTTGAGGGAGGATCTATACTTTTGTGTGGGAGGGTTAAGGTCCGGGTGCTTTGTGATAATCGATTTGGAGATGAGATCCACCTCTTAGAAACTTCATGTACCCTGGCCTTTTCCTCCGAAACTCCCTCTGCATTTGAGCGTTGATTAACTTCTCAAGGTGAGATCCTTTGTTACCTTCACCACTTCTTCCTTCCTATTCTCCAACAGGTCCTCCAAGACTCTAACCCTGTCATTCCTACCGAAGAGCCTAGCCTTGAATTTCCACGGAGACTTTGTTGAGCGTGTTACACACTTGCTCATCCGATAGTTGTTATGTGTTTACAATGGGGTTGTCCCCCTTTCCTTGGAAAGCTTTAATACCGCTCCTTGGTTAATCTCGAATTCAGGCTCATCAAGGTGGGAGTCAAATTCCCATGATAACATCTTCCTCGTTTGTGAGTATCCACCCTTAGGGTCAAAGGACTCCATGGCGGTGAGCTCCTTGGTGGGCATGGTACTTTGGAAACGCGTGCAAAAATTTGTTGGGGTCATCAATGTAACCCATCGTTGTTCTTCCCCCTTCCACGTGTTTACTTCCCATGTGCATGCCCTTGGGAACAATTACCGAAAGAGTTGGGCCTTTTGTGCTACCCACACTCTTCTCCCTCTACTCTTCTTTGAATTCACTGAGCACTAGCTCCGTGCTACGCTCCAACTCCTCTTTGACTAGGGTATTGATTATCTCTTCTTCCTCCCTTGTTTCCTTCTCATTCACCTCCTCCTGAGTGATCTTGGGCATATCTGGCTCCTTAGTGCTATCCCCTTCGCTCTCTCTCTTCACTCCGCACGCCTTCCTCCCTTTGGGTGCCCTCCTCCTTACAATGATGAAGGCATCATTTGTATCCTCTCGCTTCTCGCCTCCGAGTCATGGACATCAATTGGCTCTTGATCGTTCTCCCTGTTTTCACAAAGTAAAATAATGAACTACCCATCCTTGTATTTATAGATTTTCCCACTTTTATGCATTAAAGGTTAGGCTACCTACCACCGTATGACAATATTTAATGTGGCATTTTTCAAACAAACCCGACTTTCGGTAGCTTTTCCTTATGCACTCCAATTCTTGTGCAAAATTTTTTTCACCCGTGCCCAATCCTTGCGTGAAAATTTTTCCAACCTTATGGTGTGCGCAGACAATCCATCTTGATAGAAGACTCTTGAACATGTGTTACCAGTGCCAAAGGCACCTCTTCCATCCTCACGATTCTTGCTTTCACCTACCTCATGTTTTTGTGTTTTCTCCTTTGTACGTGGATTTCCAATGTAACTTTATTTTGTCATCCATCTGCCTTCCTAATGCATCTTTTCAACAGGCGATTCGAACGGTTTTCCAACCCAATCCTCTGGCGTAGAATAACTTCATGCCTTTTTATCAACTTACCCCACACTTAAATGATGCACGGTCCTCTGTGCATTCATATGTCGAAATTAATAAGGTTATCGACACCCAAGGCACAAAACAAGACAACAACGCGAAAGGAAAAACAAGAAAGGAAAAGCATAAAAGGAAATTCTAAACTAATTGGCAAAACTACCTTATTTACAAACACCAAGAAGCATTATTTATAGTAGGGCTTCAGCCTACTCCCATTGAAGTGTCTAGGTAATTTTGTTCCATCCAACACTTGTAACTGGCACGCGCCCGAATCAAGGATGTATGAAATTACATAAGGACCCAACCAATGCACCTTCAACTTTCCAGGATGGCGTAGAAATTTAGAATCATATAGCAATACCATCTGGCCAACCTCAAACTATTTATTTTTAATATGGCGGTCATGCCATGCCTTTTGCTTAGCTTTTCAGTTGTTTGGCTCCATCTTGCAAGTGAGCGCCTTTCATCTAAATTTATCAATTCACCAATTATTTCTTCCAAAGGCTTGTTCATCGTCCAATCCTCCTACGCACACTATACGCAGAGATGGTAACATGAATTCAACCAGAAAAATAGCCTCCACGCCAAACACTAGTTGAAATGGTGTGGCCTTGTTCAACCTTTTATATGTTGTTCTATATGCCCAAAGAACTGTTGATACTTTGTCATCCCAATCCTACCTACCCACATCACATATCTTAGTCAATGTGTGACTAAGGATTTTGTTAAATGCCTCTACAATCCCATTTGCCTGAGGGTGATAAGGGGTAGTCTTGTGATGGGCTACCATGAATTCTGCTAATAGAATCCTGATTGTTTCATTTAAGAAGTGAGTGCCCCTATCACTTGTTAAACTTAATGGGCACCCATACCTGGTGATAATGTTTTCCACAATAATCTAATCTAGCAGTGGCTATGGTGTAATCTCTAGTGGGCGGCCTCCTGTCCACCTTGTCGATATTCAAGATGTAATGATATACCACGAGTTAGTCCTTCACGCAACTAGTGAGATTGGTCTAACAAAATATATTGCCCACTTTTCAAAAGATTTTGCAGACCTTGGCAATGGGGCGCAAGGGTATCTCGTCCCTTTTTCCAAGTTTTCCAAGGCGCTGCAATGGTCACAAGCCTTGAAAAACTCAATATAATCTGGTGAATCATCTCCCACCATAGTCCAAGCGACTAGGATCTTGCACATGGTTGCGTTCCCCACATAGTGTCCCAAGAAACCCCACCATGAGATTATTATATTATAGCTACGTGCTCATGTTCTAATACACACTAGCTTGAAAACCTCATCGTGACCCATTTTATACAAATCCCCATTGATCAATGTGAAGGTCATGGCGTATATGGCTAACCTTTTCCTTTCCAGAGCATTCATCCCTTCGTGCGCCCACCTTCCTTGAGGAAGACAACAATGTCTTCTAATTACGAGTGCGTGCGCCTGACAACGAATAGTTGTTCATCCGGCATGGTTTCCTCAATACTTTCCGTGCCCTCTCCTGAATCAATCCTTGATAAATGATCGGCCCACAATTGTTCTTTCCCGGTTTTACCACCACTTTGAATTCAAATTCTTGAAATAAAATTACCCAATGCATATGCACCCTCGCAACACCGCTTTGTTTACTAGATAATTCAAGGCCATATGGTCGAGTGTAGAATATGAATGGAGTTACCAGCAGAGATATTTTCTAACTTTGTGGAGTGCATAGATCATTTACAATGCCTCATGCTCGGTCGTTGTATAATTTTTTCTGCTGGTGTCAAATTTCTACTTACAAAACACAAGGGATGATCAACAATCCCTCTCCTGGTGTAGCAAGAACGGCTCTCATTGCTTTGTACTAGAGGAATCACGTGGACATGGAAAGGTTTATCCCATGATGGGAATCGTAGAATAGGTGCGGTGATAATCCTTTCTTTTAGAGTGTCAAATGCCCTCTGTTGCACCTCTCCCCACCGAAAGGTATTCTTGTGTCTGAGTAATATCTCCAAAGGCGCGGCAATCTTGGCATATCCCTTAATGAACTTTCTATAGTACCCAAAGTGTGTCCAAGAAATCCGTGCATGACGCTTTGTTTGTAGGCTCCCTAACCCTACAATAACTATAACCTTCGCAGGATCCACCAGTAAGCCCTCTTTACATATGATATGCCCCAACAACATTCCAAAAGGAGTTACAAAGATACATTTCTTGATGTTGAGGGAGATCCTCAACTGCCGAAATCTTTCAAACATCAACCTCAAGTTATCACAATGGTCCCTTACCAATCCATACATTGTCCAATCATCCAAATATACTTGAAGGAACTTGTGGATGAAGTCCTTAAATGCTTGTACCACTATGCATGAAAATACAACGGGCGCATTCTTCAGCCCAAAGGGCATGACCGTATATATAAAACTTCCCCACTCGGTGGAAAAAGTTGTCTTTTCTTGGTCTTCCTTGGCAATCCTTACTTGGTGATATCCCGAGAATCCATCCGTAAAGGAATAGACCTCGTGCCCAAACAAATCCTTCCAAAATCTCTTCAATAAAGGGGGTGGGAAAAGGATCTATGATACAAACAGCATTTAATTCCCTGTAATCCACACATATCCTAATCGCCCATCCTTCTTTATGCTAATCACCATTGAACTTATCCATTTTGATTCCTCCATAACCTCAATGATACCGGATGCTATCATCTTGTCTAGCTCTTCTTTAACCATTACACGCATGTTGGGATTCATCCGTAAGACCTCTTCCCGATCGTGCGCACCATCTTTCAACTTTATCCTCATTTCCCCTATGAATGGTGGATGCCTTTCAACTCATGGTATCCACATGGGAATAAATCCTCAAATTTGCGTAAGAGATCGATGATCTTTGATACTTCCTTTTCCGACCAGTAGTCCCCAATGATAGCTTCCTTGGGCTCCTCTTCCGAGCTGATGTTAACTTTCTTGGTTTTGAGTGGTTCATGATATGCACACACACATGCATATGGATCAACTACTTCACACACCCTAACCGAATGGTCAATATTCAAGCTTTCCATCTCCTCTACATTAATAATGTATACCATCTTTCCTTTCTCCTTTTCAGCACGTGCGCCAAATTTTATGTCTTCTAGTTCCTCCTCTTGAACCACGCTTCTAAGTTAGGTCCACCGAGTTTACTAGCCTATCTTCCGCCATGGCGCAATCCCCCAGAGTGAGGTGCTTGATAGTCTACAATGCCTCATCAACTGGTTACTTGGTACTTCGGTACTGAATGTGTGAACCAAGTTAGCCGCTAATTCCTGCCAACTTCCCATTTGGCGGCGTGTTTTAGAATGGATATACCAAGCATGCGCACAACCTTGTAGTGTCGAATATAGCTTGTGCACCCAAAGGGAGGGTGATAAATCTTCCGCGCCTTCTCCCTAGACCCTCTCACATTCTTGGATGTGGGAAGAGGAGGGTCCATTGCCATTGTAATCCTTGATAGAGAATGGGTATGTTACTTTTTGAGAATCAGACAGTGAGCACAATTCTAACTTCGTGCCACTCCAACAATTTTTCACTATGTGCGGCCCACCATCTTGCTGTTGTGCCTATCAAAACATAACCTAGCATACTTTGTCACTCGTCCTCCCTCTAGTGAGCTTCCATTTCTCTCAAAAATACCTTAGGGTATGCATCCCAAGAATACTTGGTTATGCCTTTCCTCCTAGGTGCTTTGAACTATACGTGTCGTTGTTACCTTAGTTATTCTTGATCCTTTCAGATGTCACCCAATCAATTCATAAGTCCCATGCACCCAATTATTGCATGTTATACTGGTAGTATCACTGATAGATTGAGCATCATCAAACTGGATGACTCCTTCTGTAGGGTGGATGGTCTCTCGGATCTCTTATGCAGCGCATATATTTTGTCCAGGACTTCCTCCCCAAGGGGTTCAAAGATAGGGGTGGGCTTCCATCAACCAAAGTGTTATAACTACCCGCTCTTCCTTGTTTTCAAAGCTTATGTACCCCTTATTAAACTAGAGATCTGCATTATTCTTATAACACCACATGTGCACCCAAGTAGAGCTGGGAAATTATCTACCTTAGAAAGTGCCAAGACTTCAAAATCCCAAAGTGAACGTAGTCCCCGAATTGTAATGGTCGCATCCTTCAAGACACCTATGGGCATTGCCTTTGTCTTATTTGCCATATACAACACATTTGAAGATGGTTGTAATGCAGGGTCTATCTATTTGATGCCGGACATCTAGAGTGATAACATTAACCTCCGCGCTTTATGTCAATGAGGATTTTGCTAAGAAATAATCCATCCACTACCGTGTTTAGGGTAATCTCTTTGTCATAATCAAGGCCGTGAGGTGGGAGGTTTGCATGCAAGATCCATCTTTTGTGTTCTTCCTTGAGTGCACGGCACCTTTTCTCTCAACCATACCCCTAGCAAGGGAATAATATTCTCCCGCCTCAGCAGTTTACACACCTCCTTAACCTCATCCAAGTCATCTCTTGGTGCTTCTACGGTTTTCCTTTTCTCATCCTTTCTAGTCTACTCTTTTAAGCATTGGATCTCCCTTGTAAACTTTGAATTACGTCCATAGTTTCTGGTAGACTTCTTTCCGGTGAACTGTGGGTTTGGATACTTCCCATGTACTACTTCTTCTCTCGAAACCAGAGGTCTCGCCTAGGTGCTTCCCTTTACGCATGTAGATTCCACCCTTGTTGCTACCATGAAGCTCTAGTTTTGATTCACGTATTACTCAGTAAAATCCATTGCATACGTCAGCCTTCTTAATACTCACCACCATGACAAAGACCCTTACCCTTCCGGTATTGTTGACTCATTTTTGTATAACTCTGGGGCACTCTTTGTACTTATGTTTTTTTCCACACCAGAGCATTGTAAAAGATCTAGACATTCACACTTATAATGATCTGCGTGGCTCCACAATTAAAACACGTCCCACGCGGAACTCACTTCTTTCCTCCGCATTACCACGACCATGAAATCCTCCACGAAACCCTCTTCCACACGCATCTCCATCTCTCGTGCTCTCATACCGATGTTCATCCCCTTTGGAACTACTGCAATGTCATCCGCGAACACCAAGATCAATTGTCTCATGAATATGGTCAACCAATTGACAATCCTTAGTGTCATGTGTGGTTGAGGTACATATTTTGCAATAACAAGATACATTTTTGCGGATCACACGCTACAATAGGGGAACCTACTTACATCATGGTCCTCATGACATATTTCAAAGTTTACTTCTATGGCACGTACCACCTTCCGAGTACATATCCCACAATTATCCTTCGTGTGCCCTTCTACATTACAATCCATGCACCACATCCCTCCGTGAATCTCTAGAAATGTGTTGGTAGATAATTTCTCCAATTCCTTAGCTATGGTAGCAATCTGGGCCTCCATAAATGGGCTAACACTAGTTTCAACATTGGCAACTACCTCAGCGCATAAATCAGCTTCCAACACTTCGCGTGGGTCCATGAATGTTTTATGAGATAAAGCCCTCCTAAAGGGTGTGATCAACCCTTCAAAAAACCATTGAGCATGTTGTGAAGGGTGGATATCATAAGACATTTTAGACAATAGAATTTAAAAAAGTGCATCATATTCCCACACGCTCTCTACCATTCCCTGCTAGATTTCTTTGAGAGAGCTAATGCTCTTCTGTTCAAACTCAGGTATGTGGAATTCTGCCAAGAATGCATTTCTCAACGTGATATAATCCACAACAATCTGATGAGGGTCATACATTCTATACCAACTATGCACGTGTCCTTGCAAGGTCATCACAAATTAACTGGCCTTTCGATTCGGGTTTGTGATTCCCTTCGCACGCCATAGTAGCTTGCACTTATGCACATGCTCCATGGAATATTCTATCCCACCTGTAATTTGGTAAGTGTAGAGACATTTCAAAAAGACCATAGGAGGAGGTGAGGCCCTGCCCTCCCGATCCAGTCCCTTGGTTTCCTTCGGTGTTTCCTCCTCTTCCAGATCCACTAGATCCTAAGCCACCAATTCCACCACCTCCACCTCCAGATCCTCCCTGTGTTAGTGCATGTGGGACTTGTGTTTGTCGTGCTAAACGCTCCTATCATCCCACCGAATTACATGTTGATAGTTTGTGAACTAGTACCACTCCCGAATGTAGTTCCTCCACCACTTCCTAACACACTTCCAAAACCAGCTATATACGTACCTTGTCCAAACATTCCACTAAATATTGGAATAGTGTGTGAAGCCATAGAAGTCCCAAACGGGAAATTGTATGTTCTAGTGCCGATTGGTTGCTTTTCAACCGATATCAAATGGATCAACTGTAATTTTTCTCATTTGAACAAACCAAGTGGCAAGGTTTGGTCGTTGGGTGGGGTTCGGAGACACGTGCCAACGACTCTTCTCTCTCTACGTGATGGACTCTCATCAAAATCTGTAAGGTTTTCTCTTGGGGTACCACAGATCGTCTGGAGTTCCACATCCTTCGTGTGAACCTCAACTCCTTTCCACCATCTCTAGCTCCATAACCCACTTATAATCCCACGCTATCCATTGATCTCCTTTTCACACGCTTCATTATACTTGAGCCGTCTCTCCTCCCTTTCCCTGTTCGATGTTAGATCAACCATCCTTCCCAACCTAGCTTCCTCGCCTAGTGCTCAAGGTGGTTTAGGTCGGCCATAGGAAATTCCTCTAAACCCATGGTTACCATCAATATTTTGATCGTAAGGGGGAATAACACATAGAAATTATCCCACGGGCTCTCGTAAGAACTCAAACTCAAGTAATTTCGGATAGGAATACGTGGAAATGGCGTATTCTAGAGTGTAGCTAGTCAATACTCCCTTCCACCAATGATCTATAACATGGGTCCATGTTAGATCAACATCTTGCAAGTTCTTATATGTTTCTTGGGTCCAAGGGTGTGATTTATAACGCCACCCCAATCTAGATGTATAAGTCGAGAGCCATTCGAATAACTCTACTGGGAAACAATAGAAGAAGGTTTTGTACAACTCATGATAAAGAGTGTCTTCCACCCATATTTGCATATCAAACCCAAATCTGGTACTAAATATTTGAGTGAATTCATCCTCTGTGCTCTTAAACCAATCTTCAACACCTTCAAGTGTTAAGCGCTCCGCCATCACTTTTTGCAGAGATCATGATATATGCCATGTTCCACTACAACTTCGAAAAGAGGTCCCGCAACTGGAACCAAGATGTAGTCACTTTTGCACCCACTAAGAACAAGGGAACCTCATGCGCATCGGCCTATCACCCAATGGGCACTGGGTGCTCACTTGAGGCGTGTGAGAGGGAGCTAAGTCTCTCTTTTATGTGAGTCTAGTGGAAGGCATAGTTCATGATTTTGACTTAGTGATTTAACAGACATGAAGAGCTATAGAGATCGGGCCGAATTCTACACCTGTTCATCATAATAGAAATAAAGCATGCAACAAAAGTAATAGGACCAACAGTTTGTAAATCCACTAATATACTTAACCATTCAAGTGAGGTCCAGGATTATATAAGATCAAAAGCAGAGTAAAAACATGCAGATAATACAGAAGGAGATCTTAATGTAAACATGATGGTAACCTTATCATATTTTTAGAGTTCTTACAAAGTATCTGAGAGGGCGACCATAGTAATGCGCCATCTACGGATTCATACATGTATTCCCACAAAACAAAAATTTCATTCCCCATTTCCCCATTACATCCTTACTGGAATCCTTTACCCATTTTCATCCCTTAGTTCTCGCAGTAATTCCCACAGGGAGCTCCGCTACCTCACTTCTGTCTCTCTTCTTTGCAAGGGTACATGTATAAATAGGCATATGAGCTCTAACAAACTCCTCTGCAGCCTCAAATCTGGCCCCAAGTGTCAAGGTATGGGTCGCCCAGGCGCATGCCTCTCCATGTCATGATTAACTTTTTGGATCTTTCTATCACAAGGTATATTCCCTCCAGGACACCCTGTCGCCAGGCTGGAACCTTATCCAAATGGAACACGTTCTTCATGTGTCCTACCCAAAAGGCCAAAAATGGCTAAGTCCCAAATTGTTCTTCGCATGGCGCGCGCACCCTGGGTTCTCCAAGAAGCCTTTTGAATACTACCCTACGTGCCTTAACTTGCGCGCTTCCTCCGCCATGTGCGCCTATGCGCCCTTAAGATTTGGAAGCTATGATAGGGGCCAACAGTGTTGTTGTTCATCGCGATGAGTGAGCATGGCTGCCAAGGAGTGATCGGTGAGCGGATATGTATAGGTAAAAAGGTTGATCATCTTTAGGTGGAATGAGTACGGGTGGTTAGAGAAGGTATTGTTTTAAGGCCTCAAAATCTTTGTGATAATCATCATCCCATTTAAAGGAGACATCCTTCTTGAGCAAATGATGAAATGGTTGACACCGATCGATAGTTGTGAAGAATGGAATGCAATTTACCTTGCGTACTACGGAGTTGTCGAAGGTTAGTAGGCGGAGGTATTTCAAGAATGGCCTTGACTTTAGTAGGGTTGAATTCTATACCACGCAGGAAATGATAAATCCTAGGAGCTTTCTTGAAAGAACCACGAAGACACACTTCTTAGGCTGAAGGTGGACATAATATTTAATGAGGCAATCAAAGATGGTTTTAAGGACAAGTAAGGTGATCGGAGCGACATTTAGATTTAGTCAAGAGATCATCCATGTAATCTTCCAATATGCGATGCATGATATCATGGAAGATGTAAGTCATATCTCGTTGATATGTGGCACCAAGCATTTTTAAAGCCAAATGGCATGAATCGACAGGAAGGTCCCCAAGGGGTGATGAATGAGGTCTTGTGTTGATCTTCTGGGGCAAGAAAAATTTGGTTATAACCTGAGAAGGCATCCATGAGTGATAGCATCTCGTGACCAGAAGTAAGGTCAACCAATTGATCAATACCGGGTAAGGGAAAGTCATCTTTCGGGTAGGCTAGGTTGAGGTCACGAATTCTATGCAAATGCAGAGTCCCTTGGTTGCTTTAGTGATAGGGAAATGTTAGAAATCCAACGAGGATAATCAATGGGTAAGATGAAGGAAATAGAAAGAAGGTGCTGAAGTTCTTCTTTGACGAGAAGAGCAATGTGATGGTGCATCTTCCTCAGCTTTTGTTTGATGGGTTTAACATCGGGAACGGTTACGATATTATGGACCACTATGGTGGGGTCAATACTTGGGCATATCTGCATAAGACAAGGTGAAAGCGTGGTTATGATCTCTGAGAAAAGAAGTGATGGCTTCCTATTCAAAAACATCTAAAGATTGTCGATCTTTAGGATGTGCAGTCATCCCGAGTATGAATGTTGATCTCGATAGTCAATTCATTCAACTTGGTTTGTGTCTCAAAGGGTAACGACCGATGAATATATGAGTCTTCTACACCAAGGTAGGTGAGTATGGATTCATCATCCCGATATTGAAACGACATTAATTTTAGGTGTGTCGTCATTGATCATTTCAAAGCTATACGCGGGAAGGGAAGAGTGGAAGGGGCCTTGCCCTCACGTTGATAAGTCGAGGCCCCAAGGAAATGGTGTTTATGAATTTTTTAGGAGGGATAGATTCAAGATCCATTGACTCCGTCGGATGAGGATGGTGATGAAGGTGGAGCGGGTGAAGAAGGTAGAGAAGAGCTAGTGTCATAAATGAGTTCAATGTGGGCTGTTTGGTAGGTGGTTCGGAAAGTTGATACCACTACGGTCGTAATGTTTACGGGTGGTACATGAAATAACGGTATGGCGGCCTTGCTCATAAAATTCAATCGGTGAAGGAAGGTGTGGGTGAAACAATGATTGGTAAATAATTGGAAGTCAGCAGAGAAAATGGGTGGGTTTGTGATGGTGGTTCGGGTGTGTAAGTGGTAGTATCAAGTCCCCCATAGGTGAGAATAGTACGGAGATGAGGAGGACCATAAAGGATGTGTTCTCCTATGCGGTGATCGTAGCGAGGGTTTTGGTGAAGACTTCCATACTCTTGTGGAGTAAGGAATGTGTTGACACTTTATAAGGTGTACTCCCCAGTGAGAGGGGTTGAAAAACACCTTCCAAGGGATCAGTGGTTGGTATGTAGGTAGCGGTATGGATAATGTGTCAGAGGTTGATGTAGAGGTGGAGTTAACGGATTGGGAAGCTAATGGGTCAACCATGGAGGTTATAGCAGCGGTAGGAATGGAGGAGGTATATGTGGTAGAAGCTAAAGGGTGTCTTGGTAGGTGGAGGTGTAGGTGAAGTGGTAGTGGTCGCGAAGGTAGATGGCTTGATAGGTATGAGCACATCATTGGGTCGGTAAAGCATGTTGCATGTTTTGAAATGTGATGGGTCAGCTAGAATGGTATAAGTGTGTCCTTTATGTTCAAACTTTACACAACGATGTAAAGTAGAAGGAACACAGCCCATGACATGGATCTAGGGTCTGCACAAGCAACAAGTTATATTAGAATTCCCCCTCTAAAATGTAAAACAATTTTGGAACAATCATGGAGACTCACGCAAGCGTGGAGGATGACAAGTGCCTAGTGTAGAGGTGATAGCATCATTGAATGATCGTAACATGACCGAATGTTTATGCATATAATTCTCGGTATGCGCATTTGAGCAAATGCATGGGATGAAATGATATTAATGATAGTTCCCCATCAATCATCACATAGTGTACCCATATGTCATCGATGTGGACGAGAGATGAAGAGGGTTGGGTGCAGGTCATCGTTTTGGTGTGGCGCGATCTCTTCCTCGAGAAGCTAAGGGAGGCCACTTGGTGAATAGGGTGGGGTGAAGATGAAGATGGTAATTTGGTGAGAGAGGCTACATGATGGGGTGTGATAATAGAGGCTATGGGTATAGGGTCATTTGGTAAAACCTGATAGATTGAAGAACCTCCATGAGAGCTTGACGATGGGATTCTGAGGTTTGAATGAGGTCATATAGGGACATTTTGAGGGGATATTGGTGTAATTGTTTGAGCATGGTGTGATGTGTGACACCATTAGAAATGGGGTATGTGGGGCCGCAGATAGTGATTTTAGGTATGGGTGCAGATGGTATGTTGGGTATAGGATTGGTTGGTGGGTTAGTTACCTTTTCTTTACCCTTCTGTGCATGTGTAGTGACATGTATCATGTTGATTTGAGGGGAGTTGGCAAATGGAGAAGGTGTAGGGTGAGTGGTATAACGACACGATGGGAAAAAACCTACTAGAGGAGAAAAACCCTGTGAGGTGAGTTAGGCGCAACGAAATTTGGGTGGTGGCGTGGCAAGTTCTCTTATGTGAACCATGTTAATTTCAAATCCTGGTTGTGGCTATAGGTGTTGTGAGGGTGGAGGTTGTGGTTGTTGAGTGGGCGGTGGGGAATGGGTGTTGGTGTAGCGGGATCCTCGTTAAGAAGGTCGTCATCGTCAAAGTTGGTTTCTGGTGGACATAATTAGATAAGGATGATTTTCAAGGCCTTACAGTTCTCCACATTGTGTCCTAGCACATGATGGTATGCGTAAATTTTAGTATCATCAAACCCTTTTGGCTTGGGTTTGAGGGGGTCATAAGGTCTGAGTGGCGGTAATGTGATGACAGAAGTCTCAAGGAGGTTGGTTAAAATTTTGGCATAAGACCCTGCTAATGGATCGCAATGGGAAGTGAACATGGGTTTGGGTGTAGGTGTAGGTGATTGTTGAGGAATGGTCTTTAGAAGAGGAGGGGTGAGCCATGGGTTTAGGTGCTTTAGTGTGGTTTTAGGTGTCGGTCGTGCTTGTTTAGGTAGGGGTATAGTAGATGGACGGGTACGGCAGGAGGGTATGTGGTTGTTTTGACTACCTTATTGTGGGGTAGTGGAGTTTTGTTTTTGGGTTGGACCTTCTTGGGTAAAGGTGATGTGGGTGTATGAGGTCTAGAAGGAAAAGTAGATGGAGTAAGAGGGTGAGTTACCCATGGGGATAACTGGGGGTGTTGTGAAGGTATATGACATGGATCGTGCTTGGGGTGTCGGAGAGACAGTGAATTAAGTGTAGTGGGTAGTGAAGCAATAACTAAGGGTATGGGAGGTATGGGTGGTAAAGAGGTTGCATGTGTGGGTATAAGTCGGGTTGGGCATTTGGGTAGGTCAGAGGTTTGTGAGGAAGGAATGGGCTGTTGTGTTTTTGGTTTATTGGTGGGTGGAGGTTGCTTGACCATGTTGGGTAGCTGAGGTCCTAAGACGGGATAGGATACAGTGGTGTGATTGGCATAGCCGTGTAGGTATGAGTTACGTGGGTTTGGTGATTCCGTTTGGGTGTCGAGTAGGTGTGGTGTTGTCTTTGGAGGATGTAGCTAAATCGACTTTGATAGGTGGATGAGTAAGGTTGGTAGTCTGGGGTGACCCCTAAAGTGGTAATAGGTTTAGTTGAGGAAGATGTTGTATGTGTGGATTTGGGTTTAGATGTAGGTCGGGTTATGGGTAAGGGTGTGGTTTGAGCTATAATAGGTGTCATGGAAGGGGTTGTGATAGAGGTGGTTGTGTTTGGTTCGATTGGTTGAAATATTTTGGGTAGATAGTGGATGTATCGTGAGGACCTCTACATTTATGTTGAGACGGGAAGTAAAAGGCATCCCCATAGTAGAGCCCTATCCACATAATCTAAGTGATCGCCAAACATGAGAATGACATGTCTGTAGATGGATTTGGTGAGGACCTAATGGCAATTTCCATAAAATGTGTCTTAGAGATGGGGAATTGGCTAGCTTTAGCTTCCGTGGGTAAGAGATCCGAAATTAGGTCATGTCCAGGATATTGTGTAGCTGATGGAGAATGCTCGCCAAGAGGTAAAGGTATCACAATTGAGTCTATGATGGGTGGAGGAGATGATGGGAGCTCCTCTATAAGTGGAGGAATGGATAGGTGCTCCTCACATGGGTGGAGGAGGCAATGCGTGGGTAAAGTTCTCTAAGTGGTGAAGCCAAGGGTGAGATGGTCTCAATGTTAGCTAAAGACTCCTCCGTAGGTGATGAAGGAGATGAAAGGTGTTCCTCTATTGGTGAAGGAACAGGGGAGGTTGGTTCCGACATGGAAGGAGGATTTCAGGCTAGGATCTCCTCTATGGAAGGAATTTGGGGTAATTGGGGGCAATAGGTACATCATTAAAGATAGCATGAACCTCGCATGGTATGGGTATCGTGAGTTGAGGTCTCACCGGTTTGATCAGACGAAGGGGCATGGTTAGGAAATGGTTTCTTGAAGATGTGTAGGTTTTGGTTGGAAGGTGCATTCGGATTATCCATAGTTAACTCACCTTTCTCGAGCATTTCTTGGACAATATTTTTGAAAGTGATGTAGTTTCCGTCACTATGACCCTTTACTCTATGATAATTACAGAAATCATGTTCTTTATACCATGCGAGCATGGGGCCAGTAGGGTTAGAACCAATGTGTGGTTTTATGGGTGGAAGAGTGATGATGGCTTCAGCTATGATAAGCTTTTATAAGAAAAAAGAGTAAGGCTCCTCGATTGGGGTATATTTTCATTGCTCTCGTCTGAATTGAAAAGTCTGGATAGGTGAGAGATTAGATGAAGGGGTAGCCTTATTTGATGGATGTGCTGGGCTGGCCTTGAGTACCACTAAGTTAGCGGTACCCTTAGCTTTTAAATAATTGGTTTGTGGTTTGGAAGAAGAATAGGTATCATTCAACTTGAATGCCGAATTATTATTGTGTAATTGGATTTTATTCTCTTTGATGGCCCAAATATCTAACTTTTGTGCCATAGTGAATGCTTCATCGAATGTTTGAAAGGTTTAGACCATCAAGGTTGGTGAGATATGCCTAGCACAAGCCTATGTGAAGAGCTCGATGAGTTCTATTTGTGGCAGTTGGAAGGTAAGTTGGTTGATCGAGCTACTGATATAAATGCGACAAAATCTGTGATAGATTTGTCCTCATACTAATGTGTGGAGTATAGATCAGTCATGGTAACCTTCTTGATGATATTGATAGAGAAATGATCCAAGAAGGCTTGGGCTACCTGATTGAATGAGAATATAGAGTGTCTTGGTAACCCACTATACCAATCTAATGCAGGTCCAATGAGGGACATGGGAAAGGTCCTCAAGAGCAAGGCATCATCATGAGTGATCAGATAACACCCATGTTTGAACGACCTGCAAATGTTGTTGCGGGTCTTCTTTGCTATTGAAATGATTGAATTTAGGCATTTCCCAATGCACGGGGTATGAGCAGATAGGAATGGATGGGTGAATGGGCTCGTTACAAATCTCGTCATAGGTGAGAGTGTTGCGGGAGCCGAAACCGATGCCTCCAATGTCTACATCTTGTCCAACATCAATTTAATTAGGTCGTTGGTGGGTTGCGATGATTGGGTGCCTCTGTAGCGTGAGAGGGTTGGTTTTGGGCATATAACAGGGGTGGCACTCTAGTGTATGGGGCTGTCATGTAGGTTGATTGAGAAGAAGGCAGGCGGTGAAAAGGCAGAGTGTACGAATTTGGTGTGTATAATGGATGAAATAGGAGGTTGTTGATAGTATGTATATGGGGGTGGAAGGGTCGTGGTAACCCTAGTTGCAATAGGGGCTAATGATTATGGAATGGAAAGGACCACGTTCGAAATGGGGTAGGGGTCACCTTGACACTTTGGAGGTGGTAATGTAGCTACAAGTGTGTGAGACATTAGGGTGGATGAGGTTGTGTTTAGGGTAGTTTTCGCGGGTATGTATGGTGGATGTAGTGGGTGCCACGGATGTAGCAGATGTGACAGCTTATAGCAAGTATGGGACCTAGTTTGTGAAACGATTGGGGGTAAGGTAGATGCAGCGGTATGGAGCTAGATGGGGCTAATGCGGGAGTGGGAGTGAGAGTTGGGGGGATAGATATGGGCATGCCATATATCAGCCCGACCGAGGCATCTCGAGTGGACGAGTGGGAAAGGTAGAACTACAAGGCGATAGGGTTTTGGTCAAGGAGTCGTGTGAACTCCTCATCTCCAGTAGCGATAGTAATAGGCTAGATGGTCTCCATGGCTGGTGATAAAATGGAAGGTGGTGAAGGAATGGGTGGGAGTGGTTGATAAACCTGGCGTGAAATATGAATACGCTTACTTGTCTTCGGGTCATGACCATGTGAACTAGTACGAGATCATGTAGGACGCTTCTCTGTAAATGACACGAGTAAAAACAACAGAACATGTGAATCGCGGTAAAAGTGGATTAGGTACCAAATGGTGGTTGGAATGTGAAATAGGCTTACTAATGTTGGTTAGGGTTTAACATCACGTCACTATAGAAAATGGACAGGTGAGTGAAAAATAAGGTAGAAGATGAAATCTAACAGGTATGCCAAATCTGATGATGTTTACAACGTCAATGGGTATGATGGTAGTGAAAGGGACTGTGAAAAGTGGAAGAAAATGAATAAAAATGTCCTTTTGAGTAGGTTAGCAAAAGGACCTGGAACCGACGTTGGTTGGGTATAACCGACGACGGTCGGAGGGTGACCAATGATGATCGAGTGTAACCGATGACAATTACTATGAAACTGAAATAGTGATGAAAGAAAAGTGGTTGTGAATTAAAATATGGTGTGGAATCAGACCCAGAATTCTGAGAATGATGGTGATATGGCCCAGGCACACTCAGGTGAAGCCGGAATACACCAACTGTGATGAGGAGTGTGCAAGGATGAACAAAAAAGTGAAGAATGTGATCTCTCACCTCAAAATGCAAGCCAAGCGAAATACTAAGAAAAATGTGATCCTAGGAGTGCCCTTTCTATTATGTTTGTTTAGCTTATGCTATTTAGGGACTGACACATGAATTGTGAAATAGAGTTTTTTTGGTGAGTATGGCTTCCTACAAAGAAGGAGATTGAAAATGTGAGGTTTTAGGTATGTTATGGTGGGGGCGGGCTTCGCTCTCAAGTATGATTCGACAGAGCAAAGCCAAGTTTAGGTGCCCACCGTGCCATGATCATGTGATCACCTACAACTTCTTCCGTAGGATGTTGTTTAAGATTGTATGTATTTTGAATTTTTGTGAGGTTTGATAAGACTCAAAGAAAGAGAAAAGGAAAGAAGTTCTTTTCTATGATTCATTTGTCAACCATCGTTGGGCATGACTTCTGCGTATAGATTGCCCTCAATTAATGTGAGCTAATGTGATAAATCAAAATGCAATGCACTTATTTTTAAGCCCAAATCAATATGTGAAATTAGATGACACAATAAGATGAAGAGGAAGAGGGATTCTCTTTCACTACGATGCGAAAACATGAAGAAATGTTTTTTTATAACACCAAAAGAAAAGTTTCCCTGTAGAGAAAATAGAAAGAAAATGTGGGTTACCAAGGAAAAAATTAGTGTATACACTTTTTAAGGGAAACAAACACACAATTTTTCCTAGGAATGAATGAAATGCAAGGAACCCCGGATGGGTCCCACCAGGCATGCCAAAATGTTTCACCTATTTCTTAGATCGTTTCTTTGAAGTGTTAACGAAACAAATAGGGTAACAGGCGTAGGAGGAATACTGCTCAAATGTTGGTTATTGGGTTCTTACGGTGTATGACTTCCGAATCCCACAACTGATCGTGAGAGCTTCCCTTTGGCTAGGAGGAACTACATGTAATGCAAAACAAGACCACTATAAGGAGTTAAACAATATGGAAGTGAACCGCTAGCGTATGCTAGATCCGGAAGTGTGATACTTCCTAGATGGTCACATCCAATCCATTGTTTTAAACAATTTAATGTCAGTAAACAAAGTAAATCCTATTGTAATTTTAAATGATTTAGGTATCTCACTTAAAACACAATAAGAAATAGATCTAACCTAACAGGATAAGCTAAAATAGAATCCAAAGGTCAAATGATTGGTTACGGGTTCTCACGAGTTTGTCGAGGTCTTAGGTAGATCACAAGTGGATGAGGGTGAGATGAAATTTGGTGGGTAGATCCTGTTCTGGGCTGTATGGGAAAATACAGAGACCGATGTCGGTTAAGGGTAACCAACAAGTGTGGTGTGGTAACCAAGGCAGTTTGCCATTGTGGAAATATGGAAATGCCACAAAACAAGCTTTGGGTCTCCTTTGTGATTGCACAAAGGACTTTAGTTGGTCGGGATGAGGTATTGGGTGATTGGGGTAGGCTTTAGCGAGGTTTTTAATGGGTATATGGAGGTGGAAATGTTGTAGGAGGTCAATAGGTGGCTAGGTAAACAATAGATGATAAAATGATGATGAAATGAAATAAACCAGAAAAGTATGACGTTATACTTACTTGGATTCCGGTCCTGAATACCTGTGAGTGAGGGATGGAGGTGCTAATGAGAGGTTTGAAGGTTGTAAGTGATCACCAAATTGAAGGAAAGATTTTTCATGGAGTGCATGTACATTCCTCTTTGCTTGGTTAGATGGAATCAGATCATTGTTGGGATGGTTGTGTAGGAAAAGATGTTTGATCTCCTTGCGCATGCGGATTATCACTAGAATTCACTCTCGAAGATGTGCTATCTCTCCGAGATGTGTTAATGCTTGCCAACCTTCTGCTTCTTGCTTCCAACTTCCAACCTTGAGAATAAGGTTGTTTTAGGGTTAAAAGGGTAACCAACGATGGTTGGGTAATCGGGTGTTAGTCAAGGCGAGATTTCCTAGGTTTACTAAACTAGGGAGATCCTCTTGATTTCCTCGGATCTCGTGTCGTTAACCCACCAGATTAGACTGGGAGCTTCTTGTGAGCATGCGGGAATGTGGTTAGAGGGAATGTAGGCATTGATTTTTAGGGTTTGGGTAAGTCTTAGTTAGTTATGGAAACTTACTAAGAACAGGTCTTAGGTTGAGTTGTTTCTTGGTGAGGTGTCTAAGTGAATCAGATGTGTGGATATTATTTAAAATAAAATATTTAAATAATAAATATAGTGAGGATAATGCATTAATTTAATTAAATTAATATTAGTAGGGTGAAAGGGGCCATGGCTAGGTGAATGTGATGAAG
Organism: Taxus wallichiana var. yunnanensis; assembly: GCA_018340775.1. Lineage (NCBI taxonomy): Eukaryota > Viridiplantae > Streptophyta > Pinopsida > Cupressales > Taxaceae > Taxus > Taxus wallichiana. Next base: position 343,026,744 of record CM031241.1, on the reverse strand, counting down.
GGTGCTTATTCATCGAGGGACCAAAGGGGAGTGTGACCTAATTTTAGTGTCTGCAGATTGACTAGGGAGTATGTGGTGAAAGGAACTCAAGATTCGAGGTCGGTGAGTTTGGATAGACTCAGAAGGATGGGGCTACGAGGTGATAGTGTTTGCATGGAATTGGGATGTAGATATGGGGACCGAAGTGTGATCATGTTTTTGAGTGGTGGAAGAAGTAGATGGGATTATTGCAAAGTTTGGGTAGGGGCACTAATGATGATAGTGGATGAGGAAGTGATGGGGATGAAAGAAGTGGGTGTGGTGTTGATACGGGGAATATTGGGAGGAATGGGAACCACCATTTGAGTGGATTAATGAGTTTGGGGGATCATAGAGGAATATTGATGGGAGCTAAGTTTGGGTCATGCGTAAGGAAAAGCTCATTCATAGATCTAGGAAGAACACAACGAGTTGAAAGGTGAGGGCTTGAATGGATTCAAGATGAGAATGATAAGCATATATTTTTTGAAGAGGGGGACCGTCAATGGGAAGGTTAGTGGATTTACAGAGAAGGTAGTCATGAAGAGAAACAATATTACTTCCCAAGATCTCCTGGCACTCCAAGGATCTCGCGAGGGATAACGGGAGGCCCAAAGGTCTTTAAAGAAGTAGCAGAAGGGGGTGTAGCTGGTATAGAAGGAATGTAAACAAATGGGTTAGTATCAACATAGGGGTTAGTTCGATAGGTTGGAACTCATGGAGAGGAGCAAGGGAAACCATAGGTTGTGTAACCAAAGAAGTGACCAAGGGGTCTAAGAGATAATGGAAAGGGCTACACTTTGGTGAGAAGTCATGTTGGAAATAGAGATTTTTTGGATGACGATGTTTGTTCCATTTTTTCTTGATAATGGGTATGAAGAAACAAACAAGAAACTATGATGATTTTTAATATTTCAAATAAGTCACATAGAAAAGTGTTAATTATCTTTTTACTGAAGATGTGAAAAAATGGGCTCGAAGGGAACCTAGGAAATAATCAAAATAAGGATGGTTTAGTTTGTTTTGGATGACATCCTTGATATATCCAAAGGTACATGAAACTAAAATGTATGATGACTACTAGTACGAGGCCGATATTGAGGCCTATCCCCAAACTTCACGCACTTGTAGTGATAAGGGTGTCAAGAATTAGCCAATATATCGATAGTCAAAAATTATAACATGGCTAGAACATCATGGAGGATTTCTTATTGGGTGATGAAATCCCAATAGTTCCACCTGGTAGAAGATGTTTAAGATGTGTAAATTGATTTTGCGTTTTGGATGTGTGTGGAAGAAGTGAATGCAAATAATTAACCTCCTAATTAAACTATGTTGTCAAGCAAGTATGAAGAGGTTCTTTTTAATTCCAAATCAAAATGTGGAGTTTAATGAAATTAAGAAGATAAAATAAGGAGAGATACAAAAAGAGCAAATAGGAAAAAATGAATAATACCTGGATAACATTATTTTCCTTTTTATTTTATTTTATTTTAAGAAAATGTGTTTTTTGTCCAAGAAAGTAATCCACCACACACACAAGAAAGTGAATCTCCCACTTCACGATGTTAGTTAATAGAAATGGAAAATGGAAATGAAAACAATGAAAGAACTCACCAAAGAAGGGTGGGTCCCACTGGGCGTGCCAGAATGTTGATCAAATTTTCTCGCTCTTGTTTCAGTATTAGTGAAATGGTAACAAATAAAATAAACAACTCTAATAATGAGATGGTTTAAGGGTACCTCCTAAAAATATAATAATGGGTACGGGTTCAAAATATCCTCCTCGTAGAAATCTTGATTACCCATAGAAAAGATAAACTCAATAAGAAAATTATTAGTGGATAAGAGGGTAGGTTTCCGACAATGGCAGTCCGATCCAGAAGTGAAAACTTCCTAGGATGGATGTCAACCCACTTTGATAAAAGATAAATAAAATGATAATGGATAAATGATAGGATGTAGTAAAATATGAAATGAAATAGAAAATTTGAAAAGTGTTAGATAAGATGAAATTCAGATCTGATAATAACAAATGATGAAAACTAAACCAAACCTAATCAAAGCCGGTCGGTGGTGACCCAAGACTCATAGAACAATTAATGACAACTAGAATATCCAAAAGGGTGATACGAAGCCAATATGAGACTCATATGATATTGGATTGTTGCACAAAATCTAGATCGGTAGAAACAAAAAAGCATGCAAGAAAATTATCTGATTTGATGATAAGGGTGATAATTCAAGGATGGGTCGACAACAACTAGAACAAATCAATGACTAGTGATGAGAGAGATGAGATCTAGAGCAATAAATGTGCAGAATGGGAAGATTGGGATATGTTATCTCTTAGAAGTGCACCCTAGTTGAGGGATAACAATAGGGGTTCTAAGCTTGCTTTATTCCCTCACTTCTACAGATATAATGGAAACACCTCAAGTATGTGGGTATACCTATTGTTGAGGTGAGTCTCTGGTATCAAGTTTGGTTCCTTATTGATGTATCCTAAACTATTTTTTTGGGGTTTTTGGAGTTTTAAGGGTAAAAATATTGTTGTAACTGAATTTAAAATGGGGTGATACACCAAAATGATTGAGGTCTTTGACTGAGTACATGCACAATATTTGAGAAAAAATCATGAAGCATGAACCAATGGGTTTCAATGAATCCTAAGGTAAAACACTTATGTATTGAGGGATAAATCACAACAACATAGCAAGCTAACATGCACACTAAGACTATTCGAAAACACCAAATTTGCAACAAGGTAAGATAATTAATTTAGGGAATTAACATTCATAAGAGCTAATAGAAAGATACACACCACTGCAAATAATTGGAAAGACAATAATTAGTTCTCATTCAAGGAAAAAGTGGAAAAAAATTCTTCAACACTCCTACATCCAAAAAGTCCTCATTTGTGCTTTGTTAATGCACACAATATATAGAAAAATAATTCACCAACCCTCTTAAAAATAAACTGCATTTTTGCTCCATGCATGTTATTTTTAGCCTTTATCATGAATAAATAAAGGAATAAAATAACCATGCTTTTTACAATGAGGCAATAATAGCCTTAGTTCCAAAAATACACTTAGTCAAAGTGTAGTTGACTGCTCTATTTCTATTACAATAAATTTGGGTGAATATTTTGGCTAATTTTAGCCTTTGCTTGATGTGCAAGTCTTCTTTTTGCAAGTGCATGATCTTTGTCTTCTTTTGCATGATGTGACACATGTGTTCTTTATCCACTTGCAATGATAAATTTGTCTTTTTCACTAATTTGTCTTCTTGTGATGACATGCAAAAATACTCCTGCATCGAGCAAAAATAATACTTTTTCTTTCACACTCAAAGAAAATAATTCAATGTTACCTTGTGGGGACTACTTTTAATATGCAAAAGCAATACTCCATGTGGGCACTCTGCAATCATATAGGCCACCTTTGATTGGTATGAATTTTTGGTAAGAATAAGGTATTTTGTAATGTTTATGGTAATCTTGACTCCTCCTTTGACTTGGCATAGATATGTATTAGTTTGAATAACACTTGAGCACCTTTGAATAATCATGGGCATAGACTATGGTTTTGAAATTCTTTCGGTCTTCTGATTTGATCATGCATAATAATATGATTTGGCACCCTCCATTTGATTTGACACGAGTATGAATAATGTAGAAGTTTGAAGCTTTATAATTCTAGGGTCCTTGATCAATCATTATGCATCGGTGGAATATATCGTTGGTTATAATAATCAACTCCCTCCTTATGTGGTCGAATTTTTTTATTTTGATATGGCATATAATATAATGTTGTTGGATTTTTTTAAAACCCTTTGGCATCATGATATTTAGACCTTAGATAAGGTCAAATACAATAGTTATTTGAATTATTTGGGGTTGATCCCCTTCCCATGATGATTCACCCTCTTTGATGTCGGTGATTATATCGTGGTTTTCATAAAAATGGTGATTTGATCTTGTCTGCCGATTTATATCTTGTTCGAATCTCCATCGTGATTGCTAAAAATTGTGATCAACTTGGGGTTGCCTTGTGCACCATCGATCTCTGTCCTTATAAATTTGGATCATTGATCCTTTGACTCTGCGGTTTGATATCTTGATCGCTTGATCTTGTACCTCCTTTGATCTCAGCCATCGATTATGTACCTTCTAATGTCATGGTGGTTGAATTGGGTTAGCATTTGTATCATTGATTTGGGTGCGTGATATATTTCTCCATCGATCCTTTAACTCTGGTCGGTTGGCATGTTGATTTAGGCTTGCACGGTGGTTGAGTTGACTAGGTAAATGTTTGAAACCCTATCTCATTTTCATTTTACATTGTTGGAAAAATAAGGCTAAGCCCTAGAAAAATTATGTCTCGTCGTCATTATTTCGATCTTTGAAGCTATGAAATCTTTGTAAAAATGGCTTCTATGGAGCTCATGAGTATGAATATTTGGTTTCTCTATCATTTTTGTCCTTTCAAGCTCTCGCAAGGGTTTTCGATTGTATTATTTTCCATTGATGAGTTTAAGAGCTCGATGAAGGGACAATATGTTTTTATCATTGAGCATCACAACTACTTTGTCCTGCCAATTTAACTTCAAGATGCATTGAAAATTAGTTCTTTGGGATCTCCTTTATTGTACTTGATGATGGTTGAAACCATTATCATTTCATATTTCACATGTGTTGATACTCATATTTATCTTTTGTATTTCTCTATGTTTTTGTGCTTTCCCTTTAATAAAATGAGCTTCAAGAGATTTTGTGGTTGTCATTTTTAGAAACATTCTTACGCACTTTGATGGTTTCACAAGATCGATCAAACGGTGAGTTTTTGAGTGCTATTTCTTTGAATTTTCCAAGGGTTTCATTTTAGTCATGATGAATGAGAGACTTCTATTTTTAAACTGTAATACTTGCAAAATATACTATAAAACTGGAGATTGAACCTGTATTTCAATGGAATCATTATTTTGTATTGTGTAGTTGAATTTGTCGATATCCCAACAAAACCTTAACTAGGTCACCATTTCAATTTCAAATTTTACCGGGTACTTGTTATTTATGAATTTTTGATCTCCAAAGGTGCATTTTATTCTTATTTGATCCATCATGGATTCTTAGTTCCAACTCGTAAAACTTTGTTATCTACCCTTTCAACAATGGTTTGGCTTTCTATTTGTATTTTGCTTATTATAAGTTATGGATATTCGAGAAAACTATGACTGGGCATTGCATTTACATATTTCTTGAGGGTTTCAAAATCTATGATGGAGATTTGTTTGGGCTGTTTGAAACTTCTAGAACTCTATATCATGTATTTGTTACGAATTTTTGTAATGAATGATGAACTTCTTCAGCTTATGATCGATGATTATGAAAATATGTTCAATCATAGACATGTATGCTATAGTGTCTTCATGAAATCAGTAACTTTGAAGATGAACAAAACTCTAACATGATATTATCATTTTGCTTTTTCCTTGTTATTGTAAATGTACTTTAACTTGAAAGGTTAGTTGTATTTTCTTCTTGTTGACAATGACTTGACATGATTTTACAATTTGATGGATTTTGAAGGATCTACAATCATGATTGTAATATGAACTCTACTTATGAGATTTTGTGGTTCAGCAATCTATACTATATATAAATTGCAACTTTTAATCCCTTTGGTTAATTGTAGTTGTATATCTATTTCTCTTTCATGATTGTTGAGAGATTTTGAGCTTAGTTTCTTGACATGATAGTTTCTTTGATGTCTCATTATTTGAAGAAATCCTTTTCTATTTCAAATTGGATCACCACCTTAGATCTATTCAATTAAATAACAATAATCATGCTTGAGTTCTTCTCTGCTTTGAATCCAAACTTGTCTATTTCTCATGGAAGTTGCATCGTGGATTTTAAGACCTACAAGTTGATTATTCAATGCATACTCCAACTTGTAATATGTTCTTTAGAATTTGAAACTATATATCTCTTAAAGGAAGTTGATTTTCCTTAAGCGATATAACACATTTCAATCAATTATTACTAGAAATTTGATTTTCTATAATGTACTCGTATATTTTTCATACATTAGAAGTAATGTAGTATCATGTTCTAAGAGCTATAAATTATACGCATTATGGTATCTTTTCCTCTTCATTACCACTGCGAGAAAGTGATTAAGTTTTATTTGATTTAATTTGTATGGTGGTTGTATTTTTGGGGGAGGAGATTAATCTCTTATGGCTTTGATGAACTCATGGTGCTTTCTTGTCATTTCATTATTCAAAAATTGTATTCTTGGGAAGTCTTTCATGAGAATTTGGTTTAATTTTCTTGGTCTATTCATTTCTGATCTTTCGTGTTACAATGTGACTTAAACTCCTTCTTGAAACAAGATGACTTTATTCATATTCCAAGATTAGAATAGGGCATTCCTTCCAAACCGAAAATAATGATCTAGTTGTTAATGCTTTTCTATGGCTTCAAGCACCTTTCTTATAGTATCCATTTTCATGATAGTGATGCAATACATTATTTTTTCAACCTTATGTAACTATCTTTTTTTATTATTGGTAAATAGTTTTTTGAAAGGGACTATACCCTTGTATACAAAAAAGGGGGCCAGGAGCCAGAATAGGAGTGAAAAACATTATAAGAAGGATCAAGATCCAGATAAGACATAAAAACTAGTGTAACCAAAGAGTAGTTACCCCAAAACATCAACCAGTTTGAAAACTGCAAAAGAGCAGCAAAAAAAATAGCAACAAAACAACAAAAACCATGACTGAAGTCAGCAAGAACAACGCAGATCCATAATTACTTCTTGGCGGCTTTGGCAATTTTGGATTTGATATTCTACCAGGAGGTGAACATAGCCAATGTCGTCATGTGAGTAGGGTCAGTAGTATCCAGCTGTTGAATGGTTTGTTTGCTTTCTTTTTCCGTTCCCCAAAGAGTAGTTGGTATGCCGCTGAGATTAGAGACGCAGCGAACGTGCTGCTCAATAAACTCCTCAATTGCATTAAAAATAGCCATATTATAATCATGGCGAGTCTTGGTTTTGCCAAGTCGGTTTTCCAGGGAGTAAAGTTTTTTGTAGATATCTTCCATCTGATTGTTGTCAATATCAGCCTCCTCCTCCTCCTTATGTAACTATCTTGTGATGAGGAAACTATGAGTTTTTATGGCATGTAATAACTATTTTGAACTATATTCATGAATTTTTGGTTGCATAATCTTTGATGATAGTTGTTTAATTTATGCAAAATCTAAACATTTCTTTGGAACCATGATAACAATATATGCTAATTGTCTTTGATATCTACTCTTGAATCTCATGGTAAATCACTTAATCCTACAAAGTTTTTCTTCCTTGATTGTATGAATATCACTTCACCTTTTCACCATTCGAAAATGAAAACATGTTGATTCATCATGTCATACCGATGCATTGTTTTTTGTTACAGACTTTCGCTTAAGATACAATATTTTGTATCTTTTCTTCTTGAGAATTGATGATGATTTAGGTAAATCTTCCTAATTAGTTCATAGCATTGGTATATCATATGTTTTACAAAACATTGGTGATTTATATCTATTCTAAAAACTTTGACATATTAACTTTTTTATTTCTTCCCAAAGAACTTTGTCTTCTATCCGAAACTTGGTTAAAGAACCTTATTCTATTCCCAAGGCCTACTATACCTGATTTTCATTGTTACTCCGACATCATTGTACTTGTACTTGATAGTTGGAGTGCCTTTGTAATCTTTTGTGAGATATGATATCATGATCTAATCTATAATTTCTTGTTTGTAGGCATGATGCAAACCTATGATTATGCTTCATGTACTCTTGTACTAGTTGAAAGTGATTTCATGCATTGATATTGTACTATCATGTTATTAGCGAAATATCATTTCGTTTTCTATTTTTGCAATTTTACGTAACCTTCAATGAAATGTGATCACTATAGTGTTGATATGCTATTTTCCTTATATGGATATGTTCTTCTGATTATTGGAAATCATGCTTGATATGGATAAGTATTTTATTCTCTTAAGATCCTTTGATCAAACTGGTATGACTTCTCTTGAATCCATTTTTCACTTCTGGTAGGTGATTTGCAATCTGGTTTAAGAGTTGTAAACTTGTCTTTTATCCGACTCATCCTTGGATCAATTTCAGTGATCCAAGGAATGTTTTAAAAATTGCTCTGTTGAATGAATGGTAAAATTGACATTCCATGAGTTAAGATACATGTTGGACTGAAATTTGTTGTTGCAAGTTCTTTGACTTCTGTGTGAATGCACTTCCATTCAGTGTATTGCTTTGCTTGGGTCGTTGGAGATCGACCATGACAGGTCATTGCTGATAAAACGGGAATGCAACTTGTTCACGGCATAAGAGATATCCAGGATCCTATTGAGGACTAACCTACAGATCCTAAGCTAGGTGAAAGTACTTCCTACCTAAGCTATGTTACTTGATATAATTCTGACTCTAACCTAAACTTGGTACTAAGGAGATGGAAGGGTTGCTAGGTAATAAAACTAGAACCTAATACTACAGGGTTATTTGGTGATCTAACCTAGTTCCTAAAGCTATTGTATTTTGATTACTTACCTATGTTAGGGGTTAGTGGTTAGTGTTATATCCTAAGGTATAAAATTTAATCTACCTAAGATCTAACCTAAGCCATTAATCTATCCTAAGTTATTGGCATGAAGGGGAACCTAAGGGGTCGCAAGTATTGGGCGATGGTTCCTAAGGCATTAATGTTGTTGATAAGGATGAAAGGACTTGTGGTACTGCCAACTTTGGCAGGGGCTAGTTGGGTTGGCGGAGGCCTAGGTGGCAGTATCACTAAAATTTGAAATGTTTGTTAAATTAACTTGGAAATCACCAGACTTGGCAAGGCGGTGGTAAGGAGGATTGAGCGGGAGATTTGGAATTAATGAGATTAATTGTTTTTGGTTTTTGAGCCCGAGCCGCTTTGGTAGGCATGCCAACGGATTTTTGTTGGGTTGTTTCATTGTGCATGCTCTCCGATTTTCTTTCTACATGCACTCTAGTTTTTCAAACCAGTAGTTTAAACTACACTGCATGGCTATTATGGAGGTTTCAAATCTATTTTTGTTTCGTGGAATGTATAAGAAGAATTGTGGAAGAAGTATCTAGTTGTTTGATCTTTCGTGGAGAAGAGGAGAAGAAACGAGTTCAACTAGAGGTCTTCTTCAATTTTTCAATGCACACTATCAGGCATGATAGGCCCTAACTATTAAAATCTCTTGCTTTCCTCTAAGTGTTTTCATTAAAACAACTTTTCTCTGATGAGTTCTATGCATTCATGCTTTATCTGGTAAATTGATTGATGGGTTTTGTAAAACTTGTATTCTGGGTTTTGAATCTGTGTTATACATGATTCTGTTGGAAGCTTATTTTGCATTGCATTTTCACAAAGGAACTGTGCATACGTGAACAAAACCTGGTAACTCTGTTTAGCTTCTTCAGTGGTTGGAAATAGTTGTTGGGTTTGACTTCTTTTTTGGCCTAAAATTATTACTGAGATCGTCTAAATTTGTTAAGTTTAGAGTTTACAAACTTGTTGTGTTTTATGAACCCGAGCTGGTAAGCAACTCTAGTTCTTATGGATACTTACAAACTGGTTCGAGCTATTTGTTGGAATCTTGTTTTAGTATATAGAACTATTGTAGAGATTATTTTCTCTATGGTGATAGTGTTTTATTTCATAAGTTTAACGGATTGTGGATTAAACCGTAAAGGGCTTAGTTTTTGTATTTCATCCTATGAAAACTTGATTATTTTTGGAACTCGCATGCACTTGGAACCTTTGTTGTTATCTTAGATAAATTATACTGTTGTTCAAAGCCGCTTAAGGCATGGTGCTTGTGAACTATTTCCTTATGACTATTTAACTATTACTATAGGTTTGTTATGAACCCAACTTTCATGTTTTATAGTTGTTTGGTCTGAACTCTGTTAAGTATCTTACATTCAGTATGGGAAACTGGGTTTGAAAGGATTTTAACTGAAAATGTAAGCTAGTTGTTCGTAGAATGAATTGTTTTATAAGAAGTTTCTTCTTACTCAATCTAGCTTTACGATCTTTGGTGTATTTAGGGAATTTTGATTGTGATATTGTGATACATCCTGTACAATCATACATTACTTGGTGTTTGTAATTAAAAGATAACCTAAATGATGTGTTGTTTTAGATATTATAATCTTTTGCTTATTTTATAAACTATTGAGGAAAATGTTGTTACCTGAACTTGGTGAAAATTATTTGAATGATCTTGATCCTTCGATGGCGTTTATGCTTTGCATTATGCTCAGAATTGTAATTGAGTCCTGGACTGTACATATTATTTATGATGTTTGATCTTGTCTTTTGTTGGAAACCCAATCTGTAGTTCTTGTAGTGATGTGTTGGCATACCGTTGAGATAGTTCTACTTTGCCTAAACTATTGGGAAGTCTTGAGTGTTAGCAACTACCCGATTTCTTACCTCTTGTTGGGTCCAATAAATGAATGTTATGTCTTGGAAGATTGATTACGATTCAAAATTGATTGCGGGTTGTGTTTGAACTTCATTGTTTTATTATCGAGTTTTAAAAGAGAAAATTACTGGTAAGGATTGATGGAACTTCACTGTTTGATGTAAAATGTTCTAGGAAGGAAAATGTTAGCATGTTATCTTCAGTTTGTTTCGGTCAATAAAAGATTGTTAAGTCTTTAACAGATACACTAAGAAACCTACTATCCTTGGACTGTGTATGAACTTCATTATTACAATGTTTCAATGGATGGTAGAATTCAGGCATTATAATGTGAAGATTTGGAAGGGAAAGTAGCATTTAGTTTTCTTTTTCCTTTAAGTTGATCTTGTTCTCTTTCTTTGGAACTATTGCATGAGCTTAAACTGTATGCATGAGAGGAGGTAAAACTATTTTATTAAGTTGTAAAGAAATGATTATATTTTGGGATCATATTCTGTTAGGTCTCCTTTTCTAATACAGTTGGGTTAAGTTTGTTGGTTGGAACCTCCTAATTTTATTCTTATTGGAAAAGGAAATCAGTGTTTATTAGTCTTGTATACTTTTCATTTGACTGAAATGAAGTAGAATGAGATTGAAGTTAGGTTGGCAAAAGAAATTGTAACTTGTTGTTGACTATTAATCCATCACTTCTTCTTGGATTTCTTCCATATGATCTATTTTGATGAATACCTTAAAATGTTGAATTTTAACGTAGAGGACCTTTAAAGGAACAATTTAAATCATGATATACACCTATTTCAGCCTTGTTGATGATTATGTACTTTGGAAAAGGAATGCTTTCTTTTCTTCCTTACTTGAAAGTTAGATGAAACATCCAAGAGGGAATATGTTGTAAACACTCCTGTATCTTATAGTAAAGATATGTGTTGTATTATATTTGGTAGGATTGGAAACAATGATATGTTATGTTTTGTTGTTTGGTAAAGATAATTGATGGGATCAATTATACTTTAATTTATAGGACAGGTATTATAGATTATATTTTGTTCTTCTTTTTGTTAAACCTGTTTAGTATTGCTCTTCTTTTTATTGATATTACTTATGCTTAGGGAGTATGAATTACTTGTTGTTCATTAAAGCAGGGTTTTTTTTATTGGAACAATTAGTGGAATGCACTTCGTTTTAAGGATTAGTGCTTATCATGCCTCGGATTCATTGAAGCCTGACCCGTGCTTAGCAATTTTGCGAGATGGACTTCGTAAGTGATAAAAGAAGGCAAAAACTTATATGATGCATTGGCTGATCTAAGTTGATTCTTGTGAAGAATTCTGATCTATTCTTAAGTTGTATTGAAAAAGAAAAGTTATTCTCTTTTGAATGAAGGTTGTTGTCATGTAGTATGTCTGAAATGCACAAGTTGTAAATGTATAAGTTTTGAAAATGAAATGTAAAATGAGGATTTACTTGCATAGAGTATGTAAATTATCTTGTACTTTTGTAAAAGAAATGGAATCCTATCCTGTTGATATTCTTCATGTTATTTATATGTTTCAATGAGTGTTCTTGGATAAGTAAGAAAAAGGGAATTAGAGTAATTCCCTAATTGTGATGCAACTTAGTAAGTTGCAGAATTTCAATGAACTTATCTAAACAACTCATATCATTAAGGTAACGTGTGATGAACTTACAATGAACTTTATAGAATTTATAAAGGATATAAAGGGTGTGTAAACCCTAAGAACTTAACTATGAAGAGGAAGACTCTTCCTCTCTTATGAAAAAGTAAACAAGAAGGAAGATATGATATACACTCATTAGACTTCATTTAATAAAGTCTACTAAGTTACAACCTCGGTGGTTGTTACACTTTCTTGAATAGTTAAGTCACATTAAATGGAACTTAAGAGGTTGTTGTCCTTTCTTCGTGGTAGTTGCTTGATAAGCCAAAGTTAATCTTGATTAAGGAAGTTCTGCAGGGTTAATGAAACCTGATTTGGAAAAGAACTTAGCGAGAGTTAGAGTAGAGTCTAAGGCGGCGAGTTACTGAAATCTACCTTGAAGAATCCAAATTAATTTAACTTTAATAATCTTCTAAGGGTATGTATATCTCATGAGGCTATTCGCAGGATCGGCACATGCCAAATGTAGGGTTGTACCTTTGATAAGATTAGGATCTTCTTGAGGATACAACACTGTAGTTGACATGTGGCAACACCCTTCTGCATTGATCGTCTAGATCTACACACTTTTGGACTTGAACTTAGTTTCTCTCCAAGACTGGGAAGTAGCATAGTTACGATACGAAGTAGCCCTCTAGGACTCAGGGTACCTTGGCACATGGGGTTGACTTAGGTTGACCCAGTATGCCAATCTATCCTAAGTCTTTGTGAGCTCCTTCCTATCATAACCTACGTTGTTAACTAGAACTAGGGTTAAAACTTGGCAAGAGGACTGATGGAAGTTAGTAAAGGACATTCTAGATAAAAATAGAGTGGGGTGAAGGACATATTGGATTGATGAGTATGCCATCAAGGAATAAGTAATACGAATAGTATGTTAGAAATATTTGGCCAAAGTATCGCAAGTTGCTGATTGCATTGTCCTATGTCGCCTAGTCTAAGGATCGAGATGCAGATGAATATTGGTAACAACTATTCAATTAGGTTCCTTAGACAGATCACTCAATACCCAGAATAGGGTAAGAGAACCAAGTATACGTAGTATACAGAAAAGTATTCAATACTTATATTAAACATGAATAGATCGGTAGTTACCGAGTCATTACAGTTGCATATGGTTATCTATTATAAGAATGGTTGTTATGGAATGTGTGTTCTAAATTATGTATTTAGAATAGGGAACATTACTCAAAAAAAAATCCCTTGTTTCTAAAGTCTTAAAATAGGAATGTTACACTATTTTTGCAATTGTACTTAACCTTTCAATGAAATGTGATCACTATAGTTTGAATACATGATGGTTCTTTCAAAAATACTTTGAACAAACAACTCCAACACTTTATCTTAAATTGGTTTCATTTCCATCAATCTAATTCTTAGGATCTTAATTTTCTTTGTGCACATTCAATCTAAACTATAATTATAATTGTACTTGATCAGTATAGGATGTATGCATTACTTTGACTTGAATTTTCATAAAGTACCACGCAATGATTGATTTGTTTTCATGAATACTTAATTTCTTGGAAATATTTTTGTTTTCATGAATACAAAAGTCAATACTTTCTTTTCCTTCTTACCTATACTGCACACTTAAGAAAATAATTAGAAAACAATAGGATTGCATCCTCTCTTTCATTCCATAGTGAATTAATTTTCTTTCTCTTTTCTTTTCTTTCATGATTCTGAGAATCACATGTGCTTCTGCATAATATTGTTTTCTCAATTTTTTATTCGTTACTTTGATGGACCTTATGTTTGTTATCTTCAAATGGCCCATTTTTCCGAAACTAGATAGCACATGAGTACATATTAAACCCTGAGCTCGATGGTGATAGCTTTTAATATTTTATTTTCAGGTACATTAATGGGATGGATGATGTAGAAGATAAATATGAAGCATCAATTGAAACAATGAAGACCAAGAGAAAACCCAAGGCAATGATGGGTTTCTTCTATACTATTTTGCTTTTACTTTCATGTACATGTATCTTTTATTTAACTAACCATAAGTTACATCCCATGGCTTGTGTGGGAAACATTGAATTTCCTAATGAATAAATGATATTATTTTTGTAATTGAGTTATGTACTTCCTTTTACTTTCATCTTGTATGATATGTAATGATTCTACAATGAATTTAAAAACACAATAATATACTCAATAAAACTTAATCATAGGAAATGATCAAATTAAAAATACCTGTAACTTAATAATGAACATCTGCAACCTACAATCAAGAAATTTGTTTACTACTATGGGATGTAAAATCCCACATATCATGTGATTCCATCCTTCATCAAGGAAATGCATTGGTCCTTCGGGGCTTTTGTGTTTCCTTGCTGAAGCCGAACATGGAATTGCAGCATATGTGAGGTGTTGCATTGTGTAATAGCACACATAGCTACAAAATTCATGTTTTTAATCAATTACTGCAACTAAAAACACAATGAAAACTATATGACCTCCCCTAGTTAGGTCCATCTCATCAATGCCTTCCATCATAAACAAATTTTTGAGTTGCCCATTTTTGCATAAGTGCAAAAATTGTCAATAAAATATTTGAGGGACTGTGGGACTAAAAAAATAAAGTTGGCAAGGTGGATAACAGATAATAAGGTGGATGTGAATTAGGTCAAAGTTGACTAGGAAGGGATTTAGGGTTTGATGGATGAAATTGGGTGGAGAAACAAATTGCAGAGAGATATTGATGATGGATGATTCAAGGCAGATCTCTAAGGTGGACCGATAAACCTGTAAGGTTGATGCACAAGAGGTATGGAATGACAAAAGTATTCCAAGCTAACTCAAAATCTCTAAGATCTTCAAATGACATGTAGGGTCTTCAAAATAGATCCAAAATGATAGTATCGAGATCTAAATAAGAGAGAGAAATGTAAAAACATTCACGAGGAAGATCAAGATCTCAAAATTATATCCTAAGGAGAGGATGGTATGGGTGTATTTATAGGGTCAACGGTGACCCACATGGTTCACCAAAGACTATGGAAAACTTTTGATTTTTACGGTGGGATGATTCCCTACTCGATGCAAAGGGGATTAAAAGGGGTGAAACTAAGTTTTCGAGTGGTTAATATGAGTTAGAGTTGATTACGAAGGATAAAAGGTGGTTGGGGGATAAGAAAACATTAACTAAGGGTACTTGGGAACCTAGGGATGATAAAAGGGATTCTTTGGAAGGATAAAAGGATTAGTGGATGGTTTAGGGATAATAAATGGGATGTGATTAATGACTAATTAAATGTGATTAAAGGCAAATTAGAGGAAACAAAATGATGATGGGATAAGATGGGAAAGGCAAAAATTTAAATAAATGGGATTTAGGAGGAAATGAAAATTCAAATAGGAAGAGATATGTGTATGTGAAAGGTAGTGAAGGGGGAAAACATGGGGTGAAGGATAAGGGATACTAAAATTTGATGTTTACAATATGAACATGATGATCTCTTATAGCTACAAGAAAGGAGTAAGGATCACTTTATTTCTTCTTTAGGCCTTCATAATTCACTCTAGTGATCACAAATCAACTCCATGATGCTCAAACATCTTTATGTTTTTCTGTTATTTCCTAAAATAGGTCTTTACCTTGCGAGATAGAAAGATCACTCCCTAAATGAGATTATTTTCCTATGTCCCTCCATTGAAATGAAATGAGATGGTTGTAATGTGCTTCCTCTTTTGAGACATAGTAAATCTACAAGGTTGAATGAGTGTTTACAAAGTCTATCAAGTGAATGTCATCAAGTGAAATTGAGACGATTATCCATTCTTGCAAAAATGGTGCTTCATATGAAGATCATCCACTTACCTTTATAAACTCCAGGATCCTTCGAAATGGAAAAAAATTAATATTCTCATATACCTTCTTAGTCATGTGCCTCTCATGGGAATAGATGAATTATTTACCTTTACACATGATGGTCCTAGATGCCTAAACACTTGACTAGTTCATTCTAACTTATTCCCTGAAGATATTTAAACACAATGACAAAGTCAAGATATGATGATCATCATCTTACTCCTTGAGCTTCACATTTCATCTTTTGACATGGTGACCTCCTTTAAATGTCACAATTAACCTCCTAATCAATATTTCACCTGAGTGGAAACATGTTTAAGGTATCTCTGGACACATTTTTTCTCAATTGGTCCTCATGGAAATGGGTTTCCTCCTCCATATGGAAGGATTGATCTCTACATGAGACTTTATGGAGTGTTTTAGAATGATTTCCATGTTATTGAAATATAAACTAAATTAAATCACTGCAAAATTCACTTCCCTCAATTACAATTTATGAACACATTTCCAAGCATTGATTAAGTGTTTAGAAACACTTTTAAGAGACATGCATTATTTGTGAGCTTGAGATGAATTCCATCATCACTCATGGTGATAATTTATCATCATGTTCATGATGATCATTCCCTTGATGACTTGAATTTCATGAGGTTTTGATGTTTCAAATCCTTGAGATACCTCTTGATTTTCTTGATTTCGGTTGTTGTCTAAGTGATTATCTTTTACACACACCGACACCTCGATTTATTCCTATTCATAGTTTGATTCATATGATGTCCCTTTCATAGATGGATTTAACCAGAATGATTCCTTTTTTCCACAATTAGGATGATTTGGACCATCTTTCCCCTTTGCATCAAATTATATCTTGCGAGAAATCACCTCTGGACTAATGATTTGAGAGCCAATGGATTTTATTTCTCTTTTAGACTACAAGACACCTTCTAGCTTTATGATGATGGAAAAAATTAATTATATATGTATAATGGGAGTTTCCATGGCTTTATAATCTCAATTCCAAGACTTACTATTTTTAGAAGTTCATATCTAGGACTCTTTTTTAGAAAGCTTTCATAGTTTTAACCTTCGATGTTTCTTGTTTGTTTGGAATGTTGCGAGATGATGCGAATTCATCCTTTTTGAAAACTTACTATTTTTAGAAATTCCCTTCAATGATAACTTTCTATTTTTAGAAATATCACTTACATGTGCTAGAGTTATAACAAAAATGATCTTGAAATTATAGGTGTTACTCAAGATTATATTCTCTAACTTTCTAGGTTATTCACCTGTTGGATCTCTCAGAGAATCAAAAGATAAATTTGATGAAATTTGATGTTGTATCATGTCTGATCATTAATGGAAGTCATAGTGGAAATCAACACCAATTTTCTTGAAAAATGACAAGTTTCAGAGAGATGGAGAGTTGATGAAATTTCCATGTGTTTTTGACCTATCTCGATATCCTTCCACCAAGGAGTTAGAAAAAATTTCACATGAGGGGTGAGGTTGCAAATTTTTGTCTCCTTTATCCCATTTGTCCCCTTGGGGAAATTTGGGAGGTGAAGGAAAACATTACTACTTGGGAGTGTGAGGGCTTCAAATTGGGATCTAATGGATGAAAACAAGCTCTAGAGGGGCTCGATGAGGTCCCATGGTGACCAAGGGATAGATAGGAAGAGACGGGTCACACTTTTATGTCCCTTCTCTTCCTTGGGTACATTTGGGACATTTGAGGAGAAAAAGGGTGACCCTGGAGGAATAAGGGGTTTAGAGATGAGCTTTGCGGGGCCAAATAAGATCATATGCAGCTTTAAAAAGATTGTTCAAATGAACAAGGGCCAACTAAGAAGAGGACGGGATGGAAATTTTTTTCCCCTTTATCCCTTGGGGAATTTTGGATAGTAGGATAAAAATTACAACATGCAGTGAAGAAACATGAAGGGGGCAAGCGACGGAGTTAGATATCTGCGTCATAAAGGTAGAGGTTATAAGGTTTAAGTCACAAGATATTTTGCTTGAGAAGGGGATCACAATTTTTCCCATTTTTACCCTATGTCCTTAGGGGATAGTGGGGACACCTGAGGTGAAAAAGTGTGACTTTTCACTTTCGGAAAGTAATTTTTAACTCACTATGTCCAAATTGGGACACTGAGAGTGAGAATTCCACCTAATGAGATTGGGAAAGTGTTTTGGGGTCAAATATGATTTTGAATCATAAGAACAATGGAAACATTATTGAGACCCAATTCTTCCTGAAACTAAAAATTTATGTCCTATTACATCTTGAACCGAGAAGGGTAAAGATGTGACAATGTTTTCAAATGTCTCAAGAAACCTTTAAGCCTTGGAACAAATTTGATGCTTTACCACGTAGAGGATTATACAACATTTCCTATGCCTATTTTTTTCCTTCTATCTCCTTTTGTAACTACCAATATCATCTGGAGAATTCATCTTTCACCATTAGGACATTCATTCCCTACACCTAAAAGACCCAGTCTTGCACAAGTTGTTCTTGAATCAAAATTTCCTCATATAATTTTCCTAAATTACTTTGGACATATAAAATACTCTCTGAAACCACCCTTAGATGCTTTATATTTTCCCTAAATATTTCTGGAGGGTGTTTACTACCTACAGAATGAACAAAAATGGCCTTTTTAAGCCTTCAAGAAAGTTATCTTCATTGAAATTTAATGAGTTTACTAACCAAATTATGCACCCTTCTATGCACACTAAAACACAATAAATAATCATGTTATTACTTTGGAATGTTGGCTAGAGGAATGAGGCACAATGGTCGGGAAACATAATTTTCAATTATGGGCTTAGTTGTCATGATCAAAAATTTCAATTTTTCATGCTAGAAATTTTACATGACAACATTTAGATCTAGCTTGGGGACATTAGACTAGTAAGGGGAAATAAATAACCTCAGGTATCTCATGGGGTAGTAGACCAGGTTCTTTTTTATCGAGTTATAGATTTATTACACTAAACAACAAGAAAAGTTACAAACACAACCAAGAAACAAAAACATGACCAACACATGACATGGAAAGGAAACGTAAAACAAAAATGGAAACAAAAAACAAAAAGGAAACCATGAAAAAACATCCTAAATCACCTATGTTACATGTAGGGGACAACCCACTTTCATTGTAGCACCAATTCTTACTAAATGCTTACCCGTACATGGGTATCACCAAATGCCTTTCTTCCATAAATCCATTGATGGGATCACTAAAATATGACCCCTTTCTCAATTTATTGAGAAATTTTATGGATTTTTCTAGTAATTGATGGTCCATTTAGCCAATTAATTACCTTTTTTTCTTTGACACTTAGTTTCCTTTTTCTCATTTATTCCCAAGTTCAAATTGTTGCTTTTCCTTCACTATTACAAGAATGAGTTTTTATCATACTAATAGGCTTGTTTTTTTATATGCATCTGAATTTTATTTTTCATATTCTTCATGACCATTGTTTCCATGAGTTTCAATACTATCACAAGCCTCTTGATGCACTATGTTTACTAGTTACTTTAAATCATCTTCTTTCTTAAATTGGATCAATCTTGACATGTTACTTACAATGGTATGGTGTGTATAGTGTATCATATTATTAGAAATAAAATGAGCAAAAGGTGGGATATTAAGAATTAAAACCATAATATTTTCTAACTTGGCCATTTTGAACCTCAAAATCCATCTTCATGATGAGAGCATCCTTTTCTTGAGTGGATTTAGTATTGAGAGATTCAAGCACATTATTCTTCATACATTCCTTGTTGAGAGGGTCTTTATATATAATTAACTCAGCCTTGGGAGAATCAAGCACCATCTTATCTATTTGTTCTACATTTATAAGGTCTTAATCTTCATGAAAGGGGAATGGACACAAGGTTGGGGCTGAAACATCAAGATTTTCACTTTTCCAATCTCAACGATTATGAATGTGGAAATCCATCTCTATGAAGAATTCATACTCTTATTGATTAGAGTCAAATTAAAGAGACCCATTAATCTTTCCATTCATGAATACCTCTTTGAAAGAGTAATCTTCTCCCAATGGGAAAGAGAAATATTCATATTTACAATCATACTTATTGAATGGAACTTCATGTTGAACACTGAGAACATGATTGGAAACATCGGACTCACCGATGAGAAGTTGTGTGATATCATTGTGTATTCATGACCCAAACCACTCATCACCTCAAGATTACTTTCCTATAGGTCAATAATTTCATGACCTCCATCATTAAAAATTTGAGAATTTACATTCATGCTTAGTGAGAAGAACACACTATCAAGTTTTGATTCCATCGATCATCGTGATGTTTTCCGAATGGCTTCATCATCACACATAGGTACTCCTTTTTAAAAATGGGAATCTTAGCATATTCCTATAAAGCTATGAAGAAATTGTATTACCTTGAATCCTTAAATAGGATATCCATCCTTAGGTCATCTAGTATTTAAATGGTGTGTTTCATTTTCCGATAGGAAGGATATTCTTCATTTTACCAGTGATTGGAATGTTGGTATGTAACAAATCCATATGTATATATCTATCAACATCCCTACGAAGCTTCGGCTCAACAACATGCCATAAGAGGATGGCATTTCGGTGCAAGAATTTTCATCATTATCTTATTAGGAAAATATGCAAATGCTACTTGAGCATCCTTGACTTGGCCAATGAGAGGTAATTCTATGTTTTCCACTAAATAAAGAAATGGACAAAGAGTGGGAATGAGAGAGAGACTAATAGCTTTATAAAATTTTACATGCATGACATTTTCAAAGGCATCAGAGTCAATAATGCAATTATTTAGTTTATACCCATTGACCAGTAAGGCTAGATAGAAAGGTTCTACTTTCCTAGAGGTAGAGGGTGTGGAAGTAATAAGGTTCTAAGAAGGAGTGCTATGAGGAGCGGGAGGTAGTTCTTTGGCAACGAAATTTTTGGAACATGAACTTGAACTACTTCATTAATTAAACTAGACAAGCCTACCAAATTTCTTGGGATGAGTTCTTAAATAATTAGAATTAGAATTTGAATTTTGGCTTACTTGTAATGGACAATTATGTCAAAAGGTGAAGAAGTGGTAAGCACCTTGGGAACAATGGAAGCCTTGAAAAAGTAGGATTTACATTATTAGGATCAAATGAAGTTGAAACTAATTTATCAAGAGGAGATAAAAGATATTTACATGAGGAGGCAAATGGATTCATAGCTAAGGTAGTCTCAGGATTCTTGTTAGTTGACCCCATGAAAGTGGACATTGATGATATTCCTTTTGTTTTTGTTTTTTTGTAGATTTGCCATATGAGGATTCAAAAAAATGGCAATGAAATAAGAATTTTCTTTCTCCATTTGTGAGTGAGTGAACATTGCACAACAATATTTATTCATGGATTATTCAAAATATTCATCTACTGAGTATTTAAAATACCCAATCCTAGCACATCTATCTTCTTCTTATTTAATTTCTGGTTCA
Source organism: Taxus wallichiana var. yunnanensis (assembly GCA_018340775.1). NCBI lineage: Eukaryota > Viridiplantae > Streptophyta > Pinopsida > Cupressales > Taxaceae > Taxus > Taxus wallichiana. The sequence continues at coordinate 343,005,188 of CM031241.1, read as the reverse complement.
ACAATTTCTTCTCCTTCATCTTAATTGTCTCATATATTGTATTAACATGTGGATATTTCAAGGAGGCCTTGGTGCTCCTGCAATCTAATTCATGTTCATGTTTTGATGCAAGACATGTTGAGAAATTTCCTTATTCAATGAAGTGAAATCATTAGATAATCTTTGTGATAGATCAACTCTTTTATACTTAGAATTTTGGGCCTTGGCCTTCACTTGAATGGTTCTTGATCTTCCCTAACATGATAAGATCATTTTATTCTCAAATGGCGAGTTCTTGAGCATTATCTATAGTATTTTGATCACTTCAAATACTGAGTATTCACTAGAGTATCTTGAGCTCTCCATGGTATGAAACCAACTTTGGGAAATTGAGCATTCACGAAGAACCTCTTTGATTATCTGCAGAGGATGAGAACCGGTAAAAATATTTTTGAGCGAGGAGGGCATGAAAATATTCTACTGATCTTGAATCTTACTTCAAACTTGGTTTTCATATCATCTCAATCAATAATTCAATTTGATGGCAAGTAGTAAAACTAGACCACAATGGCATCTTGTAATGATTCCATGAATAATCGCATGACAAAATTTCATGTTGAACTATGAGAAATCCATGGGCTATGATGAAATTTGTAATGTGATCATCCGTTTTCCATATCTATGTAATTTGGAAAAGTTCTTTATGGATCCTTTTGGTAATTCATGTAGTAAAAGAGCCTAAGCCAAGCAGACTAGTGTTATGTCCCCATAGAATAGGAGAAACCATTATTTCTTCTTCTTCCTTTGGTTATTTTTCTCTTTATTTTTTCAGGAGGAATGAAGTCTAGTGCTTTCATGACTTCTTCTACAATGGGATCTTCAAGTGAATTTTAAGGAACTTGTCTTTCTGGATAAATGTGACCTATTGTAGTTCTTCAAATGTAGGATCAGCAATGTCACTTGTATGATCATATCGAGTGTATCTCTTTTCTAATAGTTTTATCAAATTGTTAGATAGCAATGCTAATATATATATATATATATATATATATATATATATATATATATATATATATATATATATAAATATATATCAATGAGATTCAATAGGTTATTGAACATTGGATAGTATTTATAGTATTTATAGTATTTTTATTTTTATAGATTTTTAAAATATGTATTTTTTAAGAATTTCATAGATCTTTTAAGGGTGCTACAAAGGCAGATCTTTGATAGATTTTCCAAAAATTGTTAGTGAAATAATTTATAGTAGTTTAAATTATTGGTTTTCACTATCCTGTGGGGCTAAGCCCCTTCTTTTATGTATAGGGAGGCTCTCATTATTAAAAGTAAACTAACTAAAGTTAAGGGGTATAAACATTAATACTCCACTAAACTCGTGGAAAATACTTACACAATGTACAAGGGAGGAAGTATTGTGCAAGTAATTTGGGGGATTTGAGAGGATAGAGGAATACAAACATGAACATTCAAGAATTTTTTTATTTCTTGATGTATTAGTGATCTGGCTCAACAACATACAACAATCCATAATTTTCCACCCCTTAGAATGAAAAATAAATTCCAATTTATAGCATAAAAATGTCTCTTAATATCCCCCACATGAATTTTCACCTTTCCTCATCACTTTTGACCTTCCATATTCCTAGGGAATGAAAGTGAGTCTTTTTATTATTGATTAAAAAGACTCTTACAATGTTAAATTGAAGGTCACTTAAGTGAATAAGACAAAATAGGAAAGAACACATTCTTAAAGAAAAATTAGAATATAGAGAGAGGAGAAGGAAGAGAGAGAGAGAGAGAGAGAGAGAGAGAGAGAGAGAGAGAGAGAGAGAGAGAATGTTTGATTAACTCATGAAGATGAAGCAACTTTGGCTGACTGATGAACAACTTTGACTTGAACACCGTGATCACAATACCCTTCTTTGGTAAGATACTGGAAACATTACCGGAGCATTGAATAATTTCTCAATATTAATGTTATGATATCTACATTGTGATGGGAATAAGATGACCTATTCTAATTACAATGCAGGAGTGAATATTACTTTCTTACTTCTCTAGGCCTTCACAATCCACTCTAGTGATCAAAAATGAACTCCACGATGCTCAAACATATTTATGCTTGTATGTTACTTCCTGAAATAGGTCATTACCTTGTAAATAGAAGGATTTCTTCTGAATGAGATTCTTGTCCTATGGCTCTCTGTTGAACTGGAATGTGATTGTAATGGTCTTCCTCTTTTGAGATGTGATCACACTACAAGGTGTTGAATGAGTGTTTAAGAACACTATCAAGTGAATGACATCAAGTGAAATTGATATGATTACCCATTCTTACAAATATGGTGCTTCATGTGAAGATCATCCATTTACCATTAACGCGATCTAGAATCCTCCTTGAATGGAGAAAATTTTAGGATGCTCATACACCTTATTACTCATGTTCCTCTCATGGGAGTATATGACTTCTTGATCTTTCACACATGATGGTCCTAGATGGCTTAGAAACCTTACTAGTTCATTATAACTTGTTCGTTGAAGATATTCGAAAACAATGAGAGATCCAGATATGATGATCATCAACTTACTCCTTGAGCTTCACATTTCACCTTTCAACATGATGACCTCCTATTAACCTCACAATTCACCTCCTTGATCAAGATATCACACTGAGTGGAAACATTTTAAGGTATCTAGACACATTTTTTCTCAATTTCTCCTCATGGAAATGGGTTTCTTCATCCGAGATGGAAGGATTGATCACCGCATGAGATTTTAAGGAGTGTATGTGAATGATTTCTACGTTCTTGACCCCAAACTACATTAAATAATTGTGAAATCAACCTCCACGAATTAAGTCAGTTGTGAACACATTACAAGCATTATTTAAGTGTTATAGAAACACTCTATAGAGATATGCATTATTTATGAGCTTGAGATGAATGTCATCATTGGTCATGTTTCTCATTATGTTCATGATGATAATTATCTTAATGGATTTTATTTTAATGAGATTATTGATGTTTCAAATCCTTCACGAGACCTCATTATTTTCTTGATTGTACATGTTATCTAAGTGAATATATTTTACACACATTGACACCCTCATCTATTCCTAGTCACAATATGATCCACATGATTTCCCTTTCATATATGGATTCAACTAAAATTAATCCCTTTTCCATAATTAGGATGATCAGGACCATCCATCCCCTTTGCATCAAACCTTACCTTGCAAAAATCACCTCTAGATTGATGTTTTGATAGACTATGGGGATTTTATTTTCTGTTTTTACTACGAGACACCTTCCTGGATTTATGATGATGGAAAAAATTAATGAGATAGGTAAAATGGAATTTTCCATATCTTTCGAGCTTAATCCTACGACTTATTATTTTTAGTAGGTCTTATCATGGACTATTATTTTTAGTAATATTTCATAGTTTTCAACTTCCGATGTTTTCTTGCTTGTTTGGAATGTTATGGATGTTGAGAATTCACCCTTTTCAAAATTTAATATTTTTATACATTCCCTATCATAAGTGTGTGGAAATGGGGGACCAAAAGAGGGCCAAAAGTGGCCACGTGTTTCTGAAATCGAGTAAAAAATGAACTTCAACTAATAATTTGGCATTCATATGCCCAAACTTTAATGATGTGATAAGAATAAGAATCATATTGCTTGAGATATAGTTTCTAAACTTTTAATTTTAATTAAATTGTGGATATTAATAATTTCAAATGTGGTGCACACACAAAGTGTGCCTATTTTTGTGTAAAAAAGATAACACAATTTTATATGTGTGCCCCCACATTTTGTTATTTTTGTACACTATTTTTCAAATCCCTTCAGTATAAAGTTAGCTAAGACCATGTATGAGGTCCCACTAATTTTCATATTTTTAGATGGATATATAATTTTTAACTAATTTTCAAATTGAACACATCGTGAAAGTGAAAGTGTACACCCACCTAATTTTGAGAAAAATAGTCGATTTTTTTTTTTTTTTTAATGCTTGTAGAATGAAATTTAAATAAAAGTTTTTTTTAATTTTGATGGAAAAATCATAAATTATGTATAAAACATATACATATGTTTTGGAAAGAAAATAAGGTGCTAGTAAAATAAATTAAGGATGAGAGTATTAAACTAATCAACTTTAAGAAAGAAGTATATTGTCACAAATGTAAAACAAATCTTGATGTTATAGCCATGTTTTTTTGGAATATTTTTATAATCCATAACAAATCAGGGCGTATGCTTGAGATTGTTATGTTTTTTGTAAAACACATATTTATTCATGGATTACACATTCCAAACCTTAGGTTTGGATATCCTAGGAAAATCCAAGCCTATGGATTGGTAATTTCAAATCCATAAAAGTCATAGTGTGCTCATGTTATAATGCAAGTGAAATATAAAGTGTTTGCATTATAACACAAGCACACTATAAAGTGAGTGTGTTATAATGCAAGCGCACTATTACGTGAGTACGTTATAACATACTCGTGTTCCGATAGTAATGTTGTATATGCGCATTTGGAAGCTATATTTTTATTAAAAAAATTGTTTAATTATAAGAAATAATAAATTCTAAACTTATACTTTAAATTTATTATCGTAAATATAAGAAAGTAGGGTCACTCTGCACCTTATGGAACTAGTCTCATAGCTCCATAAGTCACAGTTTAGAAGATAGTTTTTCATATTCTAATCTAGTCAGTACATATGTATTTTCACAATTTCAACATTCATCATAAATTTTTTAGAGTTTAATTTCCATAATCAATATTTTTGTAGGAAACAATATAGTCTTTGTTTAGGTTTTGGGGCCTTTTTGGTTGGTTATTAACATTTGTAAGATTTTTAAATGTGTTAAAACTATATTTTATAAATCTCGCATGACTCCCAAAGGTAACAACTAGTTGCTCGAATATATGGACTCATGAAATGTCTTATAACACATAAAAAATCAAAACACATAACATTTTTTATCAATTTAAAAATCCTTGACAACATCTATGCATATTAATCCCACTATTGAGTGCTGTTAAACAAATCAACTAAAATCGTAAATCTATTACAATGGTGTTTCTCTAGGACCCTTGACAAGTTTCACTTATTCAACATAACTCAACTTGTCTCTCTACTCTTTACCACTCTAGCCCCTCAAATGGTGGACTTGACTCACTTTATGTTTTCTTAGGTTCTGAATATTTTTGCATTGGAAGTGATTAAGAGGTATTTTTTTCTCTTCTTCCATTTTATAGATATAGAATTGGAAATTTTTTTCTAGAAAATAAATTGAAGACTGGAGGGAATTTTGTGTTAGTGTAGGTTATTATTTATCCTTTTATTTTTTTATTAGGATAATTATTACACTTAGGTTATCCCTACACTTGTTGGGTTATCTTTCTTAGGTGTACTAGTTCTATGGAGTTAACTTACTAGTTGTGTTGAAATAGTTTTCTAGTTATGTGAAGTTATCTTACTAGTCTTGTGGAATCAACTACCGGTATCGTTAGTGGGAGTTATTCACCACTAATCTAAGTAGTCTTTTTACTTCCCTCCTATATGTACATCCTTCTTATTGAGAAATGTAATGTAAGGTAATTCAATTCTAATTGTGTTCAATGAAATATTTTGCAAAGAGCTATGGATATGGGGCAAAACCCCAAAGCTTTGTGCAAAAGACCCTCAATGGACCATATGATAAGAAATGAGCAAGGAATCCTATTTGCATGTATTAAAACTTGAAATAAGCAAGAAATCTAACAAATAGCATTAACCTCTATTCTTGAAAGCTTAATAAAATATGCCTACTAAAGACTTAAGCAATCAGTTTTGTTGTTTACTCCATGAGGGTGAATGAATCTCACTAAATGGCTACATGGCCAAGTTTAGCTATTTCATTACTAACCTATCATGGGTGCAAGATGAATCTATTTTAATGGAGGATAGCCAAGATCAAATGCCTTATTAGCTTGGCTAATGCAAATGAGCTCTTAAGCTTTCTTAGGCTTGTTTTGGCTTTAGCTTATGTAAAGTTGTGTCTCTAAATGGGTAGGCTTAGCCTTGTATTTATGGTTTTCCACTTGGGACTGATTGGAATTTGCGTGCATGTGGAACTAAAGCTCAAAAATCACTTTTAGATTAGATTAGGATAAACATGCTTTAGGTTTAGTTAAGCTAGGTTTAGGCTAGTTAACTAGGGTTTAGGCTAGTTAAACTTGATTAGCAAGTGATTAGAGACTCATTGAGAGTTGAGAGGGGTATGGATAACCAATTGTGACTGATAGATAGCCTACGAAGCCAATAGAAGTGGTCTAGAGAGAAATAGGGAGGTTTTGAATGGTTGAAAGGAGGAATGTTTAGCTAATAAGAGAGATATTAGCCAAATAAGCTGATTATAGGAGGAATACGACTGAGAAGGTGTCATGAATGGGCATCGAGAATGGAGTGAAGAAGGGATGATTAGCGAAGTTTCATTAATTATTTGAATTGGATTAAATTCTAAGTGTAAGCATACTTTAGGTGTCTACATTTTCCCTCTTTAAGGTGGCGTAAGAGACGTCACTTTAAAGAAAGTAGACAAGCATAAAAAAGTAGAAAATTTTGAAGGGACGGAAGAAAAATGAGTAGAATGAAGGATGCCCCCTCGATTGTTGATGGGGTGATGAAAGAAATCGATTGACAATTGAAAAGATGACAGAAAGAGAACAGAAGAAAGAATAGTGTGAAGAAGAATAAAAGAGGATATAGAAGAAAAGGAGTATGAAGAAGGGGGAATGAACCAACATCCATCCACTGCCTTTTAAACAACTTTATTTTTATCATATTGCTAGTGATCTTCATCATCATTCCTTATTAAAAATAATGAACAAAAGTGTAGTATGACATGAAAATCCATATACGAACAAATGTCCATTGCTAAAAACACCAACTCCATGCAACATACAAAATGCAATGCAATACGAGAAATTAAAATATGCCTAACTCCATGCAACATACATAATGCAATGTAATACAAGAAATTAAACAAGCTAACCTAACAGAGAAACATAATGTAATGTTTTTGTTATCAAGCTTTAGTTCCAACCTATTCGAGTTAACGAAAAGGGTTTAAGAGCGTGCCCCAAGCAAGGATACATTCAAAGGGAATAACGGAGGACATTTAGGTTAGATGAAAAAGTAATGTGCACTCTGAAAAGCTTGATGCAGGAAACTTGTTGTGCCCCGAGTATAGATGAAGTAAGCATCCTAGCTTTTGTTGATGGAGGTAGATCAAGATGATCCATGAGTCGTGCACATGAATAGGTGAGAACCAAAGAGTGACATTTTGTAGGATGATTTATATTGTTTAGAAGTTTTCTTAAACATATTTTAATGTTTTTTATTTTTCTAACATATTTGAATGTTTTTGATTGATTTTGAAAGTTTTCTAAAACTATGTACAAGAAGACAAGGAAGCGTGGATGCCCCTAGTGATAGATGGGATTTACAAGGACATAAGGCCACATGTGTATGAGAAAGATGAAGATGCAAAAATGCCCCGGTGATTAGGTGGAAGTATTCAAAGGCAAACTCTTCATGGGTGAAAGAGGGACCCAAGGCCATTATGGATAGGTTCAACATGATGATGAACATAAACCAATGAAATGTTGGGAAGAAGCAAGGATGCCCCCAGCGTAAGTTTGCCTAAAATCTCATGATAGAAAGGAAGGAGAAGATTATTTTTGTGAAAGGGGATAAAGGTGTCTGAAAACATGGAAAAAAGTAATCTTATACACATGGATGTTCTGAATGAAGTAGAAGAATGATGTGAATGATATCAATGTAGCTTAGAAGCCTTGTGATGAAGAAGTGATTAGCCAAAGGCACAAATCATGAGACAAGATATGGACTAAAGTAATAGTCTAAACAAGGTCTAAAAAGAAAAGACACTTGGTAACATACTAAACCTATTAACTCATAGAGATCTAGTTTGTGTACGTGTAATTTAATTACCTCTTGAAGGGAATATTTAATAGAAAACAAGTGAAGACACCCTAGCCAATGTGTAGGAATGATTTATTTTGAAAGGTGATTTTGTGAATGGATGGTGGAAGGATAGTTGTACATTACTCTGTTGCCAACCAGGCATCCATACCCCAATGGAGATGTATTTGATTCTAATCACAACATTTCTCTCTGCTGAGTCGAGCATCCATATCCCCGATAGAGATTATTGGAAATGCCCCAAGAGAGAGTTATATATCAATTTGCTTTTACTTTGTAGCTTTTAGATTTTGATTTTTTGATTGATTTTTATTCTTTTACTTTCTGAAAACTTATTTCATCTCTCTTGTTTGACAAGGGTTAAGAACCACTGATGGCTTGATGGAAGGATATGGAAGTGATTGTGATGATGACATTGGATAGTGTCAACAAATATGTCCAAAATTTCTTCGCAATAATTTTATTAGATGTTGAATGTGATAGGATCTCTAAGAGGTCAGTCGTTCTTTAATTTACCAAGGTGATAAAAGACCAAGGTCAAACAGATACCATAGAGATAAATGTCACAAAATGCATGTGAATAGGCTAACCAAAATATCACTGAAGGGATGAAAATGGTAGGAAGACTTGCAGAATTAAGAGTAAGAAAGGGAAGAAATAACATCCATGTGTACGCAATACCTGATTGCAATGTCTGACCTTTGTACCTTTGATTTTTGTTGTGTTTTCTCATGTTTTTGTATTTTTGAATTGTTTTTTATTTTTATATTTTTGATAGTTTTAAGAGGTTGGGACCAACAAAGTCACTCTACATGGTAAGATTCAACATGATGTTTGCGATGACTTCTGATAAGGGAGATTAGGCACGTTTTTATCAAGCGTAATATTATCCCGATCTCAATGATCATGGTGAGTTCGTACTCAACAAATGACTGTGATTTATCTTGAAACATGGATTTCATATGTGGGATCTTGAGTTCCCTATCCATAGGTTTCTACACTTTGCGCCATACTTAATGGTTACGTTGGTGTGCATTCTTGAATCACGTTTGATTTAAAATTTTGATATTGTTCAAGTTGTTGGGGGATTTCAAGCTCTTTGAAGTTTTAGCTTGAGCTTGTTAATGAACCCTGTTTGGGTTTTTATAAGTTGACACATGACTTGTCCGATCCCGAGAAGGAGAAGAAAGTGAACGTGGGCGTTTATAAGTGATGTGAGAAATGACTATGCGCTTGCCACATCCATTAATAGAAGAAAGATGTGATGGATGAAAAGGATACGGTCAAAGAATTCAAGAGGATGGGTTACTGAGGAGGTGAGCCACCGATAGAAGATGACAAAGGGCTGCTAGAATATGGCCCTAAGATGGAAGAAATCAAGCTACAAGGACATGGCCCAAGAATAGAAGATGACGACGAATGGCTGCTAGGGCGTGGCCCAAGTATAGATGAGTAGGGACTCAGGGAGGGTCCCATAGATAGAAGGGATGAAGGGATACTAGGACATGGCCCAATAATAGAAGGTAATGGGCTACCGAGAGATGACCCACAAGTAGAGAAAGGAGGGCTATTAGGTGTGGCCCTAGGATAGAAGAAGATGATGGGCTACCCAATGGTGACCCAAGGAGAGATTTTGATTAAGGAATGGTGATAGAAAATGAATGATTTAGTAATGAGAAGATAGGTAATGGCTCGATGCTATACCTTGACATCTCATCATGCTAAGAATGTGAGGATGGAATAGAAGAAGAATCAAGTTCCATGACCTTAGGCTCCTCATCTATATTATGATAAAAGGGGTAAACTTATTTTCCCAATAGCGAGCGTATCAAGTTCTAGAAAGAATCCTTGTAGAGGATATCATCGTGTATTTTAATTGTTTCATCATCCGAGAGAAATTAATCAAGTAGAGTTTTTGTTCTTTGACCATAGAAGGTTAAATAGAAGAAAGCAGGTATGATAAGTGGGGATAATTGATTGATAGAAGAAGATGAACTAAGAGAGGAAGTAGGATGGTGGTGGTAGGCGCCTCATGAATGGACGATTTGGATTTGGACCCATGTCATTTTTCTAGAAAATGACGTAATGTAGAATAGAAAATAGGATTCCGTAGCCATTCGTTAATTTGCGATGTAGGAGTCGAGTTAGATGATTGACTAGATGGAATCCGAGTCTTGGAACTCTTCGATGGAGGAAGATGTCGGCGAGATGATGATGAAGGAGGTCCTACGAAGAAAAAAGAGGACCGTGTCTCAAGAAATGAATTAGATGTTTGGTTGATGGAATGTGGAGTCACATGAGTCTATAAAGGAGGAAGACTTCATTGAGGTGAGTTGGAATAAAGCTCCCGCAAAGAAAGGAGGACCGTTTACTCAAGATTTGATCTAGGGGTATCTCGAACAATAGTTGGGATCCGAATCTTTAGAAGAAGAGTGGGAATATGAATGGTAGTTTGGATCTGAATCAAAATAAGAAGAGTGGGGGGAACCTAAATAATAATTTGGATCAGAAGCATCCAAACCATACCACCAACTATGAGCTGAAGGTGGGGAACAGGGTACCCGAATGGGTCCCTCTAGCACAAAGAACCAAACGAGGTTTAGTTGTAATGGGAATATTTTGATTTGAATTGCTAAACCTAGGTTTCATATTGTAGTAAGTGTGAGAAAACCGCATGATAGTCAATCATTGTTGGCATTATTTAAGCACAAATTTCTATCTCTAGATAGTGTGATGGAACTCCTTCAAAGGGAAGGAAGTGACATGTCGATTCAAGGAAGCATAATGACATCCAACTAGACATTTTGTAAGTATGGAGATGTGTGCATGATTTTCCAAAGAAGGTATAAGGAAAATAGACATTGTGATGACACAATCTCGATGAGATCAAAAATGATTATCCAGAAAACAAGTTTTCTAGATGAATAATCACAAGGAACAATCATGCAAGTGTGAAACACAAAGCCAATCAACAAGGAAATACACCCTATGAAAATGCGTGTGTAAAGTGATAGTTCGATGCAAAGATGATCAACACAATGTCAATATTTATGTCAAGCTTGAAATGAACAAGGTGTAAATATTAACAAAGGGTAGATATGACGCCCAATCAAAGGATACATTGACATGTTTAACAACCAACAAGGTCAAAATTTTAAAGGGCAAGGTTTACAAATGTAAGCCACATAACCAAACTAATTGGACACGTCTGTCAAGATTCACAAAGAAGCAAGATATTAGTACCAAAGTTATCTTGAAACCACGTAAACAAAGTAAGTGAAACCTTTCAAGATTTTGGACAATGTTTAAAATCAAACTAAGTCAAAGTATACTAAGGATGTGCTAAAATGTGGGCAATGTAAAACCACAATGCAAATACTTAGATCATGTTTATGAAAAACACGACATAAGTATCTTAATTGTGTTGAGATAATGCAAACGAGGTAACATGTCAAAGGGAGATCAAATGATGACTCAATCCAAACTATGATGATGATCTTGAAATCAAGATCCAGTGGCCATCAAAGATCCGAGGATGCATCCATACACTTTAGATGTTTAACAACTCAGCCACAAACATGGATGAGTGTAAATGGATAAAAAAGTGGTGAACACTATCTATGACAACACTCCCGAAAGATGCCTCCTCTTGTCCCAAATGGGAAACAAGAACACAAAGGTGTAGATCAAAATATGAAAATAAAATAAGTGCCACTTGGGCAAAGTTTCACCTCATTTGAAGGTGAGAAAGAAACCAAGCTAAGTGATACGTCATTTACTTTCATGATGAGACACACATAGATCTAACTTAAATGGATTCGTTACCGTGTTTGAAAAACAAGGCTCGAATCCAAACAAGTTATCACTTTGTGATGGCCAAAACACGATAATGGACTAGTAAAGTGGGCTCCAAGATAGAATGGCCTCCTAATAAGTTCTCTCACCTAGATGTTATAAAGTTGTCTTAAGCGAGTGCAATTTACCCAAATAGTCCCTTGCCTATCTTGGGAGTATCTCGGCTTTACTTTACCCCCTTCAAGTGTAATGGGAAATAAATGCGTCCACATGTACTCTTACTAGGGTTGTTATATAGACAACCTGGTAGCTCTATCTCACAAGGCGTACTAGTCAAGTGGGTAAGCGGATTGCTTCCTGTTTCATCCACAAGGTTACTCAGCGGTGGATTACTTTGGGGTTCTTGGAACCACCCCCATTGTTGTAGCTTAAGGCGTTATGCCAAAAGGGTTATGTTCCAGTTGAGCGGATAGGGATGTACCCTTTTCCAAAACCTATAATATAGTGTGATGAAAGTGGTGTGTTTTTTATCTTTTTAACTTAAATGTGGTTTTAAGTAGCACACCATTTGGCAACATATATGAAAACACATGTTAGTGGGTTCTTTGTTTTTCTTAGCTCCTCCTTTCTTTGACAAACGTTAGGTCCTACATACCAAGATTACTATTTTTCCACAAAAGATCATGATATCAAAAGAGAGTTTGCATGTTGCTTTTTATTCCTAAGATCACCAAAAGGTGTGAATGAAGAGAATACATAACACGAAAACCCAACTAAAACAATATATGGAAAATGTCTTAAGTGTTTTTGTAGAATAAAAATTGTTTTAGCCAACTTTGAACTTTAATCCATTTTAAAGCTTAAATTTAAGTGTTTTAGAAGTAAAAATAGAAGGTTTTTGAAACATTTTCAATTCCCAAGATCACCTAAAAGGTGTGAGGGAAGAGCATACATGTTTCAAAGGACCCCTAAAAATGAAAAATGTGAACAATCAATTAATTTAGCACAAAACTATGATGGAAAAGAAACCTGCAAATCACTATTAGTGTCAAAAACCTTTCAAAGTGTTAGAATGGTCAAGAAAACACATTTTTAGACTTTAACACACGTTAAAAAATGACTATTTACCTAATAATGTAAACCATAAATTTTATATAAGTCAAAATCCTAATTTTTTGATTCTATTATGTATTTCTCTTCAATACCTTTCCAATGCAATGAAAACGGAGTCATTTCGAGCTCGGGAGCAAAAGTTATGGCATCCGGAAGATTGGTGATGAATGTAGTTCGATACAAACACGCCCCTTTACTAACATGTACGCCCTGTTTCAATGCGACACACCTGAATGACACCTACATGCACCCCCTGTAAAACCTAAAAAATAACGGAATTTGAAATTTCTCAAAAGCAAACAGTTAAAGGTTAGTCAAAGAAGTCTATTTCTATATCGAACCCACAAAATACATGCAAATGAAGGACATTTATCTAGTGTTAGAAATAGAAATGAGGAAATAACAAGTGATTTGATCAAAAACTTGAAAATGAACTTTGAAGAACTCAAAAGACCTCCATTAATGGAGGATGGACATAAGTGTCCCACCGGGCATGCCAAATGTGTTCAATGAAAGATTTTTGCAAAGAGCTATGGATATGGGGTAAAACCCCAAAGCTTTGTGCAAAATACCCTCAATGGACCATATGATAAGAAATGAGAAAGGAATCCTATTTGCATGTATTAAAACTTGAAATAAGCAAGAAATCTAACAAATAACATTAACCTCTATTCTTGAAAGCTTAATAAAATATGCCTACTAAAGACTTAAGCAATCAGTTTTGTTGTTTACTCCATGAGGGTGAATGAATCTCACTAAATGGCTACATGGCCAAGTTTAGCTATTTCATTACTAACCTATCATGGGTGCAAGATGAAGCTATTTTAATGGAGGATAGCCAAGATCAAATGCCTTATTAGCTTGGCTAATGCAAATGAGCTCTTAAGCTTTCTTAGGCTTGTTTTGGCTTTAGCTTATGTAAAGTTGTGTCTTTGAATGGGTAGGCTTAGCCTTGTATTTATAGTTTTCCACTTGGGAGAGATTGGAATTTGGGTGCATGTGGGACTAAAGCTCAAAAATCACTTTTAGATTAGATTAGGATAAACATGCTTTATGCTTAGTTAAGCTAGGCATAGGCTAGTTAACTAGGGTGTAGTGATTTGATCCAAAAACTTGAAAATGAAATTTGAAGAACTCAAAAGATCTCCATTAATGGAGGATGGACATAAGTGTCCCAAGGCAAAGTGCCAAATGTATTCAATGGAAATTTGTAAAAGCTATGAAATGAGGTTAAAGAACCTCAAAGCTTTTCTACCTAAACTATGCACCATGAGATAAGAGCTAAACAAGGGAAACTAACATACAAGCATTATAACTTTGACAAAAACATCAAAAACTAACATGATAAAGCTACTCTCTACTCTTTAGATCACTAATTATGAAATTGAACCTAAAAAGATCAACTTAGCAATCAAAGGTGTGATGTTTGATATGAAACTCAAGCTTTCAAGAATGGAGTCTCACCATTAATGGCTTCAAGGCCAATGGTTCTCTCCATATTACTTAAAACTTGGATTATGGATGCAAATGGAGGTGTTAGCTCAAGGATAATGGAGGAGGTAAGCTTAAGATCAAATGTCTAATTAGCTTAAAGCTAATACAAATGAGATCTCAAAGCTTTCTTTAGGCTTGTTTTGGTTTTGTGTTATGTAAAGTTGTGTTTCGAATGGGTAGGCTTAGCCTTGTATTTATAGTTTTCCACTTGGGAGAGATTGGAATTTGGGTGCATGTGGGACTAAATCTCAATAAGCACTTTTAGATTAGATTAGGATAAACATGATTTAGGCTTAGTTAAGCTAGGTTTAGGCTAGTTAACTAGGGTTTAGGCTAGTTAAACTTGATTAGCAAGTGATTAGAGACTCATTGAGAGTTGGGAGGGGTCTGGATAACCAATTGTGACTAATAGATAGCCTACGAAGCTAATAGAAGTGGTCTAGAGAGAACTAGCAAGGTTCCAAATTGTCGAAAGGAGGAATGTTTAGCTAATAAGAGAGATATTAGTTAAATAAGATGATTATATGAGGAATACGACCGAGAAGGTGTTGTGAATGGGCATCCAAGAGTGGAGCGAAGAAGGGTTGATTAACGAAGTTTCGTTAATTGGTTGAATTGGATGAAATGCTAAGTGTAAGCATACTTTAGGTGTCTACACTAATGTATTGAGAATAATGGATTATGATGGATTTCCATATATGATATTTTAGCTCTTCTATTTTACAAATCTAATGTGGTGTGTTATTATCATCTGAGATCTTCACAACATGGAACAATATTCTTATCATTCCTTTCATGGTATCAGAGTGATAGATGATGTAGACATCCATCTATAAGTTTTTTTGCAAGAAAGGGTTTACTTGTTTTCATATATTTTGGAATTTGTTAGCACTTTGTTGCAGCTTCCATTTTTATTCAAAACAAAGGGCTCTGTTGGATTCGGAAGGTGGAAAAACCTAGGAAATGAATGTAAACTTTCCCATGAAGTGCATATTCTTAAGATTGGCTCTATGGAGTGTCTCTAAATCCAAAGAAGTGCATATTCCTAGCTCACGAAGGAAATATCTTAGGCCACATAGTATCTAAAGAAGGGATAATGATTGATCAGGAAAGGTTTGAAGCTATTCGGGAACTTCCATTGCTAATTCACAAGAAATCCCTCTAGATTTTTTAGGAAGAATCAATTTTGTCAAACATATTTGTACGACTTTTCCACTCTCATAAAGCCATTGACTATGATGTTGAAGAAGAATACAAGTTTCAAATGGATAAAGATGGAAAAGAGAGTTTCAAAGCCATCAAACATGTAATATATCAAGCCCCAAATCTCATAAATCTAGACTTCTCCAAGGACTTCATGTTCTATGCCTTGATGGTTTGGACACTATTTACGCAATTCTAGTGCAATAAAATAAAGAGGGATGAGAAAGCTGTTTTCTTTCTTCAATCAAAGTTTGAAGGACTATGAAGTGAGGTACTCCTTTATCGAGAAGCATGTCCTCAAAATTATCAAGAGTTTGAAAATTTCAAACACTTGGTTTCAAACAATAAAATTCAGCTACTAGTGTCTCATGTCGGGGTCAAGGATTTCCTCTTGAACAAAGACTTGAATGATAAATGGGAAAGTTGGATCACCCGTGTCATGGAGTATGACATAGAGATCAAGGTCACTAAATTTTTCTATGGAAAGGGATTATGTGAGCAACTAGCTTCCGAGAAATCATGTTGAGGAAAGTGATGAAAACTAATCTTTTTTGGTCTTGTAGGATAATTAGGAACAAACAGATGATAGTATGCCTACCCATTGTTACACTCAAGACATGATGCATTTCCTAAAAAAAGTTTTATGATCTTCAGAGATGAGAAAAATAAAAAGGAGATAATTTAGACTCCAAGCCATTCCATATATGTTTATTGATGGTGTTTTATTCAAGAAATAAATGAATGGATTCCACTTGAAGTGCACTAGAACTTATCAGATTGAAAAGGTGTTGCATGAGTTTCATGATGGAGAGGTTGGAGGTCACTTTGCACCATGGGTAACATCTCTCAATATTATGAAATCGAGTATTATTGGCCCACATTATTTAGTGATTTTTATGCATGGATAAATGTTGGGACCCTAATGTAGCTACCAAATCTTAAAGGCGCAAAGGCACGCACGGCGAAGAGGAAGCACGTAAGTTAAGGTGCCCAAGGCAGATTCAAAAAGGTTTCTTGGAGAACCAATGATGCGCGCGCCCACAAAGTACAATTTGGGACTTAGCCGTTTCGGCCTTTTGGATAGAACACATGAAGAACGTGTTCCATATGGATAAGGTTCCACTGGCAACAGGTGTCCGGGAGGAATATACCTTGTGATAAGAAGATCCAAAAATTTAATCATGACATGGAGAGGCATGCACTTGAGAAGATCCACACCTTGAAACTTGGGGCCAAATCGAGGTTACAGAGGAGTTTTGGAGCTCGAGATGCCTATATATACACATGCCCTTTGCAAAGTAAAAGGGGGACACAAGTGAGGAAGCGGAGCTGCGGAATTATTGCTAGACCTATGGGATAAAAAGGGTAGATGATTATAGGGAAAATGTAATAAGGGAATGGGGACTATAAATTTTGTTTCGAAAGTCTTCTTGTATGGATCTAGATATGGCGCATGACTATGGTCTACCACTCTATGATGTTTTGTAGTAATGCTATGAATGAATATGATAAGGTTACCATGACAATTGTATTAAGATCTTCCCTCTATAGTATTTGCATATTGTTATTATGCTTTTGTTCTTGTATAATCATGAACCTTATTTGAATGTTAAGTCTATTTTTGGGTTTACAACTTCCTAGTTTCGTTAATTATGTTAAGCACCTTTAATTTTGATATGGTGAAAGGTTATAGAAGCCGTTTTGAGCTCTATAGCTTTTTCATCTATTTTAAATCACTAAGTCAAGATCATGAATTAAGCCTTCCACTAAACTCACATAGAAGAGAGACTAGGCTCCCTCTTGTGTGCCTCGGGTGAGCGCCAAAGTGCCCTTTGGGTGATAGGCTGGTGTGCATGAGGTTGCCTTATTCTTAGTGGGTGCAAAAATGAATACATCTTGGTTCCGTTCTTTGGGACCTCTTTTCGAAGTTGTAGTGGAACATGGCATACATCATGGTCTGTGCAAAAAGTGATGACAAAGCACTTAACACTTGAAGGTGTTGAAAATTGGTTTAAAAGCATGGAGGACGAGTTCACTCAGAGATTCAGTACTAGACCTGAGTTTGATACGCGAAGATGGGTGGAAGACACTCTCTATCATGAGTTGTACGAAACCTTCTTCTGTTGTTTCCCAGTAGAGTTATTTGAGTGGCTCTTAGAATATGCATCTAGGTCGGGGTGGTATTATAGATCACACCCTTGGACCTAAAAACATACGAGAACTTGTAAGATGTTGATCTAACGTGGACCCATCTTTGTAGATCATTGGTGGAAGGGAGTATTGGCTAGCTACACTCTGGAATATGCAATTTCCACGTATTCTTGTCCAGAGGTTGTTGAGTTTGAATTTTTACGGGAGCCCAGAGGATCATTTTTGTGGGCTATCCCCCTGGCAATCAAAATCTTGATGGTAACCATGAGTTTAGAGGCATTCCCAATGGCTGGCTAAACCACTTTGAGTGCTTGGTGAGGAAGCCAGGTTGGGGAAAGATGGCTGATATAATGACTGAAAAGGAAAGGGAGGAGAGATGGCTCAAGTATGGTGAAGTGCGTGAGAGGGAGATTACGAGATGATGCAAGGTTGCATTTATGATGGATTTATGGAGGCTAGATGTTTTTGGGAGAAGAGGTTCACATGGAGGATGTGGAGCCTGAACAGTCTATGCTACCCCATCTTGGCAAGTGTGGAAGAGAGAACCCCTCGGCTTCTGATGAGAGCCCATCATGTGGAGAAAGAAGAGTCATTGGTGCACATCTGACCCCACCTAGTAATCGAACCTTGGTGCTTGGTTTGTTCAAATGAGGGAAAAGTATAGTTGATCCATTTGATATCAAGTGGAAGCAACCGATCGGTGCCCAGAAGATACAACTTCTCGTTTGGGACTTTTATGGCTTCACACACTATTCCAGTATTTGGTGGAATGTTTGGACAAGGCACATATACAGGTGGTTTTGGGAGTGCGTTAGGAAGTGGTGGAGGAAATACGACTGGGAGTGGCACTAGTTCACAAACTATCGGCACGTAATTCAGTGGGATGACAGGAGCGCTCGGCACAACAAACACGGGGAGGATCTGGAGGTGGAAGTGGTGGAGCTGGTGGCTCAAGATCTAGTGGGTCCAGTGGAGGAGGAAACACCAGAGGAAATCGAGGGACTGGGTCAGGAGGACAAGGGCCTCAGCCACCTCCTCAAGTATTTTTCGAGATGTCTCTACACTTACCAAATTACAGTGGGATAGAAGATGCCGCAGAGCATGTGCATAAGTGCGAGCTGCTATGGTGCGCGAAGGGGATCATGACCCAGGATTGAAAGGCTAGTCAATTTACAATAACCTTGCAAGGATGTGTGCATAGTTGGTATAGAAAGTATGACCCTCATCAGATTGTTGTGGATTATACCGCGCTGAAAAATGTGTTCTTGGTAGAATTCCACATACCTGAGTTTGAATAGAAGAGCATCATCTCTCTCAAGGAAATCCAACAGGGAATGGCAAAGAGCATGCGGGAATATGATGTGCACTTTAAAAATATATTATCTAAATTGTCTTATGATATCCACCCTTCACAACATGCTTAGTGGTTTTCGGAGGGTTGATCACACCCTTTAGGAGGGCTTTGTCTCATAAAACATTCATGGACCTGCACAAAGCATTGGAAGTTGCTTTGCATGCTGAGGTAGTTGGTAGTGTAAACACCGGTGTTAGCCTATTTATGGAGGCTCGAGATCACCTGTCATGGCTAATAAATTTGAGAAATTATCGCCAACACAATTCCGAGACTCACGGTGGGATGCGGTGCGCAGATTGTAACGTAGAAGGGCACACAAAGGATAATGGCAGGATATGTACTAGGAAGGCGGTATGCACCGTAGTGGTAAATTATGAAATATGTCATGGGGACCATGATGCAAGTAGGTGCCCCATTTTATAGCGCACGATCTGTAAAAACATATCTTGTTATTGCAAGATATGTACCTCAACCACACATGACACCAAGGATTGTAGATTGATTGACCATATTCATGAGGCAATTTATCTTGGTGTGCACTAGACTAGAATTTCCAGTAGTTCCAAAGGAGATGAGCATCGATTATGAAGAGCACGGAGATGGAGGTGCGCGTGGAAGAGGGTTTTGCATGGAGTATTTCATGGTCACGGTAACCATGGGGGAAGAAGTGAGTTCCTATGTGGGACATGCTTTAATTGTGGAGCCACAGAGACCATTATAAGTGTGAATGTTCAGATCTTCTACAATGCTCCTAGGGTGGAAAAAACATAAGTACGAAGAGTTCACGAAGTTATACGAACATATGAGTCAAAGCAACACTAGAAGGATAAGGTCAACTGTCATGGTGAGTATTAAGAAGGCTGACGTGCAATGGCTCTCGCGAGTAATACGTGAATCGGAACTAGAGCTGTTATGGTAACAAGGGTGAAGTCGGCACGCAAGGGAAGCACCTAATCAAAGACCTTTGGTTTCAAGGGAATAAGTAGTACATGGGAAGTATCCAAACCCATCTCACCAGAAAGAAGTCTACTAGGAAACCATGGATGTAATTTGACGTTTACAAGGGGAGATCCAATTCTTAAAAGAGAAAACTAGAAAAGATGAGTAAAGAAGACCAATAGAAGCACCAAGGGATGACTTAGATGAGGTTAAGGCGGTGTGTAAACCATCGAGGCAAGATAATTGTATTCCCTTGCTAGGAGCATGGTTGAGAGAAAAGGTACAAGCACTGGGAAGAGCATGAAAGGTAGATCTTGCATGTAAACCTCCCACCTCACAGCCTTGATTATGACAAAGAGATCACCTTGAATGCAGTAGTGGATGGATGGTTGCTTAGCAACATCCTCATTGACACAGGCGTGGAGGTTAATGTTCTCACTCTGGATGTCTAGCATCAAATGGGAAGACCTGCATTACAGCCATCTTCAAATGTGTTGTATATGGAAAATAAGACAAAGGCAATGCCCATAGGTGTCTTGAAGGATGTGACCATTACCATTCAGGGGACTAAGTTCACTAGGGATTTTGAAGTCTTGGCGCTTTCCGAGGTAGATAATTTCCCGTTACTTGGGCACCCGTGGTGCTATAAGAATAATGCAGATCTTTGGTTTAACAAGGGGTACATAAGCTTTGAAAACAAGGAAGAAAGGGTGATTATACCACTTGCTGATGGAAAGTCCACACCCTATACTGAACCCCTTGGGGAGGAAGTCCTGGACATAATATATGTGCACTCCATAAGAGATCCAGAGACCATCCACCCTACAGAAGGAGTCATCCAGTTTGATGATGCTCAATCTGTCAGTGATACTACTAGTATAACATGTGATAATTGGGTGCATGGGACTTATGAAATGATTGGGTGACATCTGAAAGGATCGGTGACTGGGGGTAACCACGGTGCGTGCTGATTCGGCACTGGGAGGAAAGGCAATAACCAAGAATTTTGGGGATGTATACCCTAAGGTATTTTTAGAGGAACGAAAGCTTAATGGAGGGAGGACGAACAACGAGGTATCTTTGGGTTATGTCTTGATAGGCAACAGCGAGGTGGTGGGCCGCGCATAGTAAAAATTTTTGGAATGGAGTGAAGTTAGAATTACGCTCACTATCTCGATTCTTGAGGAGTAATATACCCACCGCATTATCAAGGATTACAATGGCAATGAACTGCCTCTTCCCACATCTAGGCATGTGAGAGGGTCCGGGGAGAAGGTGGGAAGCTTTACCACCCTCCCTTTAGGTTCACAAGCTATATTCAACACTACAAGGTTGTGCGCGCACTTGGTACATCCATTCGAAACTCGCCGCGGATGAGAAATTGTCAGAATTAGCGGTGACGGTTCACACATTTGAGTACCAAAGTACCAAGCGACCGGTTGATGAGGTGTTACAGGTTGTCAAGTGCCTCACTCTGGGGGATTGTGCCATGACGGAAGATAGATTAGTAGACTTACTTGGTGGACCTAGCTTGGAAGCGTGGTTCGAAGAGGAGGAACTAGAAGACATATAATTCAAGCACACGTGTCTTTGAAAAGGAGAAAGGAAAGATGGTATATGTTATTGATGGAGAGGAGATGGAGAGCCTAAATGTCAACCATTCGGTTAGGGCATGCGAGGTAGTTGAAAGTGCGGATGCATGTGCACACGCATATCATGAACCACTCAAAACCAAGAAATTTAACATCGGCTGAAGAAGGAGCCCAAGGAAGCTATCATTGGGGACTATTGGTTAGACAAGGAAGTATCAAAGATCATCGACCTCTTACGTGAATTTGAGGATTTATTCTGTGTGGATACCATGAGTTAAAAGGAATCCACCATTCATTGGGGGAAATGAGGATAAAGCTGAAAGATGGTGCGCACCTGGTCAGGAAGAGGCCTTACAGGATGAATCCCAACATGTGCGTAAGGGTTAAAGAAGAGCTAGACGAAATGATAGCATCGGTATAATTGAGGTTGTGGAGGAATCGAATGGATAATTCCAATGGTGATCAGCATAAAGAAGGATGGGTGGATTAGGATATGTGTGGATTATAGGGAGTTGAACGTTGTTTGTATCATAGATCCTTTTCCCACCCCCTTCACTGAAGATATTTTGGAAGGAGTTGCTGGGTGCGAGGTCTATTCCTTTACGGATGGATTCTTGGGATATCACCAAGTAAGGATTGCCAAGGAAGACCAAGAAAAGACAACTTTTGCCACCGAGTGGGGAAGCTTTGCATACATGGTCATGCCCTTTGGATTGAAGAATGCACCCGCTATATTTTCGCGCATAGTGGTACAAACATTTAAGGACTTCATCCACAAGTTCCTTCAAGTATATTTGGATGATTGGATAGTGTATGGATTGGTCAGGGACCATTGTGATAACTTGAGATTGATGTTTGAAAGATGTCGGCAGTTGAGGATTTCCCTCAACATCAAGAAATGTGTCTTTGCAACTCCTTTTGGAACGTTGTTGGGGCATATCATATGCAAAGAGGGCTTACTGGTGGATCCTGCAAAAGTTGCAGTTATTATGGGATTAGGGAGCCCACCAACCAAAGCATTGTGCACGGATTTCTTGGACACACTGGGTACTACAAAAAGTTCATTAAGGGATACACCAAGATCACCGCACCTTTGGAAATATTGCTCAGACATAAGAGTGCCTTTTAGTGGGGAGAGGTGCAGCAAAGGGCATTTGACACTCTAAAAGAAAGGCTTATCACCGCACCTATTCTATGATTCCCATCATGGGATAAACCTTTCCATGTCCACGTGGATGCCTCTAGTATAGCAATGGGAGTTGTTCTTGCTCAACCAGGAGAGGGGATTGTTGATCATCCCTTGTGTTTTGCAAGTATAAAGTTGACACCAATGAAGCAATTATCTGATGACCGAGTGCGAGGCATTGTTAATGATCTACGCACTCCAAAAATTTAGACAATATCTGTTGGTGACTCCCTTCATATTCTACACTGACCATATGGCCTTGAAGTATCTAGTAAACAAAGCAGTGTTGCAAGGGCGCATATGTCATTGGGTACTTTATTTCGGAAATTTGAATTGAGTGGTGGTAAAACCTGGAAAGAACAATTATGGGCCAGATCATTTATCAAGGATTGATTCAAGAGAGGATGTGCAAAGTATCGAGGAAACCATGCCAAATGCATAACTATTCAGGTTAGTGCACTCCCTCGAGAGTTAGAATACATTGTTGTCTTTCTCAAGGAAGTGTGTGAAGGGATGAATGTAATCTTTGGAAAGGAAAAGGTTGGCCATACCACGCCCTTGTTGATCAATGGGGATTTGTATAAAATGGGCCACAATGAGGTTTTCTTTGGTGTGTATTAGAACATGAACACATGGCCATAATAGAAGAAGCCCATGGTGGGATTGTTGGAGGACACTATGCGGGGAATGTAACCGTGTGCAAGATCCTAGTCATCGGACTATGGTGGGAGATGATTCACTAGGATTGCATTGAGTTTTGTAAGGCCTGTGACCACTACTAGCACCTTGGCAAACCTAGAAGAAGGGATGAGATGCCCTTGCACCCCATCGCCAGCGTGGAACCTTTTGAGAAATGGGTAATAGATTTTGTCAGACCAATCTCACTAGCTGCGAAGGACTAACTTGCGGTATATCATTATCTATACCGATTATCGACAAGGTGGGGCAGAGGCCGTACCCACTCGAGGATTTCACTACAGCCACGGCTGCTAGATTTTTGTGGGAAAACATTATCATCATGCATGGGTGCCCATTAAGTTTAACAAGTGATAGGGGCACTCACTTCTTAAATGAAACCATCAGGATTATATTTGTAGAATTCATGGTAGCCCATCACAAGACTAACCCTTATCACCCTCTTTGAAGTCACACATTGACCAAGATATGTGATGTGGGTAGGTAGGATTGGGATGACAAGGTGTCAGCAGTTCTTTGGGCATACAGAACAACGTATAAAAGATTGAACAAGGCCACACCATTTCAATTGGTGTTTAACGCGGAAAATTTTGTTGGTCGAATTCATGCTACCATCTCTGCGTATAGTGCATGCAGGAGGGTTGGACGATGAGAAAGCACTAGAAGAAAGAATAGATGAATTGATAAAGTTGGATGAAAGGCACTCACTAGTAAGATGGAGCCAAACAACTAAGAAGGAAAAGCAAAAGGCATGGCATGACCGCCATATTAAGAATAAATAGTTTGAGGTTGGCCAGATGGTATTGCTATATGATTCAAAATTCCTATGCCATCCTAGAAAGTTGAAGGTGCATTGGTTGGGTCCTTATATAATTTCATACATCCTTGATTTGGGCGCATGCCAGTTATAAGCGCTAGATGGAAAAAAATTACCTGGACACTTCCATGGGAGTAGGTTGAAGCCTACTATAAATAATGCTTCTTGGTGTTTGTAAATAAGGTAGTTTTGCAGTTAGTTTAGAATTTCCTTTTATGTTTTTCCTTTCTTGTATTTCCATTTCAGCGTTGTTGTTTTGTTTTGTGCCTTGAGCACTTGTAACGTTATTACTTTTTGACTTATGAATGCATATAGGACTACGCATCGTTTTAGTGTGGGAAGAGATGATGAAGAGAAAATTGGAGTTATTCTGCTAAGAGGATTTGGGTGGAGTGGAAAAATAAGGTTACATTGGAAATCCACATACAAAGGAGAAAAAGTACAAAAACACGAGGTATGCGAAAGCAATCATGAGGATGGAAGAAGTGCCTTTGGCACCGGTAACATCGCATGCAAGAATCTTACGTCAAAGATGGATTGTCTACGTGCATAAGGTTGGAAAAGTTTTCACGCAAGGATTGGGTGCATAAGGAGAAGTGTTGAAGTCAGGTTTTGTTTGAAAACACTACATTAAATATTGTCATATGGTGGTAGGTAGCCTAGCATTAAATTCATAAAAGTGGGAAAAGCTATAAATACAAGAGTGGGCATTTCATTATTTCACTTTGCGAACACAAGAAGAGTGATTTTCTTTCAAGAGCTAGGGTTTCGAGAACTGACTCGTGTGAAGGAAAATCCCAAGAACTTAAGCGCAATCGGTCTGTTGGATCTACAAACCAGAGTAGAAGTGATTCATAGGTGTGAGGAATGTTGTGAAGAAGTGTCATGATCAAAGGAGAAAAATCTGAAATTAGGGTTTGAGTTTTACGGCAAGGGGAACGAGGAAAATCTTCAAACAACTCATGAAGTTAACCTAGGAATGAAAGAAAAGAGTGTAATGACGACCATGAAACCATTTGTAAACCTGCGAGAACAATCCAAGAAGGGAAAGGGTAAAGGAAAAGGAAAGAATAAATAAGAAGAAATACCCTTGGATACAAATGAGGAATGGTACTCGGAGATGCAATACCTAGATGGGGTTTTGCTAGGGCAAGAGTGGGAGTCCCACATAAGAAAGATGACCGTGATCAACTACAATCACCGGTCAAGTACAATCGTGAAGGAAATGGCGCTAGAGCTGGTGCACCCCACAAATAAATGAACACCTGACGGGTTGCCGATCTACAGCGACATGGTCAAGGTGAAAATGGAGAAGGCAGGGCTTCTCCAAATTTTTGAGTTACCATATTTCGGGAAGCCCGAGCGCTTGTACCAATGGTTGATGAGCGTGCACACGAAGACTTCTTCTACTTCACAGGGCACAAAATGCGCATAACTCCCCAACTAATTTCACACTTCATAAGCCTAATCAAAGGGGACGTGCTCATAGATGACCTCCAGGATGAGGAGGTAATCAAAGAAACCATTGCATCCCAGGAATATAAAAAGGGATAAAGGTACTACGACATCTTAGATATCAACGATCCGGTGATGAAGATGGCCACACACCTTATCTCCAAGCTGAATGGACAAGAGAGGTGGACCTAAGTGAGCAAGCCTTGGTTGAATGTCCGTAGGAAGGTCACGGAAGGCACCGTATATAACATCTCCCAATACATAGTAGATGAAATCATAAGCAATGCGAAGAAGGGAGGAAAGATCCTATTTGGAAACATTTTCTAATAATTGTGTTCTCGAAATCGAGGTCTTTGGATGCATATGAAAAGTTTGTGTGGGAGTTCCTGTGAAGACCCTTCACCCACAGAGAGGTTTCAAAAACACACATGTGAATCAATGATAGGGGTACACAAGGCATGCCTAGACAAATGGTATATGTGCCTCAAGAATGCATTCGGATCGAATGCGAGATCCTCGAACAACTCCCCACGCCGACCGAAGGAGAAGAAGAATTCAAAGTCTACCAGCACTTCTGTATCGGTAGGTTCATTTTGGTCGATGGAAGCTGGAGTCCATGGTGCAAACTCCCATTCTTGTTTACTACCCAATTTTTCCAAGCAGAGTAAACAGATACAAGGAGTTGAAGAAATTAAACCTTGAGTTGTCCACCCTTGACAAAGAGCACAAGGAAATGAGGAAGAAGCTAGTCTACCCAGAGAAGCACATGTACGTTGAAAGGTACATGTCACATGATGTGCACATTGTAAGGCCTTTGACCTTACCTATTACTCGGGAGTCTGCGCTTTAGGATCTATCTACACATAAGGCCAAAGTTTGAAAAGGGTGCATACGTGGAGAATGAGATATCCATCCCAGATGACCCTATTGGAAGAAAGAAGCCCGTGCCAAAGTGCAAGGAGAGGGAAGAGAAAGAGGAACAAAGGGTGGTGGAGAAGCAAGATGTAGGTACCGCGGGGCCAAGTACCTATGTCTAGAAGAAGAAGAGGATGGTGGTTAAGGAGAAGTCCACGAGAACACGCAAAGCCACCATCCCCTAAGGAACCCTCGAGATGAAGACAAGACCACATTCCCGACTCCGAGTTTTTAGCAGAGGAAGAAGAAAAGGGGATGGAAGAACCAGAGTCCAAGGATACAAATGACATGAACGCCTATATAGGTGAAAAGGATGATGATGAAGAGGAAAAGTGGAGGTAAATCGGGAGTGGTTGATGTCCATGATTCAGGGGGAAGAAGAAGCGAGAAGATGCAAACAATGCTTTCATCTTTGTGAGGAGAAAGGGGGTCCAAGGGGAGGAAGGCACATAGAACAAAGAAAGGAGTGAGGGGGCAAGTACCAAGGAGCCAGATATGCCCAAGCTCACTCAGGAGGAGGTCGATGAGAAAGCGACAAGGAGGAAAAGAAGATAATTAATACCTTGGTCGATGAGGAATTAGAGCACGGCTCGGAGCTCGTACTTGGTGAGTTCAAGGAGGAGTAAAGGGAGAAGAGTATGAGTAGCACAAAAGGCCCAACTCTTACAATGATTGTTCCAAAGGGCGTGCACACGGGAAGTAAATGCGTGGGGAGGAAAATCAATGATGGGGTATGTTAATGACCCTAACAAATTTTTGAGTGCACGCTTCCAGTACCGTGCCCACGCAGGGACTCACCACCATGGAGTCCTTTGATCTTGAGGGTGGATACCCACGCACAAGAAAGATGTTATCATGGGTATTCGACTCCCACATTGATGAGCCCAAGTTCGAGGTTAACTAAGGGGCAATACTAGAGCTATCCGAGACAAAGGGGTTCAACCCCATCATAAATGCACAACAACTATCGGATGAGCAAGTATGTAATGCACTCAACAAAGTCTCTGTGGAGGTAGAGGCAAGGCTCTTCTGTAGAAATGACAAAATTAAATTCTTGGAGGACCTGGTGGAGAAGAAGAAGGAAGAAATAGTTGAGCTAACAAAGGAACTCGGCCTTGAGAAACTAATCTGCACTCAACTACAAAGGAGCTTCAGGAGGAAAAGGCCAGGGTACATGAAGTTTCCAAGAAGGTGGAGCTCATCTCCCAAGCTATCATCTTGAAGCACCCAGACCTTAACCCTCTCGTGTAAAAATATGGTTCCTCCTTGGAGTGTCTTGAGGACTTGACTTAGATCCTCACCATGGAAAGGTAGCCTTTGGCCTTGGAGTTGGTAGAGGATGTAGCTACGCACTTGGAGCAGGAGGATAAGTTGAAAGTCATTGCGCTCATAGCTGAATACAACAAGGTACTTGCTGATGTGAAGATAGCCACACAAACTACAGGGGTTGCCTACGACCATTGCGTGGATCAGGACAAGGTGACAAGCATGCTGCTTGCCAACAATGAGGCCGACCTAAAAGACTTCAGGGAGAAAAAAAAGCAATAGAGCCGAGCGAGAAAAGATCCTAGCTGAGGTGGAAAAGAAGTCTAAAGCTATTGAGATCCTGCGGGTCTCAATCAAAACCCGGCTAAAAGAGCTCTACAAGGTCATTACGAGGAAGATGGATGCCTTGGAAGATCAAGCAAAGGAACTGGAGATGGTGGTAGAGACCATAAACACAAAAGGGGAAGGATTAACCTTCGATGAGGTGAGCGCATTGGTTGGCGACCTTTGCAAGAGGGTGCAGGATGAAGTCAGCACTTGGAATATGCTGGAGGCTGACCTACGGTAGAATTTTCCCCTTCTTC
Source organism: Taxus wallichiana var. yunnanensis (assembly GCA_018340775.1). Lineage (NCBI taxonomy): Eukaryota > Viridiplantae > Streptophyta > Pinopsida > Cupressales > Taxaceae > Taxus > Taxus wallichiana. The sequence continues at coordinate 342,976,625 of CM031241.1, read as the reverse complement.
TTCTTTAGGCAATTTTCCTTCTATTCTTTCTCTCCCCCATTCTTTATTCTTTCCCTCCATTCTTTTCCAAGGTAGGGCCTTGTCCTTTTTTTTTGTACTACATTCTTTGAAAAGGTTCCCGAGGGCGGAGAACAGGTGAAGTGTGGGGTAATGTTGGGACCCTAATGTAGCTACCAAATCTTAAAGGCGCGAAGGTTCACATGACCGGAGGAAGCGTGCAAGTTAATGCATGCAAGCGTAGGATTCAAAAAGGGTTCTTGGAGAACCAAGGACGTATGTGCCCACAAAGTACAATTCGGGGATTTAGCCATTTTCGGCCTTTTGGACAGAACACATGAAGAATGTGTTCCATTTGGATAAGGTTCCAGCCTGGCAACATGGTGTCCTGGGAGGAATATACCTTGTGATAAGAAGATCCAAAAAGCTAATCATGACATGGAGAGGCATGCGCTTGAGGAGATCCACACCTTGACACTTGGGGCTAGATCTAAGGTTACGAGAGGAGTTTTCGAGCTCGAGATGCCTATATATATGGACGCCCTTAGAAAGTAAAGGGGGACACAAGTGAGGAAGTGGAGCTCTGCAGAATTCTTGCTAGACCTATGGGATAAAAAGGGTAGATGATTATAGGGAAAATGTAATAAGGGAATGGGGAATGTAAATTGTATTAAGATATTCCTCTCGTAGTATCTACATACTTCTATTATGCTTTTGTTCTTGTATAATCATGAACCTTATTTGAATTTTAAGTCTATTTGTGGGTTTACAACTTCCTAGTTACTGTTAATTTAAGCACCTTTACTTTTGATATGTGAAAGGGTATAGAAGACGTTCGAGCTCTATAGCTTTCTCATGTCTTTTAAATCACTAAGTCAATATCATGAATTATTCCTTCCACTAAACTCACATAAAAGAGAGACTTGGCTCCTCTCGCGTGCCTCGGGTGGCGCCGGCGCCCCTTGGGTGATAGACCGGTGCGCATGAGGTTCCCTTGTTCTTAGTGGGTGCAAAAATGACTACAATAAATAAATGTAAAAAGTGTGCATTCTTTATAGGAAAAGAGAGGCTAACAGCTCTTCCATTACATCCAATCTTGATTGAGTAGCCATTTATGCAATGGGTATTGGAATTTATCATGGTCATTAATCGAATTCTAGCCTATGTCATGAGTGGATCCGAGAGTAACATTTTACTTCACCAAATGGACCAAGGCAGTAGCACTCAAAGAAGAAAATGATTCTAGCATATTGGACTTCTATGAGGGGATAGTGAAAATATTAGGAGTCCCAGCCACCATAATATCAGATATTTCTCTAACATTCCTAGGTACTAAGATCATAGAATGGGCTATTAGGAATGGAATTTATTTGAGCACCTCCTCAAATTATTACCCCTAGGGTAACAAGAAAGAAGAGTCCAAAAGTAATATTTTTTTGAGAATCATTAAGACTCGGATGAAAATCAAAGGACATGGCATACCAAACTCAAATCAGCATTGTGTGCATATAGGATAACTCCAAAGAGTTCAATGGGAAACTTTCCTTACAATTTGGTCTATGGGAAGGAAGAAAGGCTTCCCATATCACTTGAGTTATCGGCATTGGATCTCATAAAGAATCTATAATTGTCTCGATTTTAATGATATGGAAGATAGGTACGTGGAGCTAATGGAGTTGGAAGAAAAAGAGTGCATGCAATGTAAACCATGGATAAGAGTCATGCCTTAATCAAAAGGATCTTTGACAGAAAGCTAAATCAATAAACTTCTAGGAAGGTGATTTAGTCCCGAAATGGGATCTGATTAGGCTAAACTAGGAAGGCATTCTAGATTTTATGTCATTTAGAGTGGCCCCTACATGGTCACGAGTTGTCAGAAGAGTATCAATGCCTTTTTTGTCCATTTTGGATGGAGTTGAGCCTCGATTCCAATAAATGGAATCTATCTCAAGCACTACTACTGAAAGGAAGATTCTCACCCTTGTACATATTATTTTAGGATTTTCATTCCTCTCGAGTCTTCATGCTCATTGTCTTGTTGTAGATAAGGTTTAGTTTCCTTAAGTGTTGTAGGCACAAATTTTATCGCTCCTATTAATATCGAGTGCACCATGTTTCAATATGCCTCCTATAGGAACAAGAAAGAAGCTCACGATTATAGGAAATAATTGCAATTCTAAAATATTTTCAAATGTAAAGCAACTAATTTTAATAAGGGACAAGTTTTGATAGTTTCTATTTTTGGTTCCTTCATATTAGTCATAGAGCTTCTAACACCCTTTTAGGATCAAGAAATTAACCCAATGGTAGTTGTTTCATTACAAGTAGAAGAATTCATAATAGAAACAAGCCTAAGTTTTAAGAGCATCCTTTCCAAATTCATTTAAGCTCGGCCTTCAACAAGTGCTTTGAGCAACAAGTCGAGATGGAATATTTAGAAGAAGAGAAAAATAAAATTTTAATAGAGTTCTATGATGTCCCGAACTAGACAAGGCGTATTACTCAAATATCTACAAGTTCCATGCTTACTAAGCAATGATTGGATTCAAAGTGTGCTCATAGTTGGCAAAATTAGGTTTGAGACGAGTTCGAAGTTCAATATTAGTCTCGTAGATCGGGGTTGTAGAGAGGTAAGGGTGAAAATTCCAAATCAAGGCAATTTTCCACTCTCACAAAAATTTGTAATTCAAAATTCTTGTAAGTGAGATGGTCAATTCAGGTCAAGTTTTGGGTTCAAAATGCTTCAAGTGGTTTTTGGGAGAAAATTCAATAAGTTCCAGGCTAGTTTCGGGTCGTCAATAAGCGACTCGTGCCCAATGGAGACTTTTGGATACTAGTCTATGAACATCTAGTAGGTCGATGTCACCGTGAGTTACGGAATTGTTATCCATTCTTCCCCCTAGGAAAAAATGGACAACAGAGATAGATGGTACCTTGGCACAAGAATAGACCCACATAGGAAAATATGGGATTTACAGGGGAAAATCATATTTTGGGAGCTTAAAACCATTTGAGGTATTTTTTTCTTTCGAGTTTTGAAAGAGACTCATGTTTCTCTTAATATGAAAATGAGCTCACGATGGGCCCACTTCAGCCCAAAACAAGTAAAATTAGAAGAAAAACATGCGATCCTTAAAACCTTTTTGCATACGAGTCTCTATGAGGCCTCCAACACAAAGAAATTCAAAAAGTTCCAAATTGAGGGTTCATGGGTCAAAAATTACAAAATGGGCCTATGTGAGGCATTGAGCTAAAATTGAGCTCACCGAGCGGCTCAAGAAGCTAAGCAGCAACCTTTGTTCGGTGAGGTTAAATTTGCATTAGGCAAGTTGGATGGTCAAGTAGCTCTAGTGAGATGTCGATCGATTTGGGGTTCGGATATGCAAAGGTCAATGCCGAGTAGCTCACCGAACTACTTGGTGAGTTGAATCAACATGGGGTCCACTCGGGATCGTGATCTCGCAACACGTGAAGGTTGGTATTGGGTGTAGTGAAGAGAAATGGAATATCTCACCATGGCAATACATTGAAAAATAGGGTAGAGGGCTTGTGGTTGGAGCGAGCTCGTGGGAAGATGCAATGTGGCGAGCAAGATGGAGGCTCAACGAGTCAACTCACCAAGCCGTAAGTGTTTTCAAGGGAAACAATCTAAGATACATTCTGATTTAATGCCAAACATGACTATAAATCTCGCTTAGCAAGCTAAATTTAGGGAACTCAAGACCTTGTAGAGTTAAGCCCGAGTTAGAGGAGCTCACGAAGAGAAAGGAAAATCGGGGGCCTTTGCAGAAAGCACAATGAGTTGGTGGATCATGGTGTTAGGTGATGACTCGACCATAAAACTAAGGTAGTGGGTGGAGTAGTTATAGTTATCTAAGATGCTTGACGATGTACGGTTGAGAGGAGTTCAACATGAAAGCCGAGCTAGGTTTTTACAGAAGGAATGAGGGCTCGAAAGGGCCGAACTAGTAGCGTAGAGCTCGGATGGCGGATGAAACATCGAGCCACTTTAGAGTCTGAAGTATTTTGGACTTCAAATAAATTGATTTAGGAAACTTAGTAAGGCACAAGTGATCTCGGTGGGAAAAATACCGAAAACCCGAAACCCCGTAATCGAAGTTCGAGGTTTTAGGTTCAACTCAGTTGTCGGTCGGAGGGTGACATGGCGTTCGGAGATCAACGAGCACCAATTTTGGAGCTTAGAGAGTAAAAATCTAAAGCGGTGAGCTCATAATCCATGAAGTCAAAAAAATGAACCCTAAAGTGTGAAGTGCCTAATTTTTGGGGGTGCCACTGAGTTAACTTTAGAGAATGAAGTCGGAGTTTGGAGCTGCAAAATTCTGAAGTGGGGTGGTTTAAAACTCCAAATCTGCCCATCAATGAATCCCAAAAACCCAAATTTGACCCCACCAAGCCATTTGGGGAGTCAAGTGGGTAGGTGAGATTGTAATGGACAGTGATCCATGCAACCATCTTGGTGGCATGAAGGGGTGAGTTGCATTAAATATGAGAGCTCGGTAGGCGGGTTTAGACCCAAAATCGTGACCGAAACTAAAATTTTAATATCTGGAGAATCCCTTAACAATTTTTAATGAAATTATACTTGTTGGAAAGGAAATTTAGAGCACTATCTTATAGAAGAGTTAAATTCTTAAGATCTAGAGGGTAGGAAAGGGATGAGCCATAGAAGCAACCCTATACAAAAATGATGATAACTTCCCTTATACTCATCCATTGTTTACAAATTTATAGTCATTGGAAAGGTATTTTGAAGCCCTATGCCATGGAATGATTAGAGATGGGAAATTAATGAGTTAGGTGGGTGAAAAATCATGATGAATTTGTAGGAGCTAGAGGCCATACCCAGGTGTAGAGATGGAGCAAGTGCAATCATGGAGTCTATTTCTTCTTGCACAAGGAAGAGTATAATCATGGGATTTACAAATCTTTCCATAACCATTGCAATAAAATTATTATTATTTTGGTGGGTTTTGGAGAAATTTAGAAACTTTGTATTCTCTCTCTCATGTTAATATTCTTCTATAAATTGTAAGGAGGGGCACATTAAAAAGGTTGGATACTTTGCATTTTCCCCTCCCTTCTTTCTTGTCTGTAAGAAATCTATGGAGTTTCAAACCTCCCTATTTGAATATTGTAATGAAATATTTGTGCCTTTGGCCCCTAAATGTAATGAATTGTATTAATTTTTGGAGTAATTAAAATCATATATGTGGATGTTTACAGCCCTCCTTTGTGTTTTATTGCAATCTTCTGGTCTTTTCATTGCATGTAAGTTTATTGTGCATTATCATACTTGTATTGCAAGGTTTAAAATGGGGTTGTGTTTATTGGAAAATGGGTTTGTAGTAGTTTTTTTGATTTGTGGTGCTTGACCACCCTCCTCAATTTCTATTTTCTCCATTCCCATGCAATGCAGATTTTTTCAACATTCCTTCTTGGTGCATCACCTTCCCTTAGAGTAGATTTATTTTTCATGCAATCCTTCTATCCCTATCCCCTTGTAAAGTAACATATTAGGGTTAGATTAGTTGATTTCAGATTATTTGGGTAGTTTAACACTAGGTTAGGAATAAGAAGTTTGCCTTCTCCGAAGAGCTATCCAATTTGAAAAGTACCACACTTTGGGATGGCTCCATGTTTGACAAATCACACCGATTTGCTCATTTATTCACTTGCAATCATTCGAGAAGGGTACTGTTATTTTTCCACAAAAATAAGGTAATTCAATTCTAATGTATTGAGAATAATGGATTATGATGGATTTACATATATGATATTTTAGCTCTTCTATTTTTCAAATTTAATGTGGTCTCGTTATTATCATCTAAGATCTTGGAAATACGGAACAATATTTTTATCGTTCCTTTTAGGTTTCTCTTCATGACTCTTTATCATGCTCCTCTTACATGTTTTATTAAGAAATTTTGTCTAGAGTTGTAATTAGCCTTAGACAAAGTAAAAATCACATCATAAAGTTCCAATTACTTTCACATGGCTAAAATTAATCAATATTTATTCTTGTATTGAACCTTTAGTATAGAGGAATTGTTGTCATGTAAAATGTCTAACATAAAAAGTTGAAACTTTTAATCATGAAAACTAAGCCCATAATTTAAAATTATATTTCTTGGTCACTGTGCATCCTTCCTCTAGCCAACCTACCCTTAGTTTTTCCCTCACCCTGGTTCGAGTAACATTATAAGAAAATTTTTTAAAAATCATTATTTTGGAAGAGTTCCTAATGTGATTGATGAACTCATTGATATTCGATGAAAGACAACTTCCTCCGGAGGCCTAAAAAGGTCATTTTTGGCCATTTTGCAGATAATAAACAACATTTTTAAACCTTCATGAAAAATGTAAATAATTTGGGGATGGTTTAGGAGATAATTGAATATATACTGAGGAATTTTTGGAAAATTCTATGAAGGAAATTTTATTCGAGGACATCTCGGTGCAATAAATGAAAGCTCTAATGGTGAAAGTTGGATTCTCTAAAATATTCTAGGATTTTTTAAGGATTTAGGAGGGAAACAATAATCATTGTAAATATATTGGAATATTATAAAATACATAAACATTAACTTTGTTCCAAGGCTCAAATATTTCCTAAGGCAATTGAGAACACATTAGCTACTCCTCTTAGTTCAAGATGAAATATGCTTCAAATTTGAGGTAGGATGTCCCTTTTCATTCAATGAGGATAAATTTGGGTCTCTCACATAGATAAAAAGTAAAATATCCAATATCATGAAGGATCATCATTGGTTCAACCAATGTAAGACCATCGGGCAATGTTCCCGAAACACGGATCAATGTCGGTTTCGTAAGTATTCTACATGTGGATAAAGTGACACCTACAATGAACCACTTTTATTAATAATTAAAATGTGAATAATTAATTTTAGGATTATTTCCCAGTGTTATTCTTATAACTCAAAATTTAAGACCTATTCCATCTTAAAATGAGGGGGCATTTGTAGAGTTCTAAACTATAACAAGAAATATTTGATCCTTGGAGAAAATTTGATGTTTCTACCTTATAGAGGATTGTAATATATTTTTGATGCATATTTTTTTCTTCTTAACTCCTTATGTGACTCCCGAGAATCATCCAAGGAAGTTAGCTTTCATTATTGGAACATTCATTCCCTGCACCTATAAAATCCGGTCTAGCACAAGTTGTTACTGAATGAGATAATATTTCCTAAACATTCCTAAATTACTTCAGAATTATTAAATAATTTCCAACATCACCCTAAGATTATTTATATTTTCCTTAAACTCTTCCAAAGGTTGTTTAATAGTTTCATATCGGCCAAAATGGTATTTTTAGGCCTCAGAAGGAATCGAGTCTTTTATCATACTTTCCTCAATTCATCTATCAACTTAGGAACTCTTTCCTACACATAGGGGCATGTTTAATAATATTTTTAACAATTTCCTCTTAGCCTAGATGAGGTGGGACTGAAGGCAAGATGTATAGAGGGAGGATGCAAAATGACTAGGAGGAAAAATGTTCAATTAGGGGCTTGATTGACATGCTTTCCGAGAGCATTTCTTGCATCCTAGAGGCTTTCGAGACTCATTTCAGGTTGTTTCCTACATTGTAATCACTCATGTTATCTCTTTCAAGCTAGTAATCACATCCACCATAGCTTTATGGTAAGGGATTTCTTCTTGCGACATGAGACATTTTTCTCACATAAGACTATATTTCTCTCTCCTTCTCTTGTTTTCGCATTGTTTTGTGCTTACTTGTGGTGTCAAACTTTCTCAATCACTGAAATTTGATTATGGTAACCACATCTACATTTTTATGCCAATTTCAATGTGCGTATATGACTATTTCATTATGCACATTTGCACCTGATTGTAATCAACTCACTAAACTATAAAGTGTCCCAAGTAGGGGTGAAAATATTGTTCGGGGTGTATGTGTGATTCTTTTCTTTCCACATTCCTTATTTCTCTCTCTTTGAGATGGATGCCAATTTAGTACCTTCTCTCACAATTTTTATTTATTTAAATGGAGAAATAAAATAGCTATAACATTATGTAGTAAAGGGTTATTTCGTGTCACCATGGGAGTAGAAAAACAACCAAATTATAAACTCAAAAAAATCTAGGTGATTTAACCGTTGCGGTGAAGACTTGTGTCTTCTCTGTATGTTCATCTCTCCCAACTTTCTCTTCCATGTTGATAATTTATCAACACCCAAAGGATCCTATAAAATTCTTGATGATATATTTAGGAATTAAGATGGCATGAGAATGTACAAGTTAGAGAATGAAGCTGTTAGGATTAACTCCTAGTAACTTTGATAACCTATAGGATTTATTCTCAAGGTTTGTGTAGACACAAAATATATGCACTTGGGTACATTTCTAGGTCTTAAAATCATGTTAGCATTTACATGATTCCTAAATAATAAAAATAGCAATTGATAACTCCCTTTGGCCTTTCACTTTTCCTTTTGCACTTTAATTGGATTCATGCATCTTGCACTCTTTATGGCATTTAAATGTTTTATCTTTTTATGGATTTAGACACTAGTGCTCGGATGGGACACTAAGCACCAGGCACTCTTGTCCTCCTAAGCACTCATGTCCCTCTTAATATTTTTCTTATCCCTTTGGATCCCTTTCACATCTTAATTAATTTTTACTACTTTGGGTTGGCCTTTTAGTTTTCAATTAAAAATTTCGAATAAGGTAATCATATAGATACACACGATTATGCTTTCAAAATAAAGGACCAAGCACTAAGAATTTCATATTACCACCTAAACTTGCATTCAAAGGCACAAAGATAATATAAGGCATCCATCTAACACACTCGTACAAGGGACAAGGGTTACATCACTGCATACATAGCACAGGAGGGGAAGTCTATTCTATTTCATCCCACACATTCTATACATTTTCTACATTCTAGATATAGCCTTCTATCATTGTGTAACTTGCAAAAGGGCATCATTTTTACACACACACAAGAACTACATGGATTCTAAGATGTAGTATAATGTTCGGTCATAACTTTACTCTTTAGGTGACCACTAAGGTTAGTCATTGCCCATTCCGAATTTTCCTTTTTACATTTGATGTGGTTTGTGGGTATGTGCATGTGAATTTATTTCTTGCAGGTTACAAGTACATTCATAGATATGACAATAAGTACAAAGTGATAAATAGATACCAAAAGAAAATCTCATTGCATATAAAATATCATATCGAAAACACCTAGATAGAAACTATCACCTAGAATGGACACTATTTTCTTAGCACTCTTGTCCTCTTGTGGGTGCTCCTATCTATCACTGAGTTTCAAATCTCATAACCTCTAGTTTATAGTGATGATATTGTTCGCCATTTTTTTAGTATTTCATCTACCCATGTCACTTCTTGTTCACTTAGAAATCAGCTAAGTTCCTCTATCTCTCCTTCTTACTTAAGATTTCATATTATACATTCTTTAGTGTTTGAATCTTACTCTGTATATTAGCATTTATACATCATTTAATACAATAGTTACTCTTAAAATAATATTTAATTTTATTTACATTAAATTATTTTTTCCACACTAGATTGTCGTTAAAGGAATGTGGAGATGAGAAGAAATATGCCCAAGTTATATTGTCGATTCTTTCTAAGTTATGTCCCGAATACTCTATCTTCATTTCAACTTTCCATGTCACGAAAGAAGATCTAGGAAGTGATTAGAATATTCCATAATTTAACAATTTTTTTGTACCAAATAATTCAAGGATAGGACAAAATTATTTAGGTGGGGAAACTCAAATCTAAGTCACATTCTTGTGTCAAATTCATTGGTAAGGGAAAAGAAAAGGAAAAGGAAAATAAGAATGACAAAAAGGACCAACCCAAGAAGGAAATGAAGACCAACAAAATCTAACATGAACGCTTCTTCTTCTAAGCCCAAAGTAAATAAGGAAAAGTATAAGTATTCCTATTACAAGAAGACTAGTCATGAAGAGCATCATTGTATGTGTATATGTTAAAAATATTATATAAAATTTAGAAAACAAAAACAAATAAATTTATTCCTAAATCTAATCTATTCAACAATACTCAAATTGAGCTAGATGGAAGGAAGAAAGAAGTGTAATACCTTCACTTACCAATGAAGAACTCCCTTGATGCTTTGTATGTGCTCAAGATGGTGGATTGGATATTCTTGCTTCATATTTTGGAGACACTTGGGCAGCACCTCCCTTTTGATTTTCTTGGATTGATTGATGCTTGATGAAGGATGAATTGATTGGAGTGGATTGAATATGGATTGATAGAGTGGATGGATTGATTAGATGATAAAAATGGAAAAAATTGGTTATGGATTCTTGAGATCTATCGATTGTCTTCTATGTAGGGTGGCATGCCTATTTATAGTTTTTGGAAGAGGAATTTGAGGGCTAAGATCGAAGATCAATGGTTAGTATTGAACGAGAAGATGGATAATTCTAGAATTAGAAAACTCTAGTATTATAGAGACACATTCATTGAATTTAAAATTCAATGGAGAAAAATAGAAAGTTATAGAGGCTTCTAGAATTATAAGTTTTTTAGAATTAGAAAATCTAGAATTGTGGAGAAATATCCATTGAATTTAAAAGTCAATGGAGAAGAGTAGAAAGGTTACGAAGCTTCTAGAATTAGAAGCTTCTAAAAATAGAGGAGGTGGGATTAATTCTAGAATTAGAAAATCTATAATTATGGAGAAATATCCATTGAATTTAAAATTCAATGGAGAAGAGTAGAAAGTTAGAGAAGCTTCTAGAATTGGAAGCTTCTAGAAATAGAAGCTTCTAGAAATATAAACCTCTAGATTTAGAGGTAGGGGATATGATTAGTTTAGGATTAGATTAGGTTAATAAATGATGATTAGAGGTGAGGTTAGATGGAAAGGTTAGGTGTAGGGATGTGTAGGGTAGGTGGTAGGTGAGATGTAGGAATATTAATTCCTATAAAATGTTAATGAAGGATTATAATGATAATATGATATTATAATGAAATAAAAGTGATTAATGATAAGATGGGATATAATAATGAAATAAAAGGATTTGGTATAAATGATAAATAATGATAAAGAGGTAAATATGTTAAAATGGATTAAATAATAATAATTAATCTTGCGATTAATTATTATATGGATGATGTTGGGATATTTGTGGGACATGTTAATTGTAATTAACCATGTCGACATTTTAGATGTCTATAGTATGAAAAATAAAATAGATCACCTAACTCATTTACTTGTGAAATATAACATAAGTGTTCCTATGTCAATCAAATAAAATGCTCCAAAGGCCAAGTATTCCAAAATAAATGAATCTATATATGAGAAGAAGAAAGGAAAGGCTCTTGTAGCTAGATTATCTCCTTCATCGAGGTGGATAATTGATTATAATGTCTTGCAACACATAGAATCTCTACATGTTTATTTTTCCAAGATTGAGCCATGTGGTATGTCCCAAATCATATTGTGTGATGATACTATGGTGTCAGTTTCAAGTATTACATCAAGTAGAGATAGATAGTGGAACATTTAATCAAGTGTTGAGTGTTCCTAATCTCTATACCAATCTCCTATCAATTTACCAAATCACTCACCTTAGTAAAGTAATGTGACTAGAATTTGGTTCGACTCGGTGATATATGTGAGCGTCACTCGACTCCATCATGGTTAAAGGAAAGGTGTATCACCATTTATGGCTGTATACCCTCTCCCAATTTACTTCTAGTTTGTTGCTCACTGCCTTGCTCACTCATGAAAATGAGGTTAGAAAGCTATGTCATGTTCATTTTTTCATCTTAACAATTATTACCTTGAAGCAGTTGATCCAAAATGATATGTTCAATGGGTTTCCCACATCAAATTTTATAAGGGCCTTTGTGAGGTTTGTGCCCTTTAGAAGCACCCGAAGAAAATTTTGTTAAAGGAAAAGCCTATAGAGCATCTCGTCACTTAGATCTTATTCATATTGACATTTAAGGCCATTCCCATCTCCTTCGTTTACTAAAGATCTCTGCATTCTTACCTTTAGTGATATTTTTACATTACACTTGGGTGTATTTTCTCAAACATAAGTTTTAATTCTTTGATCACTTTCGAAACTCAAAGGCTTTGGTTGAGAAACAAAATGAAATATCTATCAATGTACTTCAAACTAAAAATGGAGTTGAATACGTGTGAAACAGGTTTGATGAATTCTTCACCTCCAAAGGGATTTCTTTGCATTGCATAGTTTCTTACACCCCTTCGTAAAATGGAGATGTGGAACAAAAGAACCAAACACTTAAGGAGATGGCCACTTGTATGGTTAACTCGAAATCTCTTCCTCTACATTACTGGAATGAAGCCATGAACTATTCTTACTACATGTAGAACTTTGTTCCACACAAGGTCGTAAGAGGGATGACACCCTTTGAAGCCTGGAATGGATGAAAACCTGGTGTTAAGAACTTTCACATCTCTTGATCCAATGATATGGCCCAGATTCCTAAGAATATATACAAGGCTTTGGGACCACAATCTCAACCTTACATCTTTTAGGGTATTATGATGGTATGAAGGGATATATATTTTTGAACCCTACTACTCATCAACTTTGTATTGAGATAAGTTTGAAGTTTTATGATTCATCTTCAACTTCCACTTCTCAACTCGTTGAGGTCCTTGTGCCCTTCTTCAATCATGATTATAATTATTCTAATGATGAGTATGTTGGGCCTACTCCTTTCCTTGATCATCCTTCTCCTCCTACTCCTCTTGACCCTCATGCTTTAAAATATTCATATTCTTATGGTAGTGATGATGACTATGTCCCATATCACTCAAGTCATAAATCTATAGATTCTGAGATTGACTTATCTCTTGGTCCTTGTTAGGCTAGGAAAACTTTTCAAAGCATCAAAATTGGATGGGGGATCCTTTGTACAAGAGATGGAATCGTTTAGAGTTCCCTAGACCGACTTTTTCTTCGTCTCCACTTCGACACTCATTCTTTCCAAGATGCTTTTGGGACTCCTAAGTGGGATTCTTCCATGGATGAGGAGTATTCCTCACTCATGAAGAATGATAAGTTGGATCTCACCCATCTTCCAAAAGGAAGAAAATAATTTGATGTGAGTGGTTTACCAAAAACTATGGTGTAGAAAGGAATGTACAGAATTATAAATCGTGAATTTTAGCTAATGATTTCTCAAAGGTAGCAAGGGTTGATTGCTAGATGAGAGTTTGTCTAGAAAAAAAAGTAGAATGTGATTTTGATATCATCTATAGAGGTTGATTATAGAGGAGCACTTAATGCTGCCATGCAAGTTATTTACCGCAAGGAATCTTGATAAAGTTTGGTATTCACTTTGTGAAAACATGAGTTCCATCTCTATTTACCAAAATCTAGTTAAAATTCAATGGATGAAGTATAATTATATCCACATACATTTCATAGGGAGATGATACATGGCAACATCATCAACTTACAATATTATCATACTTTTGATCGGAGTTACGAGATATTTTCACCAAACCCTTTCTTTGAATCCAAGTTCCTTCATTTGCACTCTCTTCTTTGGGTGAGGTCCTCTACAACTTCCCATCTTATTTAGGACTTCTAGTCCTCTTATTCCTTTCCGGGAATATGCAGGTTTTACATGGGTACCTTATTAGGCATTTAGTTGTTATGACCCATATAACACATATTTCTTAGTTGTCTAGGGATTTCTCTTTATGTTTATAACTTGCCACCACCTCTTCTTAATATTCAATTAATGGGGGTATATTTGTATGTGACTTTCCTCTTCATCACATGGGATGTTGTCCACCTCACATGGTGATTCCTCTCAATTAGGTGAGATCATAGATGATATGAATTATATGACATATGACATGATTCCATCATAGAGTTTTTCATTGTCATATGTGTCATTGGCATAATTAGAGTTACATTATCTATTTGGATTATAAATCCTCTTGCCCTTGTGGAAGGAATGATTTTCCATGCATGAGAGTTACAAAACACTCCCATATGTTTCCTTTATATCTATGAGAATGAGAAGAATTGTTCTTCTATGTATTATATTCCTTGTTTTTTATTACACTTAATGATTATTTGGAGCTTGTTAATTACCATTGGAGTGAAACCTCATCAATGTGTATAGGTTTTTGGTTTATCCTTTTAAAATAATCACACATCATCCACTCGTTCTACTTAAAAAAGTTCACAGTTGACTCCTCTTGTTGGCTTCACACACCCGCACTACTCACACTTCACTCACTTGGCAAAAACAACACAATGGTTTACCTCTATACACTTCCATGCTTCATCACATTTACTCCACTTGCTTCTATTTTTCATGCTTCTCTCACTTACTAGTTTTTTTTATTACATTTTGTGCACCTTTCCTTTTGAGCTCTGTCATTTTTATTTCCTTCTTTTCAAATCATTATCTTCTATTTCACATCTCTACCTTAGAAATTCTACATCTTAGTTTTTAAGCTTAAGAGATCACTCTCTTCTTTCCTCTTTATAAATCTTCTTAATATATCTTCATTGTTCACTCCTTTCTTCTTCTCACAACAGTTTGATGTTTCTCCTCAAAAATGCATTCTATCACACAATCTACTCATTATTTCATTATTTCTCCATTCTCGGTCCTCTCTCCTTCAAAATTTTGTTAGGTCTTTAATGATGGATATTCATGATTCTTCTCCACTTCTACTCATACTCACAACTCACTTTACTCTCTTATTTTCATTTCTTCATACTCTCACACACTTTTCTTTTCAACTACAACTTCTTTTATATCATGACCTGCATATCTTCTTTTTCTCTTAAGACATAGGTTGGCCTATAAGTTAAAGATCAACACCAAAAAAATTAGCCATATTAAATGATAATGACGTCAAGACATTTTTACCGAGCTCGGATGAGCTACACAATGAGCTCTAGATGATAAGAATTGTGACCAAGCTCTATACCAACTCTCAATAAGCTTTGGATGATGAGATTTGTAACCAACTCAAATCTAGAAGATAGACATGACACTGAACCTTTTACATCAATGACAACCAATTCTACCATCAATCTATTTTGTTTTTATTTTTATTTTCCTTTAACATCAATAACAATTAATCCAACAACTGGTATGTGTTTTGATTTGTGTTATAAGGAATATTGTGATTTCATATATCCGAGCAACTATTTCTATCTTTGGGAGTTGTGAGGTTTATAAAAATATAATTTTGACACATGTAAAAATCCAATAAAAGTCAATAAGTAATTCATAAGGCCCCAAAACCTAAACAACAACTATATTATTTCCCAAAAATATATTGATTATAGAATTAAAACCCCAAAATCATTAAAATGAATGTTGAAATCATGAAAAATACCTATGTAATGACCAAATTATAATATGAAAAGCTATCTTCTAAATTGTCACTTATGCATTTGTGAGACTATTCCATAAGGTATAAAGTGACCCTAATTTTTTATATTTACTAAAATAAATTTAAATTATTTATTTCTTATACTTTAAAAATTGTAAATATATAGCTTCAAAATGCACATATTGACCTTGCTAATTGGAACATGAGTGCATTATAAAACGCTCGTATTATAGTGTGCTTGCATTATAGCATGTGTGTGCTTTAAGCTTGGTAATTTCCTATCCTATTAATTCAAAACATGTTTACATTTCACTTCAAATTAAAAAATCGGACAATTTTTGGTCCCTCATATCCATGCACTTACTCCTACGATGAGCACCTCTATTGTTAGAAATGGCACTTACATATTCTAGGTTGCAGATAAAAATGATCTTGAAAATATGGGTTTTTACGTAAGATTCTCTTCTCTAGATTTCGGGGTTTTTGCTTGTTGAATCTCCGTACAATCAAAAATTAAATTTCTACATTTGAAAATACAATATGTATAATAAGTAATGGAGGTTAGAAGGTAAATCAACACCAATTTTCTTGAACATTAACAAGTTTCATAGAGATGGAGATTTAATGAAATATTCAAGTATTTTCCGACCTATCGAGACCCCGATAGCTTGAAGGAGTTAGAAAAATTTCACATGATGGGTGAGTTCAAATTTTTGTTTCCTCTATCCCAAATTTCCCCTTGGGGACATTTAGAATAGTAGGATGGAAAAATTGTGACTTGGGAGTGTGAGGGGATTGAAGTTGGGATCTGTGGGTGAAACAGGCTTTATAGGTGCTAAATAAGGTCTCATGGTGACTAGGGGATATATCGGAAGAGAGGGATAAAATTTTTACGTCCCTTCTATCCCTTTGGGAATAGTAGGGACAGTCGCCAAGGTGAAAAAGGGTGACATGGAGGAAGAAGGGTGGCAGAGATGAGGTTTAGGGGGCCAAACAAGGTCATATAGAGCTAAAAAGGTTGTTCAAGTGGTCGAGGGTCAGTTGGGAAAATATGTTTCAAATATGTGTGTCCCCACTATCCACTCTATCCATTTGGAAATATTTTACACAATATGAGGAAACAATTTTGACTTGAGGTGAGAAAACATGAAGGGGAAAGCGGCGGAGTGAGATAATGCATCCTAGGGGTAGAGGTTATAATTCTTAAGTGAACAAAGATATTTCTTAACAAGGGGTCAAAATTTTGTGTCACCTCTATCCCCTAGGGGACATTTGGGATATTTTGGGTGAAAATTTTGAATTTACACTTTTAGAAAGTAATTTTCAGTTCACCGTGTCTAAATCAAAACACTAGGAATGAGAATTTCAACTTGGGATCTTGGGAAAGTGTTTTAGGGTCAAACCTTACATTATTATAACTCAAAAACACTTAATGGGATCAATGAAACCATTATTGAAACCCAATTCATTTTTCAACTAAAATTTTATGGCTTATTCCATCTTGAACTGAGAGGGGTGGCTATAGAGTATTGAAATATCTCAGGAAACCTTTAAGCCTTGGATAAAAGTTAATGCATCCACCTTGTATAGGATTCCAATAGATTTCCAATTCCTTTTTTCTCTTAACTCCTTATATAATTCTTAGAATCATCCAGAGAATTCATATTTCACCATTAGGACATTTATTCCCTACACCTAGAAGACCCAACCTTACACAATTTGTTCTTGAATCACATTTTCTTCCCATAATTTTCATGAATTTCTTGGACATATTTAATACTCTATGAAATCACCCTCAAATGCTTTATATTTTCCGTAAAATTTCCCAAAGGGTGTTTACTATCTGCATAATGACCAAAAATGGCCTTTTTATGCCTTCGAGAGAAAGTTTTCTTTCATTAAACTTTAATGAGTTTACCAAAAAAATTTAGGCACCCTTCCATACACACTTAAACACATTGAATAATCATGTTATTACTTTTATTTGAGCCTGGGTGAGGTGTTACTAAGGGTTTGATGGCGAGAGGAATTAGGCACGGTGGTCGATAAACATAATTTTTAATTATGGGCTTAGTTGTTATGATTAAAAATTTCAATTTTTCATGCTAGACATTTTGAATGACAACAACATCATAGGTGAGTTACTTGCAGAGAGAAATAAGCTTTGGTTATACTTAGAATTTTCATGATATTAAGCATGTAATAACACAAAGTTGGAAAAGTCTCTTCATCAATACCCACACCAATATTATTTTCAGGAAATGGATTTTCCATTACAACACTCCATGGATGTGTATGTTGTAAACCAATGATTAAACAGTAGTGAATACAAAAGGATACTTCATCTTCACCTAGCATGACATATTTGTAGTACAAGTTGTTGTCTAATGTTTACTCCAAGGTATCAAGAACATGTTTCCCTCTTGTGAAAAAATCATGTTTTTAGGCTCTTGTTATTGAAAAGAAAAATATCTAGTTCAAAAATATGTCAAGGGAGGTGTTTCATGATGAAGGATATATTTACGTGGAAGCTAATGGTATATTTATTGTATTTGTAATAAATTCCTTTTACATATGCAACTTGTAAAATAAGATTTACTCTTGTAATTATCATTTCTTTAACTATTGTAAGGTAGTGAAAAACATTTGGTTAGTGACCAAGGTATATGTTATATCACTTTGCGAATGATGGCCAATGTACTTGATGTAGCATCTAGTTCACCTATGCAAGCCACTCAAATTTACAATTTTCAAGGTATTCATAACATGTTTTTGCATTGGATAATAGAAATATTAATTTTTGAAGGTTCATATGGACTTTAAAGGTAGATGTAATTTTCATAGAGAAAAATTTTGTTGTGAGGAAAGGAAGGATTTGAGGTATATCTTATTATTAGGAGAAAAAAGGATACAAGTGTGAGATAAAGAGATCGATTAGAAAATATGATGAAGGAAATCCATGATGGGAAAAAGTTTCAGCCTAGAAGATGAGGTAATATAATTTTGAAATTTCTTACTCTAATCCAAATATAATCTCTTCACAAGTTGATTGAGAAAAATATAGAAATAATAGATGCCTAATTTGATTGCAATGTAGCAAGTAAATGAATGAACAATTAAGTACAATATAGATCCAAGAAAACTAATCTAGAAATTATGAAACCCTAGTTGCAAAGAGGTAATAAAATGACTTAGCTCTTTGAAGAAATCCTCAAGGTGTGCGAGAACTAGAAAAGCTGAAAAATCCAAAACATAGACTATCATAAGAAAGCTCAAGAAAATACGGGTATGAAGGAATATGTTGGGTGGGGCACTGGAATGGGTTAGGGGTGCTGCACAGCACACTCTGAGACTAGTAGTGGTGCTGTGGTCGCCACAAATCTCATAAACCATCTTTGACTTGTTGCAAGGTGTTCATTTTCCTTTACCTTTTGTCATTAGTAGGTTGTGCAATGATCATTTAGGTCATTGATACCATACAATGAAAGAATGGCCTATAAAACCTTCACAAGCGCATCAAATCCTAAAAAAAGAAAATAATGCAAATGAGGTGTCTAAATGTCCTCGGTTGTCAAACAAGTGAACCCGTGACTAATCATTACACCACATTTCAGACCTAATGTAGTTTTTGTGTATGTGGAATCATACCTAAGTGGCTCTTGTGTGTGTCATACTTGATAGCGAGAAAAGTAGCTAGATGTAGAAAAATGTAATAGATGTGTTCATGGAATAAAATAGACTTCCCCTCCTATGAAGTGTATGCAGAAATATCGAGTCCCTTTCCTTTGTGTATGGATCTATATGGATGATTGAATGCTCTTTATACGCCTTTCGATGCAACCTTATGTGGTGATAGCTAATGGTTGGTGATTAGTCCTTTATTATGATCACACACACACACACACACACACACACACACACACACACACACACACACACACACACACACACACACACACACACACACACACACATATATGATTACCTTGCTTGAATTTTGTAATTAACCCTGAAAAGGTTGACTACCAAAAATATAAGATGATCAAACAGGTAGAAAGGACCTAGATTATGTGAAAAATTATAAAATGTCGAGAGGCACCCGAGAGGATGGGAGTGCACAGTGTTGGCGTCTGGCTTGGCGCTAGTGTCCGAGAATGAGAAATGTTGAGGCGTGAAAAAATAGAATGAGCTAGAAAGAGTGTAAGACCAAAAGTGGCAATAAAAGAAGATAAATATGACCAAATACATGGGTTAATTAGTAATTTTCTTACTTAGGAAGCATATCATAGAATTTTGCAATCAAGACTAGATAATTACCCAAAGTACGTGATTTTGTGTCTACATTTCCCCCACTTTATGTTGTTGAGTGAATGCTTGATAACATAAATTATATAAGATATGTGTACCTGATAAACATGTATATTGATGGTGAAAGTGTGTCAAGAGATAAGGAAAAGTGTGAATTGATAAAAATTTGGAGCGTGGAAACTAGAGAGGGGAAATTGATGATGATGATGATGATGACCCTAGGGTGGAAATTCATGTTGTAGATGTCACCAATGTGCTTGTTGTTGATGTTGATGCTATTTTGATTGATGTTGTTGATTTTTTTGTGATGTGGGAAGATGTTGACTACCACTTCCTATAAGGACAGCCTACAAAAGAGAAGAACAAACAAATAGTCAAATATGCATGTCTATGAGTAAAAAAGGAAGAAAGTCTCGTGAAATGAAAAAATGTCAAAAAGGAACATGTGTACCTGATCCCACGATGAGGAAGAGAGTGTTGAAAGGATATTTTAGATGATGTAGAAGAACATGTTTTTGGGAGATCTCATGCTAGCTGCACATAATGTGATTTTTCGGGCGATCTCATGCCAAGAACTAGAAGAAGTGTAGGGAGAAAAAAATTGGTTTCATCCTCTAACCTTTAACTACTTCCCAAAGTATGGAAAACCACTATAGATGGTGTGTAAAAATCTAATCTAGTTCAACCAATTCTGATCCAATGTTGAAGAAAATATTATGTGATGCATGTATGTTAAGTGCTAAGGACCGTATGCCCTATAAATCCTTGTGTGAAGTGTTGTATATTATTCTGCACTAAAAGTGTTGTGTAATTACCCCCTTGTCATATGTGTCCAAGAAGGGTCGGGGGCACCTAGGTGTTATTGTTCAAGTCTGGGTACGGTGACTATGTTGCAGTAAGGACCCAAGTCAAATTTTGAGCCTTGTGTTATCTTTGATAATTGTGTTGTATCGTATTGAGCGTGTTACATAACGAATATGAAATATTTTATGGGGTGATTGATTCAACCAAATGATGCTCCACCTCATTTGCGGTGTATGTGATGTCACTCAAGAGAATGAGGCCCAAAGGAGGACCTACCATTGTGCTTAAATTTTTCCCCTGCAAATGGGGGAGTGTGCTTGGTAGAAACCAAGGCACACTTAAACCAAGTGGCTAGGAGTAAAGTGTTAATACAACCAAGAAAAACACACATGTAAAGTGTAAGATAACAAATAAGTATATAATGTGTAATGTAAGATAATCACGGTGACTACACTAAAAGCATATAAGTGTGCACAAAGATAAAGGAAAAATTCCCGAGATAGTGGAAAATAATGACAAGAAAGAGAAAACAATGTAACAGATGACAACCATGGTGGTAAATAGTGTAGACACCAAAATTGGGTCATACTCCCCTTAAACCTCGTTAATTAAATTAACCATATCCTACCTATTCATATCCCCTAGTGCACATGTTAATTAAATTAATTATCTTAATTAAATTAATTAATATCCTCACTTAACCACCTCACCTAGCCACCTCACTCAATGACCTACTCAAACCTCATTAATGACCTAAGACCGAGTCTAAACCTATCCTAACTAACTAGGACTTATTTTAAACCTAGACTTAACTCCTATTAACAAACCTAAAAGGACTCCTACTTATCTTGCCATGATCTATCACTCAAGACTCGGTAGAAGGTTGGAGATCACACCAAAAATAGCAACAATCTGGCTATTTTTGGCCAACCTAGATATTCCCACCTTGACTGATGTTGGTTATATCTCAACCAGATGTTAGTCACCTAACCATTTTCGGTTAGGTTAAATATGTTTCCAAAATCCTTTTCCCAGGTTGGTCATTTGATTCAGGATCTCATTCTTCCAGAGACTTGGAGCACTCAAATTTCTTTAGCACTCAGGAAAAAGAAGACACACGGGAGCACTACCAACATCGGTCACCATTCATCATCCTCTTCACAATCACAGATTCACAATAAAGAGGCACGGAGGTCCAAACTGCCGCGACACAAATATAATGACTCTTCTCTCTAGATCTCTATTGTCACCATCTTCATCACCTACGTTCTCCAATCTACTTTCCAGTAAGTATTTAACATCTCTACACTGAATCTCTAGTTTCCTTGTGTAGATTTATTTATTCATCTCTATAGTCTATTTATCTCCACACCCATATACTTCCTTCCTTCCATCAACCCATCACCTTATCAAAACCATCCTTTTCACCCATTTTTACCCTCTCCTAATCATCTACGAGTCTTCATAACCATTTTATGACCTCACCCTCACCATTTCCAATCTCTGTGCAATCACGGGAGCTTGGAAAACCAATTCTAGGAAATTTTAGCTAATTGCCCCTATCGGTGCGGTTAGCCAACCAAACATCGGTTACTCTGTCTAACCGGCATCAATCGGTCGGTGACACCAACTACTATGTCTAGCAATATATCTCGGACCCAGAAAGCTAATACCCACTTCCCTATAGCCCAAAACCATTTCTAATTCTTACGAGGCCTTACCCAGAGCTTGTACCGGACACTGCTACTAAACACTAGCCAATCAACCCTCATGTTTTGACCTTAAAAACCCTTTTACATGACCTTTCTTATTGTTTTGTATGAGATACCTAAAATGTTTCAAATCCAATAGGATCTTTACTTCATCTATGATTTAACTCTCATTAATATTGCTATATACAAGTGGATTGACATCCTATTTAGGAAGTATCGCACTTCCTAGATCTAGCTTCCATTAGGTAGTCCACTCATTTGTTTAAATCTATTTGGTGGTACTATTTTGTATCTACAGGTAGTTCATCCTAGCCAAAAGGATCTCTCACATATGTTCTTATCTAGAAGTCATTTATGCATGCATTCGACCTTCATTTGACATCTGATAGGTATTCCTCCTTAGCCTTCTACCCTTATCCATTTCATTAATTTACTTAGAATCCGGTGAAACATTTTGGCACGCCCGGTGGGACCCATCAGGGGTTCCTTTGCATTTGTTCATTCCTAGGTAAAATATTTTGTGTTTATTTCCCTTTGAAAAGTACTCACATTAATTTTCTTCTCTGGAATATTCTCCTTCTTTCTATTGTCTAAAAATAATCATGTTTTGGTGCTTTAAAAATAACATGTCTACCTTTCTTTTGCATTTCATTGGTGAACAATCATCCCTCTTCATGTTCTCCATTTTGTTACATCGAACGCAATTGTGGATTTGGGCTTAAAAACACTTGCATTTCATTACGGTTTGTTGCATTATATCTCACATTAATTTTATGGCAACCTATCGCTAGAAGTCTTGCCAGTGATGGTTGACTAATTTGATCATAGTTCACTTGAAAAATCTCTCTCTCTATATTCTTAAACATCATCCTACGGAAGAAGTTGTCAGCGATCACCACGATCAAAAGTTGACGGTGGGCACCCGGTTGGTTTCTTTGTTGATCATTATCTCGGAGAAAGGACCACCCCGCAAAATAATTACCTAAAACCATCCTTAGATCTTGGATTTTCATAAGACACATTCTATCAAACCAAAAAATCTATTATGTTCATGAGTCAATCTTAAATAACATAAGCTAAAACATAAAATTCACCCATAGGATTTCATGTTTATTAACTTTTGCTTGATTTTTGTTTTGAGTTGTGAGGACGCATTCTCCATCCTCTTCTTCCTTTCATGCTCCACCATCATAGTTATTGTATTACGAGTGTGTTAGAGTTCATCATTACCATACTCGGGTTTCTAGGTTAGTATTTTATTTTATCTAAGTCACAAATATAAAATTCTTTTATATTTTCAAATTTCATAGTGATCAAAGCATTGATTTACTCATCCAATCATCATCGATTTACACTGACACTCATTGGTTATCTAATTTTTTGGTTATTTTACCAAAAATAACACTCACCACATTTTATGTTCTTTAGAGGTTCCTCAGAAGCATCATCATACCTCTAGATCTTTGAAATCACTATCAAATCTAGATTTTGTCTCATTTTCATTAGTTGTTACAACATTTATCAAATTCTTGATTTCCCATAGTAACCAGTATCGGTCACCTAACCATCATCGGTCACCCTCCTTCACCATCATCAGTTAACTTGACCATCGCTGGTTCTTATGTTTTAATTTTTAATTAAAACAACAACTTTATTTTACCTCCACGGAGCCTATTTTCTCCATTTCCTTCTATTCTTCTGTCATTTACAGAGATTAGATTCAAGTCTACATTGATTCACATGGTTTTGAATCGTAGCCAAGCCAACACCCTTGTGTTTCACGCTAGCCTTGATCGTTCCTACCTATCCCATTGCCACCTTCCATATTATCACCAATGGATCCTACTCAACCCATTATCATCAATACCAATTATAGACACCAAATTTGGGTAACACTTCCCCTCACCCCACATGTATATTAATTTAATTACCCACAATTAAATTAATGCCCATGCTCACAATATTCATTATTTAATTACCTTAATTAAACTAATTTCCACCTCACCTAGACACCTCATCATAAACCTATTCTTAGCATGTTTCCCTTTTACTAGGACTCAATATCCACTCACCATAACTAACTAAGACTTAGTTCAACCCTAAAATCACATGCCTATTCTTCCTCTAACCACATTCCCACTTATCTAAGCACAACATTCCATTTTGATCTACGAGAATGGATAGAGCTAAAAAAGATTGCCAAGATCTATCATTTTTAGCAAACCTAGGATTTCCCACCTTAACCGATGTCGGTCGACCTAAAACCGACGCCTTTCACCTAAACCTTAAGTCGATTACCATATATCCACTTTGGTAACATTGTTTGGGAGTTTGGAAAAATTATGCAAGTCTTGGAGAAGAGAGATCTGCATGAAAGCATGCACCAGAGCACTCCTGCACATCCAGACACCCTAAACCAAAAACCAAGCAGCGATCGAAAGGAAAGAATTCATGGAAACATTACAGGAAGCACCGGTCATGGAACTAACTACGAGTTACTTGGATCAACCATCATCTTCATCTAACCACGGGTTTTCAAACACGGTAAATAATTTTGCATCTGCACCTTATCATTTTATTTAGATTAGTTTCTTCATGTTTATTCAAAGGTTCTAGTTACTCTTACATCCATCATCTCTCACCCTCCACGAAAATCCATCCATCAATAAATTATACCCTTTTAACCCCCATACGAATCAGACACCCCTTCCTATCCCTAGCATTTCCATCTACCTCCCCATTACATGTTCATTCTCTAGGAAATCTCAAAGAATCACCAAAACCCACCTTCACTAAGTTTTCATCAACCCTGACCCTCACAGCGCGGTTAATCCTAACCATCGTTGGTTTCCTCTTAAGCGGCATCGATCATACTATACCGATGTCGGTCTGCGTGTCTAGAAAACACACCTATAACGGTAACGTCATACCTTTCACCCAAACAACCCAAATCACCTAAAGCTTGACCCTGACCTATCCTAACCACTTTATTTACCTATGTTTGACTTCCAGATCTAATCATAACCTAGCATGTTAGATTAGATTTTTTTATTTTACTTGAATGAGATACCTAAATCATATCAACTATAGTAGGACATTATTGGTTCATATTACTTCTTGCATTAAGTTTTTAAACAGTGGATTGACAGCCATCTAGGAAGTAGCACACTTCCCGGATCTAGCATACGCTAGGCGGTCCAACTTGAGATATATTATTTAATATTTTCTTGTGTGGTCTTGTTTGTATTCGCAAGTAGTTCCTCCTAGCAAAAAGGGCATTCTCATAATCTGCATTGGATCATAAAATCAAAATGCGCACATCCTACCTTCCACCTTCACTCACGGGTATTTCTCCTTACCCTTACACAGTATTTGTTTCCTCTTACATCGCACACTATTACTGTAGAAACATTTTGGCATGCTCGGTGGGACCCATTTGGGTTCTTTGCATTGTTCATTCTTAGGGAATCATTTTGTGTTTATTTATTTTTGAAATATATTTCACATTAAATCTTCTCCCTTGGAAACATTCTTCTTCTCCTATCTGTCTTAGTGACACTCATAGTTTGGATTAAAAAGAACACTTTTTTATTTTTGTATTACATTAGTGAAAGACATACTCTTTCCTATTCATTATTTCTCTCATCAAATATAATTTGTGGATTTGGGTTTAAAATTTGTTGCATTTCATCCTTGTATGCTACATTTTAGCTCACATTTAAAAATGAGGGCAACCTATATGTTGGAAGTCATGCCCAGCTGATGGTTGACACAATTGAACCATAGAAAGCACATTTCTCTCTTCTCTCTCTTTGCCAAACTGCACAAATTTTAATTTACACATCTTCTTAAACAACATCCCACCGGAAGAAGTTGTTGACAATCACACAATTAGAGGATTGAAAATGGGTGCCCAATTGGTTATCTTTGTCAAGTCATCACCTCAGAGAAAGGACCGCCCGCCATAACATAACCTGAAACCTCACCTTTTAGATTTCCTTCTTTGTAGGATGCATTCCCAACAAAAACTTTGTTCTAAATTCACAAGTTAGTCTAAATAGCATAAGCTAAAACAAACATAAATTCACTTTTAGGATTACATGTTTTCTTAGCTTTGTTCTTGACTTGTGTTTTGAGGTGTGAGTTATGATTCTTCATTTTTATTCTTCCTTTCGCACTCCCCATCATAGCTGGAGTATTATGGTTATTTATAAGTGTGTCAGGACCTTATCTGGTCATTCTCAGACTTCTAGGTTGATCCTTTATCTATTTTTAATTCACAAACATCCACTTTTATTCATTTCTTTTCATTTCTGATGCTTAGGCATTGGTCGGTGGTATCGTCGATTTACATCTGACCATTGTCGGTTTACCTAACCGGTGTTGGCTTCTGGTTATTTTGGTTATTTTACCTAAAACATCCTTCATCACCTATTCTTTTCGCTTTTGGTCCTTAGGACACCATCATATCACCTAACATTCTAATATCTCTGACAGATACAGTTTTCCCAGTTCATATTCATCAATTCTGTTTCATTTTCTGAAACTGGTACTTTCCACAATGACGGTATCGATTATCATAACCGTCATCAGTTCCCCTTTAACAACCATTGGTCATCTTGACCTTTTTCGGTTTTGTGTTTGATTTTTAATTAAAACAACTGACTGATTTATCCCCCTCACTTTTTCTTTCTCTACTTCTATTGTTTTACTGTGTCATTCACATAATACTCTCTTACAGTCAATGATAATTCACATGGTGTTAACTCGTAGCAAAACTAATGCCCTTTTATTTCACACTAGGCATCGGCCACTCCCACCTAGTCCATCTTTGTCATCCATCCTATCACATATGGATCTTACTCGGTTTATCCCTATTGCTAGCGGCGACGAGGAGTTCGTAAGACTCCTTGATCAGAACCCCGCAACCCTACAATACTATCTCACCCACTCATCTACCAGGACTCCTCAAGATAGTTAATATATGGCATTCTGTATCTATCCCTCCTACCCTCACACCCACTTTCACGTCAACTACCACTAGTTTGGTGTTTCCCTCATCCACATCACCCCTGTGGTCTCTCAGTTAGGTTCCACCTTTTCCATAACTACCACCCCGATGACGTCTATTGCACCCGTAACCTCAACCGTGTCACCACCTTTGAATTCTTTGAACATAGCTCCATCCACCCCCTTTTCATCGTATGTACCGGTTGTGCCACAACCACCTCAATATCGGCAACCCACATCCCTTTCCAAAATCTGGTTCTTTCTATCCCTCGGTTTCTACCACCCATTACCACAAGATTCGTTATGACCACCCAACCTATTTACACGCTTCATCCACATGACCCCCGATTTTTATGTCACCTATTCAAGGTACATTCCACCCGTATCTATCCTCTGCATAGTTTTCATATTCCCCACCCTCATGTACTAGGATTTCATCTACATCATACACTCATTATCAATCTCCCTTTACGGTGGGAGGAACCCAATCCTCCATGACACACCCGAAGACCTCATTACGATGATGATGGAAAGATGCGAGACATTAGAATCATAGGTTTCGACTCTGTAACTCCCTAACCTATGATGAAATCGTAATGAGCCGATTCATACACCCATTCCCATTTCTCGTACCCTATGCATTAAAAAATGCTTAAATTTAATCATTTTAATAGTAAAGAGGACCATAACAACACTTGTGGTCATTGAGCATGGGTGTTACCTAATCGTCCATGACGATGCTCTATTTTATGAACATTTCCCATATCCCTACTAGGACCTACTTTATATTGGTACAACGGTTTACCTAGACATTCCATCTACTCCTCAACCAAGTGGCTCGGACATTCCTAGACCACTTCTCGATCAATGTATTCAAGAAGGTTACCATGACCAGGCACTTGTATTCAAAATGAAAGTATAAAAGACGAATCTATCGAACATTTCATTTCCCATTGGTGGAGTCTTATCAACTAATTAACGTTCCAACTACCTCAAAGCCAGAGCTTATTGAGTTGTTCACTACGACTTGTGCTAGACACATCTCACCAACTTTGTAGGTATAGACCTTCCAAACCTTTGAAGAAGCGTTGACATGGCACAAAAGTTGGAAATTCATGCCATTGAAGAAAATAAAATCCAATTACGAAACAAGAACACCCCATTCAAATCAAATGATTCTTCTTCATCTTTAAAACCTCAACATAACTATTCAAAGGTCAATGGATCTACCAACGTGGTAGTCCTCAAGGAAATTCCACCTCATCTTTCTAATAAAGCCTGACCTTCTTCCAATATTTCCCTGTGCCTGCAGGCCTTTCAGCTCCGGTGGGAGTAGCGGAAGTACACTTCAATTGGAGAACCCTATTCTTCAGTCTTAGAAAAGCTTCTTAAAGTTGGATCCATTACACTTCCTCCCATAAAACCTCATACAGGTTTTGATCATGCCCATCCTATTCTGCATGGTATAAAGAACACAACTACTGTAATTACCATCGTGTCAAAGGCCATAGTGATGGTAACTACATAACTTTTAAGAACATTGTCCAAGAGATGATAGATAATGGAGACCTCGTCATGGACAACCCAAACGTGCCAGCAAATCAAAATTTTCACATCTTTAAGAAGTCATTCCCTAACCATAAACCATTATCTAATCAAAATAGTGAACCTTCATCCAATGAACAACAATGTCTATGAAGTCCACGTGGTTTTTATTTCATCCGGTCATCCCTCAAATCCCACCTATTTCATCTATTGAGGAAATTCTAGCATGATCCCCTCTACCCACTGAGAGGTTCCACTCCTTCACCCATAGAGAATTCCCCTTCATCTCTTCCTTCACACATGGAGAAACCCACATTTTCTACCGATGCCATTTCACGGTCTACCTCCCAACCTACTAAAAAGTCAACACTTTTAATCCCCCATCCATATGAGAATCATCCTAGTCTTCTCCTCCACCAAGGAAGAAGTCTACATGACCCCACCTATTATCTCTCCTACCCATGGGAGACTCATTAGACATGTTAATACATTGGGGAAGTTCTTCTTCAACATCCCGGGACCCCATTGACATGATCTCGGCTCTTTTACCTACAAAGTCCAAGGTTAGACAATTCCTGTCTTGCAGGATATAGTTTACTGAGGATCGCCACCAAACCAACTCAATCTTATTCTTGATAATCCCATTTTCATGTAGACGATTTCTTGAATTATGTTAATAATTCCATTCTCTGGGGATGTCTCTAGCTCCCCTTTTCAACCCAAATACACATGTTTCTGAGGATACTTCCATAATATACCCAAAGTTATTTTCAGCAACTAGATCGGCATTGGCCATGCGTATTGAAAGGAATTATTCTTCATCATATCTACCTACATCCAAACCTCTACCCGAACTAAAACCATTCCAAGACCTCAACACCTACCCACACCTATCTCTTCACCCGTATCTAAAACCATCACTACCTTGGGTGTCATAATGACATCAAGCCTTACTCACCTACCTGTCAAATTGGACATAACAGCATCATCTCAAACCTACACCAACATTGTCCCTCCTCGTAAAAGGAAGACCCAACCTTCTAGGCCATATACACCAGTTTTTCCTACCACACCTTTGTCACCTTCCCCCTTTTCGTCCATCCTAGGGCCCCATCCATCAACCCTAATCAAAAAATATCCTACCCAAGGCCAGTCAAAATCTAAACAACCTACTACTGCATCACAAGCCTTCGTTACACCTCATTCACCCAAAAACCAAACACCCTCACCCTCACCCATGTACTTCTTACCACCTATACCTCCACCAGTTACTATAACCCCAACCTTGCCTATACGACTTCAACCCATGCCATCTACCCAACCTCTACTAACCACTTCCACTGCAACTCGGTTGTCCCCATGGGTAACCCGTCCTCTTCCACCATCTACTTTCCCTTCTACATCTCGTACCCTGTGTCACCTTTACCCAAGAATGTGCAACCTAAATATAATATCCCACTACCCTCTAATAAGGTAGTCAAACAAAAAAAAACCTTCTAGTGCTTAGCTCTTATACCATGCCTCTACCTAAAGCAGATGCCATCAAAACCTAAGACAACACCGCCTACCAAACCAGTGGGCCAACCCATTCCTCCTCCTATAAATTCTCTTCCCTCACGATCATCCACACCTATACCCAAACCCACACTCACTTCCCATTGTGATCCGTTATCGGGTCCTATGCTAACATTTTAACCAATCTCTTAGAGACTTCCATCATCACACTCTGCTGCTTTGACCTTGCAGGAATCCTCTCAAACCCAAACCAAAATGGTTTGATGAAACCAAGATTTGTGCCTATCATCGTGTGTCAGGACATGATGTAGAAAATTGTAAGGCTCTAAAGACTGTTTTCTCCATCTTTTTCCTCTGAACAAAACTTGACGATGATGACCTTCTTGATGAGGAAATTTTCCACCTTCACCCATCACACACATCATCATCCCTTACATCTTCAATGACGGTATCTCTACCCCCATAACCATTTTATCCACCTCCAAAATTCGATATCAACATGGTCTACATAAGAAAGCTAGCTAAACCTCTGCCTAAATGTCGGTGCGTCCACTGTCGACACTAAAATTTTCCTCAGTAATTTCTATTTCATTAATGTATATATTAGGAATAGGATGTTTTTAAGTATAATTAGTAGTAGTGTCGATAGAAGATAATGGCACTTGATGCCGACTGACGCTTCCGATAATGTGAGAGTACAGTATGGTCAAAGTACAATAGGAATGTTGTAAAAAGTAAATATTTGTCGTAAGTGGTCTGGTAATGTTAAAATGTCAAATTTGGGATAAGTAGAGAAGTAGGGTCTACATGATTAGGAATTAGAAATATTATATTTGTAATAAGGACAAAGAGTGATGTGTATTTTATTTGTGGAAAAGTCTAAAAAGGTGGAACCCATGTGAGATGATAAGGTTTATCTTATCTTAGAAGATAAGCCTACATGTAAAGGCAAGAGTTTAGGCATGAAATATGATTGGCCGGAAGAGATTTCCTATCCTATCTTAGAGATAAGATGGATAAGCCTAAATTCCTATAAATAAAGAGGCCACCCCCCTCATTTAGCATAGAAGGAAGTAGTGAGAAATATTGTATGAGTAAGTGTGTAAAGGAAGCCATCATTTTGAAGGTGTGTTAAAGAAGCCATTAAGAGGTGTAATTGTGAAGTTTCTCCCATAGTTATTGTTGGAAGGCAAGTGAAGTCAGTAACACTTGAAGTACCTCATGGGTGAGATTGTAACAATTTCATGTTAATATTATAATTTACTCTGATATTTCAGATTTATCATCGTTCCTTCTTATCATAGTCTATCGTATCCTTGTGTTATGTTTGTTGTTGTGTTTCCAGATTACATCCACCAAACTAAAAGTTGTGCATTAGTAAATAATCATAGCACGAGGAGTTCCCGGTGAAGAATTATCATAGTGCCGGATTGGTGATGACAGTCCTACTCATTTCACAAGGCTCTTATCCTTCTGCTAGGATTTTTTCCTCATGTTTTTATACCTTTCATGGCACACCCTCTCCATATACCTATCTTCCTCGAGTTAACATGGTTCACATTGTCACTCACGCTCAAAAAGAAAAAGGAAACTAAAAATAAACTAACCCATCAACCAACCCGTGCCCAATATACCATTTGCACCCACACCCAAAATCACCATCTGCAGACCTACATACCCTATCTCTAATGGGTCACCCATCACGCAATGATAAAACAATTACATCAGTCCCCTCTAAATATGTCTTTGTATGATCTCATCCAAACTTTTGAATCTCATAGACAAGCCCTTATTGAGGTTTTGCAATCCATTAAATTTTTACCCAATGACCCCACACTAGTGGCCTCCATTATTACCCCTCACCATGTGGCCTCGCTTACCAAATCATCTCCTTCTTATACCCCCATGCCCACTCCTCAAGTCACCACCCTCAGCTTCTCTGATGAGGAGATTGTACCTCTCTAGTTAGATTACCCTGATCCTGCCCTTTTCATTTATGTCTATATCAATAACATATGCATACGACGCATCATGATCAATGGTGGTTCTATCATTAACATAATCTCCTCCCACACAGACAATCAAATGCACATTCCTTCTAATTATATACATAATAACCCCGTTATTTTTCAATCCTTCAATGACGCCATTACCTCCACCCTTGGCACCATTATCCTTTACATTCATGTAGGCCCTCACATTGTCCTAGAACTATTCTACGTCTTAGAGGGGAGTTCCAGTATAACCTATTACTCGGTAGACCTTGGATCCATGTCATGGGTTTTTTCCCTTCAACTTTATACCACTATGCAAAATTTGAACATGAAGGACATAACTATACCATCCCCACCAACCCGTCGCCATTCAAAACTTGTAACATGTTGTACCGACCCAATGATGTACTTATACTAGTCAACGCATCTGCCACTATCCCCACTTCTTCTTCCCCGTCGACCCCATCCACCAATGTTGCCACCACATCTCCCACATTTAACCCTTCTATTCCTCTTTTGCCACCTCGACCTCTGCGCACTGAGCCCTCTACTTCCCAACCAACCGCTACCCCTCATGCACGATCATCTAATTAGTCATATATTCCCGTCACCCACATATCAACTACTTTGATTCCTTAGAAGGTGTTTTTCAATGCCTCACTCTGGGGGAGTACCACCTATACAATATCAACACATTTCTCACTCCACAAGAGTATGTGAACCTACGCCAGCACCCTAGTTATGACTACCTTGTAGGTGAGGTTTTCCTTATGGTCCTCCCCACCTTAGCATTAATCTAACGTATGGGGACGTGATACGCCACTTATTCACTCGAACCTCCATCCCAAACACGATCGTTTTCATCTAACCTCCAATCTCTTACTAAGCATCATTTTGCCCACACTTTCCTTCACCGTTACTGCATGGAAATTCTTAGGTTTTGGTTTTTATGAATACGGCCACCATACCATCATTTCATGTACACACTGTAAACACAATGATCGTAGTGGCATTGACTTTTTGCACCCTCTTCCAAGAAGGACAGCATCAACCTCATTGAGGAACACAAACCTTCTTCACCCCATTCACCAACATCACCACCCTCAATCACGGAGCCCATAGATCCCGAATCTATTCCTCCTAACTTTTTTTTTGTAAAGACAATTTCCACTGGGATCTATGACCTATCATCGTGATGGTGAGGATCCCTCTTCTCTTCCCTTCATGTATCTTGACATGATCGATGATGATATACCTTCTATTAACATCATTCAATGTTAGGATGATGATTTTATCCTCACATACCTTGGTGCGTAAGATTTTTATATTCACTTGTCATTTCCTTTTGAGACACAAACCATGTTGAATTTATCAACTATCAAAATCAAAATTAATACTCATGATGACCCAAAATTTCTAAAGATAAGAAAATCTTTAGATGTTCTTTGAACAATAAGCTTTTACTTCTTTCCTCTAGGACCATATCACAAATTTTTCTTGGTCCTATGCTTTGATATGCCTAGTATTGCCCCAAACATTGTGGTCCACAATATCATTACCATCCCTGAGGCCAAACCCATAAAACATAAGCTACGGAAAATGCATCCTTGCATTGCTCTTCTTGTCGAAAAGAATAACTTTAGCGCCTTCTCTCGGAGTTTTCCTTTATCCTGCCGCCCATTAACTATCCCAATAGATTTCTAACATCGTT
This sequence comes from Taxus wallichiana var. yunnanensis, assembly GCA_018340775.1. Classification (NCBI taxonomy): domain Eukaryota; kingdom Viridiplantae; phylum Streptophyta; class Pinopsida; order Cupressales; family Taxaceae; genus Taxus; species Taxus wallichiana. The sequence continues at coordinate 342,942,596 of CM031241.1, read as the reverse complement.
CTATCACAAAATTGATAGGGGGACTCGCATTTTCACATATTTTCGTGACCTCAACCTCACTTGCTCCAAAGACAACTTTCCTCTACGAGGCATTGACCAAGCTGTTTGATCTCACCGCCACCATGAGATGTTATCACTCATGGATGGTTTCTTGGGTTATAATCAAATACTACTCGCTCTAAAATATCAACACAAAACTACCTTCATCACTCCTTGGGGGACCTTCTTCTATCGATTCATGCCTTTTGGCCTTAAAAACGTTGGTGCTACATATCGGTGAGCCATGACTTATATCTTCCATGACATCATGCATCACATATTGGAAGATTACGTGGATGACCTTCTTCTTGAATATAAATATTGGGTTGAACACTGACAATCCTTAAGGTCAGCTTTGACTACCTCATCAAGTATTGTGTTCACCTTCAACCTAAGAAGTGTGTCTTCGTAGTGCTTTCAAGAAAACTCCTCAGTTTCATCATTTCTTTGCGTGGCATAGAATTTGATTCTGCTAAAGTAAAGGCTATTCTTGAAATGCCTCCACCTACTAATCTCTGTCAACTTTAAAGTTTGCAAGGTAAGTTGCAATCTATCCATCGGTTCATTTCACAACTTTCCAACTGACGTTAACCATTTCATCATCTCCTCAAAAAGGACGTCTCATTCAAATGGGATGATGAATGCCACAAAGCCTTTAACACCTTAAAACAATACCTTCTTTAACCACTAGTGCTCATTCCTCCTAAGGATGACTAACCATTTTACCTATACATTTATGCTACTGACCATTCCTTAGGTGTCATGCTCGCTCATCACAATAAGAAGCACAAGGAGCAAGCGGTTTATTACATAAGCCACACACTTCTGGACTACAAGACTAGGTACACCCATGCTGAAAAAATTCTTAGCCTTAGTTTTTGTCACCACTAAACTACGTCATTACCTACTCAACCACAAAACCTTTGTCATCACTAACACTGACCCTCTACATTACATGTACGCCAAACCCTACTAGCATCAACATGCTTCACGTTGGCTCATGATTCTTGCATACCTTTTCCTTGAATTTATCCATCAAAATTTTTCAAAGGTTAAGCCATAGTTGACCAACTAGTAGACGCACCTCTTTCTCTCGAAAATCAACCCTCTAAGCGTGATTTCTCGACAAATCTATTTCTACCCTCTCTTTAGATGATACCACTTACTAGATGAACTTATTCTTTGATGGCTCCAAATGTCGGCATGGAGGCGGTGCAGTGTTATTCTCATTCCTCTTAATGGTGAACCTATGCCTTTATATTTCAAACTCGATTTTGATTGCACTAAAAACATCACCGAATATGAAGCACTCGTATTAGGCCTTCGAACTACCATCTCCCTAGATGATAAATCAATTAATATATTTGGTGATTCCCAACTAGTTGTAAACTAAGTTAATGGTATATACCGTGTCGTAATGAAATACTACAAAAGTACAAATGTCATGTCGACACACTTTTGACTACCTTTGATCGTTACGACATTCAAACCACCCCACGTTCTACCAATAAATTTGTGGATACCATGGCTTGTTTGGCTTCTTAGATACCCACTTGACTCTTGACTCCAAAATATTTTTCACAATACAAAGGTTGCAATCACCCTCTTATTTACCTCATGAGGTCCATTCCATTGGAACCGTTACACCTGACCCACATGACCTTTGGTATAAGCAATTTGCAGACTACCTTTCCCTTTCCATTCTACCTCTTGATCTCACTTGTAATGGACAATGTGCCTTTCTTAAAAGTGTCTCTCGCTATGTCATCATGGGTGGTCTCCTTTATAATCATAGCTTTGATGGTATTCTCTTATGATGCCTTACAAGTTTTGAAATTCCTTGCACCATCAAGGAAGTTCACGACGGAATTTGTTGAGGCCACTTTAGTGGTTTAGTTTTAAGCTAAACGTATTCTTCACCTTGGCTATTATTTTCCAACCTTGAACCATGACTCTTATGACTATGTCAAACATTTTTTTGAAATGCCAGCAACATGCCAATCTTCATCACACACCTAGTCATGCCTTACGGGTTGTACGAGACCTTTGGAATTTCTCTCAATGGGGTTTGGATCTTATCAGAGAGATCAATCCTCTTCTTCACAACGCCATCAATGTATTATAACTTCTACTAAATATTAAAATAAATGGGTAGAATCCATTCCCTAATTTCTAAAAATCTGAGAAAATATGTGAATTCATCAACCATCACATCATTTTTCACTTTGGTGTTCCTCACCGCCTCATCAGCGATAATGGTAGGACTTTACGAAGAGCAACAGTTAGGGGACAAGAAGTCCCTCCTCTTTAATGGGAGAGGTTCCCTTATTCAGAAACGAACCTATTTACAAATATACAAAACATGATTTTCTAGTTAAACTTGGATATTACAAAAGTGTTTTCTATAAAGATCATCAATTACAAAAGGACTGAGGAATGAGAGTACGGGAATGAGCAGAAAGGCAACATGCAGAATTATAGATAACAGAGTAATTCTTTATGTATGCGAAGTTACAGTGAATTGAAACAAGATCATTTGTATCGTATAAATAAGATGGAATTTAAAGACACAAAGTTCTGTAAATAACATCTGCTAGAACACAAAGTTTCTTAACATAACACAGATTCATTAATCAAGGACACAAAGTTCCTTCTTGGTTATACAAGATCACCATGCTTGCAAAGTTGGAGAGTATGCAATCGGCAAGACTAACAAACTAGAGACAAATGATCTTCACAAAAATTAAATGAAAGCTTAGGAATAACAGAGATCAGATAGACAAAGAATGGAAAGCCCTTCTATATTGATTTCTTTATGATCTATTTACACTTTCGGAAAATAAGCCAAGTTCTTCCCCCTTCAAAATGGCGTGGAGAGGCCATTATATAGCTTACAAATCAGTTACTCTTTGTAACTACTTATTTTAACTAAAGATTAGTTAAGGATTGCCAATCGCAATACCTCAACTTATTACTGATGAATTTGAGAAAAGAATTAGAAAAGAAGAGAAGAATAAGGAGAAGGAGACATGTGGTTATGACTGAGAGGGGCCCACCGACTTCAAAATTTGCTGCTTGAATCTCTTCAATGCCTTGGCTATGTCTCTGCCACGAGGGACTGATGTGTTGGCTGTAGACTGACCCCAAAATCGAGACACTTCTCCATTTCTTTATCAAACTCGACATGAGTATGATAATCTTTATTTGCTTCTTCAATGGCAGATTGAAGAGAGAAGACCTCCTTCATTTTCTCTTTGGAGATGGAGCTTTCCTTGAATAGATTATCTTTGACATAAGCTCTGAATTGAGCTTTGATTTCTTGCAAGGAAAGGGCACACTAGAAATTTCATCCTGAAGATGACAATGTATATCTTTGAAAGCTAGATATAACCAGCGTCTTGAAAGCTTCACCCTTCTGCCAGCTATTCTTCAGTTCTCCCAAAGCCTCCTCCAAGACTTTGATCTTCCACTCCACCCTGTAAACCCAGGACTTTGACAGATTATCCTTTGCGTCATCAAAAACCTTATTTGCCAATAAAATGTTCTCATCTATCTGTCTATGAGACGGAGGTCTACTATGCAACCGCTTGCTCAGAGTTTGAGCTCTTTATCTATGACCCCGATAGTGGAGGAGAACTTCTGTTGCAAATTGTTCACCTTCCCGTGGAGTTTGAAAGCTTCATCGATGAAGTTCAATCCTGCAACAAGCATATCTTCTACCATGGCCTCCATAGCTCTGCCATAGACAGAATACTTGTGCATGTCTTTGATACTCTGCACTTCATCTTGGCTCAAAATTATAGGTGGTGGAAGAGTAGTCAATGGGGTAGGGTCCAAAACTTTGTCCTTAGACAAAAGAGATTTGATGAAACCTGTGAGAATCTGGGCTTGTTCCTCCAACTGTTCAATAGTTTGCTGCCCTTTCTCTACCCTCCCAATGACTCTTGTGACTGTTTCCTGGAGGTTGTGGATCTCACCTTCAGGAGTAGACTCTCCCATTGGAATTCTTGAGAGTTCAAGTCAGATGCCTGCAAGTCTTGCTCTGATTTGTCCACTGTAGGCTTAGCAATCTCCAGGAATTGCTGACCTTGAGCATCAGACACTATTCTGGAGGTGATTTTGGCTTTCTTGGCACGAGAAGGAGTAGTGCCCAACAAGGTTGCGACAGCATCAAAATTTGGCCCTGAGCTCCGAGAGGAAGATTTTCTCTTTCTACCGTCAACAAAAGGTTGGACCCATGCAAAAGAGGAAGAGGAAGCAGCAGGAGGGGCAAGAGGACCAAGAGACAGAGCTCATGACGCTCAAGGTTTGCACATTGTTGTCTCAAGTTGAGATGTGAGTGGAGGGCTTTGGAGACAATTCTTTGTAGAGGAATCAATAGCACTTGGAAGTTCGGTGCTGGACTTCCTTATCTTTATCTGTTGGATCTTCGGGGAGCATTTCGATGGGATGGCACTTCACTCTCTTCACTTTCACCGAGAACAATGATGTTCTCTAGTCCCAAAGGCACTTCTACACTGCTTTCTTGGAGAATATTTTTCCACTGAGGCTCCTTCTTAACCTCTTTGAGTTTCTTGGTACACTTGAGTAGATGAAGAAGGAGTGGAAGCTCGCAGTCCTTGCGTTGATGAGGCGGGAGGGGTTTGCACGGTGTGTGTCGATATGGGGTCGATGCTTCCCTCCTTGGTGTCGAAACATCCTTAGAAGAGGATTCTCCTGAGTGCCTTCTGAGCTCTCGAACTTTCCTGTCAAACCAGACCTTAGTCCTGACTAAGACTGGAGAAAGGATCTCAGCCAGATCATCTTTCTCTTTCTGTTCCAATCCAAGTCCTCCAAGGGAGTGTGCTTAACCACATTGTCATACTCATATGAGTATAGATCAGAGTTGTCATCCTGGAGTCCTTCAGGAACTTGGTGCAAGCCGAGTTCTTGGATCAATTGCAGAGAGAACCTACCATAGTGCCTCCTTCTAGCTTCAAAATCATCTGCACAGTCAGCCCAATAGTCCTCTGTATCTGCCCTATGATGATAGATTATCTTGATGTTCTACTCAATGAACTTCTTCAAGTCGAAGCAAGTTCTTGGCTTGAAGAAATGAACGGTGATGGGAACCAGGGCTCTTTCTATGTTCTGTGCGTCCAGGGCTGTTTTACAAGTGTAATTTCCCAAAGAGATGGGAAAGTGCAAACCAGAAATCTTCTTGTCTCTGCAGGTTCTGTGCAATTTGTCTAATTGCTGCATACTTCTATCAAGGCCATCTTATCATTGCAGAACATGGGAAGCCTCAAAGGGGTGCTCTCATAGCCAGCAAGCCTGATATAAGAGAATTTTCTGAATTGGATAAAATAAGCACCGTAGTGCGATATCAGATTCATGGCTTCATCAGAAAACCTTCTAGCAGTATCACCTTCAAGCAGCCTGACCACGTACATGGTGAAAGCATCATTTACTCTTCTGAAATTGTGATTGCTGGTCTCTAGGGTGAACTGCGGGCAGTAGGCATATACAGGATCATCCTTGTGGGCATCAATGTAAGAAAAACCAAACCATTGTCTTGATGCCGCCAGAGTATACATCAGGTACGAAGTCATGTAGAACTTCTTCTTTTCTTTGTACATTGGGCATTTGCTCGCCAAATTCATCTTTGATGATTTCCACCCAGTTGATATTTTGAGTTCCCTCGCACACCATGCTGATGAGCGGGCACATCCAAAAATGGAACTCATTAGTAGAAGGTAAGCCCATAACCCGAGCCAGCAGGATTATGAAATCTGACAACTCTTCATTGAAATCTACTCGGAAGAGAGTCTTGGATAGACGAGACGCTCCCTTCCTAGGGTTTTTAAGCCATGACTTCGCCACCCGCGCCTTGAATTTGTCGTTGTCTTGATTAAACAGGGCCTGTGCTTGATCCTGGGAAACAACAATGGCATTATCCATCTCTGGGATCCTCAGTGCAGTGCTAATGGCGGCAGCATCTATCCTGGCGATAAGTTCCCCGTGTACATTGGTTAATTCACTCGAATCAGGGTCGAAGTGAGCTCCGCATGAAAGCACTGTATCAGCACATTGCACCGAGATTGGGAAACCTCCAGCAAAAGCCAAACCGCTATCGTGAATCATCTGCGCCATTGGTGTAGGGTTTGCGTCTGCCATCCTTGCCCAAAAATCGCTGAAATCAAGATGACGAGCTTCACTGTCCCCAATATTGTGAACGGCAGACTCAAGTGGCGAGATTTGTTCCTGTCCCTGAAACTTGATCTTCATATTGATAGTAACTTAGGAGGACAGAGCCGCAAACCAGACTCGGGAAGGAATTACAGAGGGAGGGGATACACGCGCAGGTTTTCAAATTGCAAGGGTTCGAGCAAAAGATAGCATGGAAGCAATGTGAAAAATGCAAAGGGGGTATGCTCGTTATATAGCCGATTAGGAGAGAGAGAGACAATGAATGCGCATTTAATACATACCTACCAATTTGAATAAGCATGATATTCGGGTAGAGCGGGAAAAATAAGCACGAATGGCACTTGGTTCATTTGGGACATGTGAGACGTGAATGCGTGAAACACGCGGCTCGGCCGATTCGGGCGAAGCGGGGAAAAGATGCACAAATTCCTTTTGGGACATTTGGGACAAAAGGGCGTGAAACACGTGACTCGGCCGGATCGTGCGAAAAGGTGACAATGGGTCCGGAAGAGTTTGGGACATTTGGGACGCAAGTACATGCGAAGTACGCGGTTCGGGTGATTCGGCTGAAAATGGAACAACTTGTACAACTTGACTTGGGACATTTGGAACATGAAAGTGTGAAGTATGTGATTCGGGTGTTTCAGCCGAAAATGGAACAACTTGCACAATTCCATTTGGGACATTTGGGACAAAAAGTTCCGACGGGCCCGAAAAAGACAAACTTTGGGGAAATCGGCCGATCGGGGAACAGAACGCACTTTTGAACTTGGGACACGTGGAACAAAAATGTCCGACAGGCCCGAAAAACACACAAAAAGACCCAAAAACGTAGATTTTCTCAATTTCACGACTTCGGTACATTAGAGAAGACACTTAAACTCAAAATTTTGAATTTTTACTTTCATAAGAGCAGGGAATTTTGAGTGGACAACAATCTGGCTCCTTCTGGGGATGACTTGGCATAAATTCAAGGAATGAGACAAGGTAAGAACTTAGACAAACTCGGGAAGTAGACCAGTACCTTATCCCTTGGGCCACGGAGTCAAAAAGTAGATCAATACAGAGGACAACACACCAAAAAAAAAGGAAAGAAAAACAAAAACGCTGTACAGAATATACAAAGGACTCCCTAATCACCTATGACTTGAACAACTTGAGATACTGCCCACTATAAGGAAGTGGGAGAGAAGAACCATCCATGTAATCAAGATAAAAGGAATTCTCACCAGCAAAGTGTCTGATCTTGAAAGGTCCGAGAGCCACGGGGAATCAAACTTGCCATGGCTGCCGAGGTTCATGCCTTTTATCCCATAACAACACAGTGTCTCCAACTTGGAAATCTCTGAACTGGCTTTCTTGTCAAACAGGACCTTTACCTTCTGCTGGTGAACAAATATCCTATCAGCAACCTCCAATCTGTCCTCATTCAGTTTGTGAAGGTACATAATTCTCTTATCCAGAGCATCACTGAAACTAGTATCCTCAATGGCCTTCATTAGATGCAAGGCTGGCAGTTCCACTGTTACTGGTAATTGGGCTTCTACTCCATATACCACTTGAAAAGGAGACATTCCAATAGCTCTCTTTGGTGTGATCTGTCTGCCCAAAGAGCATCATAAAGCTTCTTGTGCCAGTTTCGTTGAGACTCATTGACTAATTTCCTTATAATAGTCACCAAATTTTTATTAGTGGATTATGCTTGCCCATTTCCTTGAGGATAGTAATCTGAAGAGTGAGCCAAAGAAATGCCATACCCATAGCAAAAATCCATTATCTCAGTTGAAGAGAAATTGAAGCATTATCATTACAATCTTGTTAGGTACACCATACCTTACTAAGATGTTCTCTTTGATGAAGGCTGCACACCACTTGAGTAGTGCTCTTTTCTTTGGAATAGCTTCCACCCATTTGGTGAAATAGTCCATAAGTGGCGGTTAGTACATGAGTATGACCAGCACTAGAAGCGAGGATTAAGTGTTCCAATGAAGTCCAAACCCCCTTTGTTGAAAAGGTTCTTCAATTACAAGCGGCTTAAGAGGCAAAAAAGCCAATTTAGGTCTTCCCACGAAGGTCTGACAAGCCTCACATTTATCAACCCACTTGGACGCATCTCTGAACAAGGAAGGCCAGTAATATCCTCCACGAAGTATCTTGTGAGCAGTGACCATTGATGAATAGTTCCCTCCACATGCCTGATCATGAAAAGCTGAGAGAAACTTTCTCTGTTGTTCCTTGTCCACACATTTCAAAAATCTCCCATCTAAGCCACGTTTGAACAAAGCGTTTTCCCACAATACATATTGCACTGACCTCAATTTAACAGTCCTCTTTTCTTTGGCAGTTAAATGAGAGGGGCATTCCCCATAGGTGAGAAAATGAGCGATATCAGCATACCATTCATCAACTGAGCTAAGGAACAGAACGGTAGGAAGGCCAACTTTGTTCTCCAGTAATTCATGCTTAGCTCCTTCAGCAATGAGCTCACAAAGACCTTTTCCACGAACCAGCTTGGTCGGTTTGATGTCAATGTCATATTCTTGGACCTTAGCAACCCAATTCCCTCTCTTGGATCCAAATTCTTGTTGTGTGAGAATTGACTTAACAGTTGTATCTGGAACCAACACCATGGAGTGAGAGTTGAGGATATAAAAACGAAACTGCTTAACAACTTTGACCACTGCAAAAGCATGTTTCTCCATCATGGTGTATTTTAACTCATGATCTTTCATAATATAGCTCATGAACGCAATTGGGAGTTCATGCTCATTAGAGTCTTCTTGAGTCAAAACAGCAGCCAAGGTATTATCTGTGGCATAGCAATAGATAATAAAATCTTTGCTAAAATCAGGACAGGCTAAAACAGGAGTTTTAGCGATAGCTCTCTTAATACCTTCAAAGGATTCCTTTCCTTCAGAAGACCAACCAAATGTTTGTTTCCCTTTCATCATCTGAGAAATATTCAAAGTTAACTCTGCAAAATCAGGGATGAACCTTCTTAAAAAATTGATCTTACCAAAGAAGGAGTGCACGCCCTTTTTGCTGGTTGGGAGAGGAATTTCTTTGGATAGCTTGTACTCATTCAGGATCAATCTTAATACCATCTTTGGAGACAATGTGCCCTAATAATTTTCCCTCTGTGACACAAAAGACAGATTTTTTAGGATTCAAAGAAATCCCATGCTCTCTGCATCTTAGCAGAACTGTCTCCAGGTGATCAAAATGATCCGCCCTTGTTTTAGAAAACACTATCAAGTCATCAAGGTATATGACAATACACTTCCCTTTCAAACTTCCAAAAGCCAGATCCATAGCTCTCTGAAAAGTGGCACCAGCATTAATGAGCCCAAAAGGCATTCTCTTGTAAGCAAAGGTACCCCAAGGAGTAGTGAAAGTTGTTTTGTGTTGATCTGCAGTATCAACCTCTACCTGATTATATCCGAGAATCCATCAAGCATAGATAACATTTCAGATCCTGTTACTGCTTGCAAGACCTGATCCATCATAGGCAAAGGATAATTATCTTTCAAAGAAGCCTGATTCAGATTCCTGAAATCAACACAGATGCGGATCTCACCATTTTTCTTCCTAACAGGCACAATATTTGCAATCCATGTTGAATGGTGAATGGGAAAAATGATTTTAGCCTTCAACAACTTTTGTATTTCCTGAAAGATGGTGTCAGCTATTTTGGGGTTGTATTGCCTCTGTTTCTGCTTGAAAGGCTTAATTCCAGGCTTAAGAGGAATAGAGTGCTGCATATCTTTTGGTTTGAAAGCTTTCAAATCTTCATAAGAGTAAGCAAGAACATCCTTATACCTCTTTAAAAGATCAATTGCTTTCTTCCTCTCATCTGCTGTGCAACATTTTCCAATGTTCACGAGCTTAGGATCAGTAGAACTCCCAATATCAATCTTGTCATACTCAGCTGATTGTTGAGGTCCAGTGGAAGCTCTAGATTTCACATACCTATCATGTTTATCAAATAGTTCCTCCAAACTCACCAATCCTTTAGGAATCTTGTTTCCTTTGAGATTGATGCATCCATCCTGATCCGTTTCTTCTCCTTGGGTGACTGCTTTGTCAAAGGGCACACTTTCACGAGGCAGGTTGTCACTTCCTTCAAAATACAGTTGTTCGAAATTACCCTTGAGTTCAAGGAAAGAAAGCAAGTGTTGATCATCATTGAAAACTTTCCAGTTATTGGTATTATCGGGTACACTAGGCCGATGGACCATCTCAATGGTGAACTTATCTGAGAGAAGTCAGGATGAGGAATCGATAGCGACCACGAGGCGCCGGTGAATCAGCCCTGTTGTTCTTCTCCCTAGGCATTGCTTCGATGGAGAAAGCATCAAGAAATTCAATGGAATCCCAAACCTGATTCCGGTAATGTTTCAACCTTCCATTTTTTACCTGAAAAAGACTTCTCACTTGCTTTACAATCAATTCTGCATCACCACGAGCCAGAAGATTCTTTACACCTTGTTCTTTGGCCACTTGCAGTCCAAGAATGAGAGCCTCATACTCTGCTGTATTATTAGTATTTTCGAACTGCAACTTAAATGAAAAAGGATGAAGGCTACCTTCAGGTGACACCAGTAGGACACCAGCTCCAGAACCAGCTGAGGAACAACTTCCATCAAACTCTAAAATCCAAACACCATTAGGATCTTTAGGTGACACTTTGGGGAGTTGGATTTCATCAGGGGACATAATCATGTAGTTGCCATGACCCATATCTTCATAGAGTATTTGTGCTTTAGGATCATCCGTTTTTGTACAATATACTCAGATTGCTTCTCAGGCATCAACTTCTTCATTTGTCCATTAACAGGTACGAGTGCATGTGACCAATCCATTTGAATTTCTCCACCCACATCCTTACAGAAATTCCTACTTAGCAACATCCCGTATGAAGGAGGAATATCTGCTACTAAGATGGTAGCCAAAACTCTCTTTTCAGAAAAGCAAAGAAAAGCCACTTGTGCATCTTTAATTCTTCCAACCAGGGGCACTTCCTTACTCTCCATGGAGTAACAAGATCCATAAGTGCATGTGAGGGTCAAGCCTAAGGCATGAGCTACTTTAGCAGGCATCACATTATCTGAGGCTCCTGAGTCTATGACACAATTACTGAGCCTATGGCCAGCTATAAGAAGTGTTACATAAAATGGTTTAATTTTGTCATTGGGTGAGGTGACAGCTACCAGACTAGGCTGTGGTGCAGAAGAAGGAGTAGGTAAAAGGCCTTTAGAGGTGGTTTTAGAATGGGAATTAACAAATTGAATCATTTTGGCAAAAGCTTTGGGATGGGTTTGATAATACTCAGCCTCTGAAATTTGAACCTTAGTCTTTTTCAGATGATCAATAATATCAAAAGACCCAGAAGTAGACGGGCCATCATCACTTGAGATCCTAGGTTTATCAACTTTAGGAGAAAAAGAAGTAACTTTACTAGGAGGATTGACAGGACTCACCTTTGGTGTAGATGAAATGGGGATAGGAGATCCTCTTTTTGCAATTACAGGGATAGTTGTCAGCTGCTCCTTAGATTTCTTGGGGGGCTGCGTCACTTTTTCCCTCTGATGTGTCTGCTCTCGAGTCATGACAGCGAATGATTCGCTATTCATGTCCGCTACTACTTCATCATAATCATCTCCATCATCAATGCCCTCAGTGGTGAAGAAATTAACTCGAGATCCCTCAAGTTCATCTGCTTCATCATCAACTTCTTCCACCAATTCCTCACAAGCTTCATTATCCTCATCATCCTCTGGTTCCTCAACTTCACAGGTAGCATTGACAGGAACTTTAACAGGAGGTCCTTCAAGTGCTAATCTTGTTTGAGAAGCAGGCAAATGATTTCTGGGCTGAAAATTTCTCCTTGGAACGTCTGCATAAGGAGCATGCTGAGCCAATTGTTTCTTTATGGCAATGAGATCATTTGCAAGTTTTTGAACTAATGGATCAGTATTAGGTCCAGGGGTGGAAGAGGAGGAAGCAGCAGACTTAGATTTGGAAGGATCTCTCCTTAGCTTCCCTGACATGATTAAATCATCTTCAACACTAACAGCAAGAGTTTGATCTTCAGTCAATGTTGCGAGATTAGCCCTTCTTAGCGCATAACTAACTTCAGGCGATTGGGCATTTAGGAAGAAACATTTTTGGATTTGATCAACAGGTCGAGTATTTGCGTAGAATTTTATTAATTAACCTATTGAATCGGGCCACAAATTCTCTCATGGGCTCTGGTGAATCTTTCTTTATCTGAGAGATTTGGGCTAGCAAGGCATGCACATCTTCTGCTGGTTTGAAACGGTTTTCAAACCTAGTTCTCATGGTGTCCCAGCTAGTGATAGCACCAGCCGGAAGGTGATAGAACCAATCAGCAGCATTATCTTGTAAAGTCTCAACGAACAGTCTCACGGAGACGTCTTCATGTTCAACTCCCAGAACTCCACATGCAACTATGAAGGCTGCGATGTGTTCATCAGGATGCACTTTGCCATCGCCTTTGAATTTAGGGAAGTTCTTCCGGTTACCTCTGGGTAACTCATGCAAAGGCTGAGGAAGGGCAAGGGGCCCGACACGATGACCCCAGGGAAATGGTACCGCCATTCTTGGAAAAATGGCTTGGAGAGGAACTGCAACACCAGCAAGAATCAAAGCTCGAAGATTAGGACTAGCTGGCTCTGAAGGAATACCACCCGTAGGACTTCTATCTTGAACAGGTGGAGTGCTTGTCGAACGAGTCCTTCTATTTGAAGGGAAAGGAAAACCCTGCTGCTCCAAAAGTTGGCGAGAGTCTTCAATACCGAGGGCCCTTCTCCCTCGAGTAAAACGTGAGTCGCCAGATCAAAGGATGATCAAAAATTACAGAACTGGAATATGATTTTCCCCAGCGGAGTCGCCAAAAACTGTTGGTCGTCAGATAGGACTTTACAAAGAGCAACAGTCAGGGGACAAGAAGTCCCTCCTCTTTAATGGGAGAGGTTCCCTTATTCAGAAACGAACCTATTTACAAATATACAAAACATGATTTTCTGGTTAAACTTGGATATTACGAAAGTGTTTTCTATAAAGATCATCAATTACAAAAGGACTGAGGAATGAGAGTACGGGAATGAGCAGAAAGGCAACATGCTAGAATTATAGATAACAGAGTAATCCTTTATGTATGCGAAGTTACAGTGAATTGAAACAAGATCATTTGTATCGTATAAATAAGATGGAATTCAAAGACACAAAGTTCTGTAAATAACATCTGCTAGAACACAAAGTTTCTTAACATAACACAGATTCATTAATCAAGGACACAAAGTTCCTTCTTGGTTATACAAGATCACCATGCTTGCAAAGTTGGAGAGTATGCAATCGGCAAGACTAACAAACTAGAGACAAATGATCTTCACAAAAATTAAATGAAAGCTTAGGAATAACAGAGATCAGATAGACAAAGAATGGAAAGCCCTTCTGTATTGATTTCTTTATGATCTATTTACACTTTCGGAAAATAAGCCAAGTTCTTCCTCTTTTCAAAATGGCGTGGAGAGGCCATTATATAGCTTACAAAATAGTTACTCTTTGTAACTACTTCTTTTAACTAAAGATTAGTTAAGGATTGCCAATCGCAATACCTCAACTTATTACAATGAATTTGAGAAAAAGAATTAGAAAAGAAGAGAAGAATAAGGAGAAGGAGACAGGTGGTTATGACTGAGAGGGGCCCACCGACTTCAAAATTCGCTGCCTGAATCTCTTCAATGCCTCGGCTATGTCTCTGCCACGAGGGACTGACGTGTTGGCTGTAGACTGACCCCAAAATCCGAGACACTTCTCCATTTCTTTATCAAACTCGATATGAGTATGATAATCTTTATTTGCTTCTTCAATGGCAGATTGAAGAGAGCAGATCTCCTTCATTTTCTCTTTGGAGATGGAGCTTTCCTTGAATAGATTATCTTTGACATAAGCTCTGAATTGAGCTTTGATTTCTTGCAAGGAAAGGGGCACACCAGAAGTTTCATCCTGAAGATGACAATGTATATCTTTGAAAGCAGATATAACCAGCGTCTTGAAAGCTTCACCCTTCTGCCAGCTATTCTTCAGTTCTCCCAAAGCCTCCTCCAAGACTTTGATCTTCCACTCCCACTTTGTAAACCCGGGACTTTTGAGATTATCCTTTGCGTCATCAAAAACCTTATTTACCAATAAAATGTTCTCATCATGTCTGTCCTATGAGACGGAGGTCTCTTATCTGTTGCTCCGAGTTTGAGCTCTTTATCTATGACCCCAATAGTGGAGGAGAACACATTGCAAATTGTTCACCTTCCCGTGGAGTTTGAAAGCTTCATCGATGAAGTTCAATCCGCAACAAGCATATCTTCTACCATGGCCTCCATAGCTCTGCCATAGAGAATACTTGTGCATGTCTTTGATACTCTGCACTTCATCTTGGCTCAAAATTATAGGTGGTGGAAAAGTAGTCAATGGGGTAGGGTCAAAACTTTGTCCTTAGACAAAAGAGATTTGATGAAACTGTGAGAATGCGGGCTTGTTCCTCCAACTGTTCAATAGTTTGCTGCCCTTTCTCTACCCTCCCAATGACTCTTGTATTTGTTTCTGGAGGTTGTGGATCTCACCTTTAGGAGTAGACTCTCCCATTGGAATTCTTGAGAGTTCTAAGTCGGATGCCCTGCAAGTCTTGCTCGATTTGTCCTTTGTAGGCTTAGCAATCTCCAGGAATTGCTGACCTTGAGCATCGAGACACTATTACGGAGGTGATTTTGGCTTTCTTGGCATGAGAAGGAGTAGTGCCCAACAAGGTTTGCGGCATGACATCAAAATTTGGCCCCGAGCTCGAGAGGAAGATTTTCTCTTTCTACCGTCGAAAAAGGTTGGACCCATGCAAAACGAGGAAGAGGAAGCAGGAGGGGCAAGAGGACCAAGAGAGACAGAGAGAGCTCATGACGCTCAAGGTTTGCACAGCTGTTGTCTCAAGTTGAGATGTGAGTGGGGCGCTGGAGACAATCACTTCGAGAGGAATCAATAGCACTTGGAAGTTTAGTGCTCTGGACTTCCTTATCTTTATCTGTTGGATCTTCAGGAGCATTTGTAGGGGCTGGCACTTCACTCTCTTCACTTTCACTGAGAACAATGATGTTCTCTGGTCCCAAAGGCACTTCTACCTGCTTTCTTGGAGAATCTTTTTCCACAGGCTCCTTCTTAACCTCTTTGAGTTTCTTCTGGTACACTTGAGTAGATGAAGAAGGAGTGGAAGCTGCAGGTCCTTGCGTTGATGAGGCAGGAGGGGTTTGCACAGGTGTGTCTGATATGGGGGTCGATGCTTCCCTCCTTGGTGTCGAAACATCCTTAGAAGAGGATTCTCCTGAGTGCCTTCTGAGCTCTCGAACTTTCTATCAAACCAGACCTTAGTCTGACTAAGGCGGAGAAAGGATCTCACCGGATCATCTTTCTCTTTCCTGTTCCAATCCAAGTCCTCCAAGGGAGTGTGCTTAACCACATTGTCATACTCATATGAGTATAGATCAGAGTTGTCATCCTGGAGTCCTTCAGGAACTTGGTACAAGCCGAGTTCTTGGATCAATTGCAGAGAGAACCTGCCATAGTGCCTCCTTCTAGCTTCAAAATCATCTGCACAGTCAGCCCAATAGTCCTCTGTATCTGCCCTATGATGATAGATTATCTTGATGTTACGCTCAATGAACTTCTTCAAGTCGAAGCAATTTCTTGGCTTGAAGAAATGAATGGTGATGGGAACCAGGGGATCTTTCTATGTTACGTGCATCCAAGGCTGTGTTTTTACAAGTGTAATTTCCCAAAGAGATGGGAAAGTGCAAACCAGAAATCTTCTTGTCTCTGCAGGTTCTGTGTAATTTTTCTAATTGCCTACATACTTCTATCAAGGCCATCTTATCATTGCAGAACATGGGAAGCCTCAAAGGGGTGCTCTCATAGCCAGCAATCCTGATATAAGAGAATTTTCTGAATTGGATAAAATAAGCACCGTAGTGCGATATCAGATTCATGGCTTCATCAGAAAACCTTCTAGCAGTATCACCTTCAAGCAGCCTGACCACGTACATGGTGAAAGCATCATTTACTCTTCTGAAATTGTGATTGCTGGTCTCTAGGGTGAACTGCGGGCAGTAGGCATATACAGGATCATCCTTGTGGGCATCAATGTAAGAAAAACCAAACCATTGTCTTGATGCCACCAGAGTATACATCAGGTACGAAGTCATGTAGAACTTCTTCGTTTGTTGTACATTGGACAGCTGCTCCGCCAAATTCATGCTGATGATTTCCGCCCAGTTGATATTTTGAGTTCCCTCACACACCATGCTGATGAGCGGGCACATCCAGAAATGGAACTCGTTAGTAGAAGGTAAGCCCATAACCCGAGCCAGTAGGATTATGAAATCTGACAACTCTTCATTGAAATCTGCTCGGAAGAGAGTCTTGGATAGACGAGACATGCTCCCTTCCTAGGGTTTTTAAGCCACGACTTCGCCACCCATGCCTTGAATTTGTCATTGTCTTGATTAAACAGGGCCTGTGCTTGATCTCTGGAAACAACAATGGCATTATCCATCTCTGGGATCCTCAGTGCAGTGTTAATGGCGGAAGCATCTATCCAGCGATAAGTTCCCGTGTACATTGGTTAATTCACTCGAATCAGGGTCGAAGTGAGCTCCGCATGAAAGCACCGTATTAGCACATTGCACCGAGATTGGGAAACCTCCAGCAAAAGCCAAACCGCTATCGTGAATCATCTGCGCCATTGGTGTAGGGTTTGCGTCTGCCATCCTTGCCCAAAAATTGCTGAAATCAAGATGACGAGCTTCACTATCCCCAATATTGTGAATGGCAGACTCAAGTGGCGAGATTTGTTCTGTCCCTGAAACTTGATCTTCATATTGATAGTAACTTAGGAGGATAGAGCCGCAAACCAGACTCGGGAAGGAATTACAGAGGGAGGGGATACACGCGCAGGTTTTCAAATTGCAAGGGTTCGAGCAAAGATAACATGGAAGCAATGTGAAAAATGCAAAGGGGGTATGCTCGTTATATAGCCGATTAGGAGAGAGAGAGACAATGAATGTGCATTTAATACATACCTACCAATTTGAATAAGCATGATATTCGGGTAGAGCGGGAAAAATAAGCACGAATGACACTTGGTTCATTTGGGACATGTGAGACGTGAATGCGCGAAACACGTGGCTCGGCCGATTCGGGCGAAGCGGGAAAAGATGCACAAATTCCTTTTGGGACATTTGGGAAAAAGGCGCGAAACACGCGACTCGGCCGGATCGTGCGAAAAGGTGACAATGGGTCCAGAAGAGTTTGGGACATTTGGGACGCAAGTACGTGAAGTACGCGGTTCGGGTGATTCGGCCGAAAATGGAACAACTTGCACAACTTGACTTGGGACATTTGGGACATGAAAGTGCGAAGTACGCGATTCGGGTGTTTCGGCCGAAAATGGAACAACTTGCACAATTCCATTTGGGACATTTGGGACAAAAGTTCCGACGGGCCCGAAAAAGACAAACTTCGGGGAAATCGGCCGATCGGGGAACATAACGCACTTTTGAACTTGGGACACGCTGGAACAAAATGTCCGCCAGCCCGAAAAAAAACACACAAAATGACCCAAAACGCAGATTTTCTCAATTTCATGACTTCGGTACATTAGAGGAGACACTTAAACTCAAAATCTTGAATTTTTTACTTTCATAAGAGCAGTTGGGAATTTTGAGTGGACAACGGGTACCAAGGTTGTCTTGCCTCTAAAATTCTAGATTCCATCTCTTTTCATTTCAAGACAAGACATGCTCAACGACGATGACTTTCGCCAAGACCGTTTAGCACAACTTGAGTTATTAGATGAACATCGTTTCAATTCTCTTAATCGTCTTCAAATCTACCAAAATGTATCAAACATGCCTACAAAAATGTGTCCATGAACGAACCTTCCAAGTCGGTGACCTCATCCTAAAGTAAAATCAACATGTAACCAAAGAAGAGAAAAGTAAACAGGGAAATTTTTCTCCTAATTGGCTTGGACCCTATATCGTTACTCATGCCTATGGATCAGGTGCTTATTGTTTGTCTTCACTTGAAGGTAAACCCAAACTTGAGCCCCTTAATGCCTTGCATCTTAGACCATTTTATTGTTGAAATCAAGTCCTATATCACCTTCTGTCTATTGATCACTCATCCCTTGAGCGTCATTCACCTTCTATGTTACCTGTTTTGAGGATCAACAACTAAACAAGAAGCATGTGATTACCCATCACCTTTAGCCTTATCTTCAATATGAGTACCACGTCTCTACTCATGGCATGATTCTCATGGATACTTTTCATCTTTTTCAAATATAGAATCCCATGGTCGTTCATCACTTGAAACCATATCTTTCATAGTTAACCTCTGTGTGTTATGGTTTTGTCTTCTAAACAAGAACCTCATCTTCCTTTGTAGTCTTTTCCATTACTTAAAACGTCCACAAACAAAATGGGATTTAAATCCTTGAGTCAAACTTCCGGAAAATAGATGACTCCCTCAAAAGTGACATCTCTTCTCTTTATCTCACCACTATAAATAGACTACTCCTCGAAGGACATCTATATAAAGTCATTGTAAAAATACAACAAAATTTTGAAGCTTCAGCATCAATCAACTTCACGAAGGCCTCAAGGATATAATATACTTAGCCCATATAAAATTCCTACATCAATCAATCTATCAAAAATAAATGAAGAAAATGATAACTTTTTTTCATGGACTTTCCTATTTTTTATCATGTATTTCTTGCTAGGTAAACATGTTGTCGTATACTAAGTTATGCTAAACCATCTATTTTCACCTCATTGTCTTTTCACCCTATTGTTCTATCTGCTCAAGGGACTTGCCACAACTATGAATTTTCATGATTATGTGACTTTATTAACCCTTAGAATAGTCCATTATGCAATGCCTTTAGGGTCTTACGTTCATAAGCCCATCTTGGGTATGGTAGACTCGTTAGGGTTCTTATCAATTAAGTGGCTCTTTTACCACCTCTTACCATTCACCTTCTTCATTAATTGTTGATTAGCCTATACAAGACCAGACCATCGACACCTACATTTTAAAAGCTTTCCACTATCACCTAAGACTCAATTATTCCTAAAACCTACCAACCCATTCCTCTAATTCATCATATTCTTCCCTAGCTTATGGGAGAACTACATCGGCTTCGAGGCACCTCTTTTTCAAGGCTATGTAGGCATCACTCCTAGGGCATGGGACCCTTAGAGGTTAGCTCGGCCACTCTTTACCCTAACCTATTCCCCCATTTTCCTATTCATATTCTATCTTAGTTTCCATTTTCTACAACATACATATCTACAATGTTACCACATCATAACAACATCCAATCAATCATTTCACATTTCTATAAAATCAAATATTTTGGAAATCTACACCATAACATACATATAACTCATCATTTATTTCCCATGTTACTGATAACTTGGACATTAAATCAAAATTAAAAACAAAATCCACCATGCCTAAATGACCTAACTCCATCATGCCTAAACCGACTGACTCCATCATGCCTAAACCTGACGACTCCATCATGCCTAAACCGACCTGACTCCATCATGCCTAAATCGACCTGAATCCATCATGCCTAAACCGACCTGAATCCATCATGCCTAATCCACCTAGTTTTCACCCATATACATATACCAATGAAAATTTTACAACATAAGCACAACATCATACCATAAATATCACCATCTCTATATAAATCATCAGAATCTGTGTGTCCATACATATGTGCACAGAAGTAAAATCAATACACGTGCCTCTCATGTACATCCTCATTATCTTTAAGACACAAAGCCGGTATAATAACCAAAAGAATCAAAATCTCTCATATACATCCTCGCTATCTTTGGCACACAAGTAGGTATAAATTAAAAATATACAAAAATATATACCCTGAACATATATGGTGACTAATCGTCACCCCACCTGATGTCCAGGTTGGTCTCATCTATCTCCTCCTCTTCTCCTCTAGCTTAGCGCCCTACCACAATCTCTCTACCCTCCACGGGTCTAGCCCTCGCCCTACCGACCTACAAGGTGTGTCAGCCTCGTGAACCAGTAGCCTCCCTCTAACCCTATCTCTAGGCTTGTTGGACCCCTATACTCTCTGCACTATGTGTGCGAGATCTAGTCCTCTCACTCGAGGCTTGTTGTACTGTACTCCACATAGGACAAAGTCTATCCCGATAGTAGTCAATTGATCCTGGTAGTACCTCACCTCATTCGGGGCATCCGGAATCGCCATAAATCCTGCCTCGTAGGCGGTGTCATGGGTCTCGCAGCAACACTGTGAACCTTGCCTCTACTATTGGTAGTCTCATCCCATATACCCGTGACCCATACCCTCTTCTTTTTACCATAGGACCCTATCCCATAGATTTTTGTACTATGAGACCATGCCCTGAGAGCTCGAGGTACTACTTGTGCTATGACCTGGACCTGTAAGGTCATAATCTATGCCTCTCGTTGCCCTGCTAACCGGCCCGCAAACTCGCTACATGTGCCTATAAGGTAACCATCTATCCCACATCTCAATCTCCAGCCTAAGTTGGTGCCTATCCTCGGGCAATCTAGACCTATAAAGCCACGCTATGCCTATAATGTGGCTACATGTGCCTCAGACTCGCCATGGCTTCCCTGTAATAATATGATCTGGGCCTATAAAGTGGCAACCTACCCCTACAAAGTATCCCTCTAAACTATAAGGGTAGCCAAGTTTGGCTGCCCTAGCCTAGGTGGTGTTGCTCATAGCTAGGCTTGCCCATCACATGACCTATATCCATTTGTAACTCGGCATCATCAATCCACCAATCCACTTCCTTCTCCTCCCCGCCCATTTGGCACTATCGGTTTGGTAGAGGCATAGGCCTCTCCACGTCATCTCTCCTATACTGAGGGAGCAAGTGGTGACACGTCCTAGAGTAGCCCAAACTGCCACCTAACCCTGTCAATAGGTATCATCTCATGCTCACCGGAACAACACCCCTCTATCCACCTTAGTAGTTATAACTCATCCACTCCACTACCATCTTCCTATATGAAGGGAAGCTAACATATGGCCTCAAATCATTTCCACTCTAGATAATCTCTCCAGCATTGCCTATAATATGCCACATTGTGAGTAGCCCTGGTATCCCTATGCTCTCCAATAACAGAACCTAACGGCCTATATCCAACTCAAACCAAGCCCGCATCGAATGCATCCGGCCGGGGCATACCAACTGGATGCACACATATGATGTGCTCATATGCCCAACAAGTGGAGAAGAAAGGTGCAAAGACAAACTAAACCTCTCAACCACATGTAGGCCCATAACTCCTCGTATAATCAGTGGCCAAGTATGCTTTGGTGCCCAAGAAAAATAGGTCTTATCCTCCTTCATGTCATGGATAAATTCCATCGGTGCTGCTCTGGGAATCTCCCACCCTTCCGCATCTAGCAAAGTGCAAAACAACACACTGCCTCCATGATCAGGACCATTAACCTCATCTCCTTAGGATGGGCCGCATACATATCTCCATAGCTCAGGCTCATGTTATGGAACCTCATCTCTGTCATCCCCTCTCCAAATACCGTCAACATCAGTTCCTCTAATGCCTCTAAAGAATCGAAGTGTAAACTTTGTGTCCCCACTATCGAGAATCGTAAGATCCTATACATGTTGTATAGGGTGACTATGATCTCACCCGTCGGTAGATGAAATGTGTTGGTCGTTGAATCCCATTTTTCGATGAGTGCGACCATCAAGCTCGGATCCCAAACTATGTTCTGTATCATCTGACCCCAATCAAGCTAACATCTGTAACATGACACCACTCCTTGGTCATCATGCTCCCTCATACCACTAGTAATCAGAGGTGGTACTCTGTCTCTCATCCACAACTGGTCCCTATCCTGCACCCAACAAACCACACCATTATTAAATCTTGACCATATCTAACATATCACTTACCCAACTAACCTATTCCTGAAATTCTTATTATTTATTTCCCCGCAACCCTAACGACCTACCCCTTTCCCCCATCCCACTTTCACACCCCTCAACTTGTATCATATATACCTTTTACCCTACCTATTCTCAACACACTTACATTTATACCTCACTACCTCACTTTCTCTTTAACTCCCACCATAACCCTATCTCGACACATTTTTTCTTCAAAAGCCAACCGAAACATCATCTATGATCCAAACTTAAAGGAAGTGAGTGGAAAAGAGACATGCAAGCATCATAGAGCTTAGAATGGCTTCTAGATTAGTGGGAAAACATCATCATTCTAGATAGAAAAGTACTTAATAGATTAAGAATTGAATCAAAACAGAAAGGGAAATGTGCAAGGATTTAGACTCATTCCATAAACATGCATAAAATAGAACCATGAAGATATGTAAATGCACCAGAATCATTACTAATCATATTCATATAAACTGGTAACCTCATTACATTCATTAGATTCATTATAGAGCATCACAAAAAGGTAGACCAAAAGTCATGCATCATAACTGGATTCCTATCCTTTAACTCTCAAAAAAAATTTAAACATCCAAGCCCTTGATACATCCATCTCCTATGTTTTATCTACCCAACCCAAACAAAGTTCCTTTCAGCATTTTTTGTGAGAGCTCCACTCTCTCTTCATCTCTCTCTATATATCCTTTTCTTCTATGGGTGCTTGTATATATAGGCATCTGAAGTGCCAACTCATCCTTATGGCCTCAGATCTGGTGCCAAGTGTCTGAATGTGGTCCTCCATGGGCGCATGCCCCTCCAGGCTTGAGCTCTCCACTCCTTGTCATGATGGTCTTCTAGGAGCTTCCATCGCATGGCATATTCCTTCCTAGGCCAACCTGTTGTCACCAGGTTGGCACCTTATCCACTCCGCATGTGCAAGTCGGGTCACACTTTTCTCATGTCCTACCCGATACATGCCAAATATGGCTAAGTCCCGAGACCTTGTCTGCGGGCGTGCATCATGGGTTCTACTAAGATCCTCCTAGAACCTTGCCCTTGTGCACCTTCTCCTTGCCCATTTCTTAACTTCAGTCTTGTGTGCCCATGCGCCTTTTTGGACTTAGTCAATATTTTAGGGGCCCAACATCACCCCACACTTTACCTATTCTCCACCCATGGGAACACTTCTCCAATGAATAAAGAATCACAATAGACTTAACGTCTTGGGAAAAGAATAAGGGAATGAAGAATTTGGGAAAGAAGAAAGAATGGGGAAGTGATGGCATTATTGCAACAAGATAGGAAAATATTTTTGCAAGTCGGCCTCCAACTTGTTCAGGCATTGACTTCATTTTGTGCTCTCTGGCAGAGGTCACCGACTAGGTGCTTACCTCCCAAAACTCAGTCCATCTCCTTGAGCATTCATAGTGTCAAATTTTTTCCAACTCCTTGCCCACGTCCTCAAGCACGTCCATCCTTCTAGTAATCTGTGGGTATAGCTCCTTTAGCCGGTTCTTGATTGTACCCCTTAGGGCCTCAATAGCTTCTGACTTCTTTTCAACCTTGGCTAGGATTCTATCCCACTCTGCTCTTCCCTTTGTTCTTTTCTTGGAACTCTTTAAGCTCTTGCTTCATAGTTGGTGACCAGAATACTCGCCACTTTATCTCTGTCTGTGCAGTTGTCATATGCGGCCTCAGTGGTATGGGCAACAATCTTTACATCAGCAAGGACTTTGTTGTATTCAGCCATGATTTCTACTACCTTTAATTTTTCCTCCTTCTCCAGGCGTGTTGCTACTTCTTCCAGTGGATTCTAAGGCTAGAGGTTGCCTCTCCATGGTGAGGATGTGTGTTAAGTCTCAAGGCACTCAAGGGAAGATCCATACTTTTGCGTGGGCGGTGTTAAGTCTAGATGCTTCAAAAATGTAATGGCATCTGTGATGGATTCTACCTTCTTATGTACTTGTGCACCCTTTCCTTTTCTTCCCTAAGTTCATGCTTTAGTTGAGCACTAATTAACTCCTCCTGCTTTAAATCCTTGGCCTTCTCTTCTAGCTCTTCCTCCTTCTTTTCTAGTTCTACTTCTAGAAATTTTACCTTGTCATTCCATCCAAAGATCCTAGCTTCAACCTCAACTGAGACCTTGTTGAGTGCATTGCATAACTGCTCATCTGAAATTTGTTGAGCATTTACCAAGGGGTTGTCTCCTTTTGACCCAGGCATTTCCATTAGTGCCCCCTGGCTTACCTCGAACTCTGGCTCATCGATGTGGGACTCAATTTCCCAAGAGAGCATCTTCCTCATCGAGGGTATGCACCTTCTTCATCAAATGACTTCATTTCCAAGAGTTGATCTATTGGGACTGTGCTTTGGAAGTGCGTGCACAACACCTTGTTGGGATCATTAATGTAGCTCATTCCTTGCCTCTAGATCTCCATGTGCTTTCCCCCTGTGCACGTGCCCTTAGGAATAGTTACTGATAGACTAGGGCCTCCCGTGCTACCATGATCTTTCCCTACGCTTTCTTCCTTATCTTCTTCATGATAATTTCAAGCATTGTGCTCCAACTCTTGTTCCACCAAGGCCTCGATGATTTTTTTGCTTCTCTTTCTTTACCACCTTATTTATTTTCTCCTTCGTGAGGCTTGGAGTTTTCTGATCTGCGTGCTGCCAACCTCTTCACTTCTTCCCATGTTTTGGGCACCTTCCTCCTCCTGGCTACCCTTGCACGCACATGAAAAGGAACTCATGTTCTTCTTCTCTCGCCCTCTTCTTCTTGAATCGTGCATGCTGAAAACAAGTGGTTCTTGGCCTCCTTCAGTTCATCTTCTTCATCATCATCCCTCTCACCCATGTATTTCTCCAAGCTCTCTGTGTCTTCCGAATCAGCCTCCTCCATCACCTTTGTTTCTTCCTAACTGGGGATTCCAGTATAGGAGATTCTACTTTCTCTTGTTCCTCCTCTAGTGATTTCTCCTCTGTGATAAGATTTCCTTGTTCTAGTGCCTCCTCTTTGACTGGTGACCTCTTCCTACACATGTAAGTACTTTTCTAGTGCTTGTTCTGGGGCACCTATTTCCTATGTATCTTGGGCACTTGGTGCCTTTTTCTACATTTCTTTTTCCTTTTCTGGGTGCGGGCTTCTTCCTACCTGTTGGGTCCTCAGGTATAGATACTTCACTTTCAAGATAAACACCCTTCTCAAACTTGGGCCTTATGTGAAGGTATACTTGCGTTGTGGACCTCCCCCAATGGGAAGAGTCGGGGTTTCACCATTTGGACTTCATGCGACACGTACTTTTCCACGTACATGCTTGTTGGGGTAGACCAATGTCTACGCATCTCCTGTGGTCCCGGTCCACCTCACTAAGGTCAAACTTTAACTTCTTGGACTCCTTGAATATGTTAACTCCCACCTAGAAGTATTGAGTTGTGAAGGTGAATGGGAGCTTGCACCATGGGCTCATGGTTTCATCAGTCAACTTGAACCTACCAATACAAAAGTGTTGGTATACAATGAACTCAGCTTCTCCTACTGTAAGCACTGGTAGTTGTTCCGGTATTCTCCATTCTCCCCAAATGCATTCCTTAAACATGTATACCACTTTTCAAGATGTGCCTTGTGAATGGGCATCATGCTATCACAAGTGTATTTCTCAAATATTTTTGTAGGTGAGGGTCTTCCTCTGGGTACTCCCAAACAAACTTTTCTGTTGCATCTGGTACTCCGATCTCTGAGAACACAATGGTTAAGAGGACATTACCAAAGAGAATCTTGTCTCCTTCCCATGCGCTAGTGATAATTTCATCTGCAATGTATGTAGATAGATTGTAGATGGTGCCCTCTGATATTCTTCTACAAACATTCAACTAGGACTTGTTTACCTGCGTCCATCTTTCTTACGTGTTGAGTTTTGTTATTAGGTGCATGGCCATTCTCATCATTGGGTCTTGGATATCCATGATATCAAAGTACCTTGACCCCTTCTTGTATGCATATGCATGGCCACTATTTCCTTAATTGCTTCCTTGTCACACAGGTCATCCTCTAAGATTTCTCCCTCATAGATAAGGCCTGTGAATCTTGAAATTAGCTGAGGGGTTATGTGCATCTTGTGCCCTACAAAGTGAAAGTGGTCTTCATGTATGTGTGACATTAGCCATTGATAGAGTGCTCTGGCTTTTTCGAAGTAGGGAAACTCATAGAGTTGTAATAATCCCACCTTCTCTAACTTCACCTTGACTTCGTCACTATAAATTGGTAACCCCTCAGGTGTTCTCTGGTTAGTCAGGTGCACTAACTCCAATGCCATTTCCTTTTCAATCATGTTGTGTGATGATTGTAGTCACTTACTATCATTTTTCTTAAGTGGGATTCCCATTCCATCCTGAGAAAAACCCCATCTGGGTACTGCATTTCTGCATACCATTCCTCGTTGGTACTTGTGGTAATCTCTTGTTGTTTTCCCTTGCCCTTGCCCTTCTTAGGTGTTACTACTGGTTTCTTAGGTGCCATTGCTTGGGTTATCACTTCAACTTCTCTTCCTAGCTCTCTTCTATCTTTTCCAAGTTCAAATCTCGAACTTGTGAAGAAACTCCTTTCCAACCCATGCCCTAGCTTCCAAACCCTAACTGGAATATCCCTTTCACAAGATGATGCTTCTCCACAACCTTCTCTGCCCGTGAACTACTTCCCTTCTGGTTTGTAGATCCAAACTAGTCACTCATGGTTTAAATATTTCCAATTTTTCTTCACATGGATCAACTCTGGAAACCCTAGTTCACAAAATCTCTTCCTTCTTCGTATTCGCAAAGTAAAATAATGAAGTGCCCAACCTTCTATTTATAGTTTTCCCACTTTTAACATTAAATGCCACTTCACCTACCACCATACTTTAACACTTAATGCAGATTTTTCAAACAAACCCATCTTTAGTGCTTAACTCATGTGCCCAACCTTACGTGGACAATTCTCCAACCTTTGGTGCACGTAACCAATCCATCTTGATAGGAGACTCTTTGCGCACGTAACTAGCACGAAGGCACTTCTTCTATCATGATTTTTTCTCTCACCTACCTCATGTTGTGTTTGCACTTCTTCCTCTCTTGTATGTGGATCCACAATGTAGCCTTACCCTGACACCAACCATCCTTTTTCACCTTTCCTTGCATGCACTTCCTTCACAGGGCCATTCAACCGGGATTTCCAATGCAATCCTTCTGGTGCTTCATACTTTGCATTTCTTCCACCTTACTCTACCCCACACTAAAATGATGTGTGGTCCTCTGTGCATTCACAACCTTCAAAAAGTAATGAGGTTACTAGCGTGCCAAGGTGCAAAACAAAAAACAACAATGAGAAAGGGAAACACAAGAAAAGGAACATGCAATAAAGGAAATCCTAAACTATCTGGCAATACTGCCTTATTACAAACACCAAGAAGACTTATTTATAGTAGGGCTTCAGCCTACTCCCATTGAAGTGTCTGGAAATCTCATCCCATCCATCAGTAGCTTTTGCAACATGCACCTGAATCAAGGATGTATGAGATGATGTAGGGACCCAACCAATGCACTTTTAACTTCCCAGGATGGTGCAGAAACTTTGAATCATATAGTAAGACCATCTTCCCAACCTCAAACTTCTTGTTCTTAATGTGATGATCATGTCATGCCTTTTGTTTTACTTTTTCATTTTTTGGCTCCACCTGGCTAGTGATCATCTTTCATCAATTGCATTAACTTGTCAATTCTTTCTTCCAACACTTGTTCATCATCTAATCCTCCTGCACTGTGTGCTATACGCAGAGAGGGTAACATGAATTCAACTGGTAGGACAGCCTCCATGCCAAACACCAATTGAAATGGTGTGGCCTTATTCAACCTCTTGTAGGTTGTCCTATATGCCCAAAGAATGGATGATACTTTTTCATCCCAATCCTTGTCTACCAACATCATAGATTTAGTCAATGTGTGGCTAAGTATTTTGTTAAATGCCTCAGTAGTTCCATTTCTTGAGGGTGATAGGGAGTAGTTTTGTGATGGGCCACCATGAATTCTGATAGTAGAATCCTAACCATTTCATTGAGGAAGTGTGTACCTCTATCACTTGTCAAACTCAATGGGCATCCATACCTACTGATTATGTTTTCCCATAAAAATATATAGTAGGGTAGCCATTGTACAATCCTTTGTAGGTGTTGCCTCTTCCCACCTTGTCAAATAATCAAGTGCAAGTGAGGATATACCGTGAACCAGTCCTTCACTGCTTTGGTGAGATTGGTATGAAAAAGTTGATAGCCCACTTCTCAAATGGTTTCCATGTTGGCTATTGGTCAAGGGCATTTCATCCCTTTTTCTAGGTTTGCCAAGGCACTGGAAATGGTCACAGGCCTTGCAAAACTCAATGCAATCTTGATAAATGGTCTCCCACCAAATCCCTGCATGAGTAGAATCTTCCATGCAGTTGCATTTCCCGCATAGTGTCCTCCTGTAATCCCACCATGCACCTCTTCCATAATTACAATGCACTCATGTTCTAGTACGCATCGGCGTAGAACCTCATCACGACCCATTTTGTATAGATCTCCACTAATTAGCATGTAGGGCGTGGCATGTATGGCCAACTTCTTCTTCTCAAGGCCTTCATTCATTACTGGTGCCACACCTATTTTAAGAAATATACAATATATCCTAAGTCTGAGGGTGTGTGCTGCAACCTAAATAGTTGTGCATCTGGCATGGTATCTTCAATGCTTTGTGCGTCCTCCCCTGAATCAATCCTAGACAAATGATCAAGGTGGAATTACTTTTTCCTAGTTTGACAACCACCGTGAACTCAAATTCTTGGAACAATAGTACCCACCGACATATGCACCCTTGTAGAATGGGCTTGTTCACCAAGTATTTCAATGCCATATGGTCAGTGTAAAATATAAAAGGGTTGCCAACAAATACTATCTAAATTTATGAAGTGCGTAGATCATTGACAATGCCTCACGCTCAGTTGTAGTATAATTCTACTCCACTAGTGTCAATTTCCTACTTGCAAAGCACAAAGGATGATCAACAATCCCTTCACTAGGTTGTGCAAGTACTACTCAATGGTGGTTCCTGAGCATCCACATGAACATGGAAAGGCTTATCCCAAGAAGGAAATGTAGGATGGGCGTGGTGACAAGCCTATCCTTCAAAGTGTTGAATGCCTTTTGTTGTGCCTCTCCCCAATGAAAGGAACTTTTATGTCTAAGAAACTCTTCTAAGGGCATGATGATCTTGGCATATCCCTTGATGAACTTCCTATAGTACCCCGTATGCCCGAGAAATCCATGCACTACACTTTGACTAGTAGGTTCCCTCAATCCCACAATTACTACAACTTTTGTGGGATCTACTAGTAGGCCCTCCTTACATATGATGTGTCCCAATAATGTTCCAAATGGGGTAGTAAAGACACATTTCTTAATGTTGAGGGATATCCTCAACTGTTGACACCTTTCAAACATCAACCTTAAGTTGTCACAATGGTCCTTTACTAACCCATATATTATCAATCATCTAGGTAGACTTGAAGAAATTTATGGATAAAGTCATGGAAAGCTTGCACCATAATGCACGAGAACACAACAGGTGCATTCTTCAACCCAAAAGGCATGATTGTATAGGAAAAAATTCCCCACTCAGTGGAAAAATTTGTCTTCCTTGGTCCTCCTTTGCAATTCTTACCTGGTGATAGCCCGAGAATCCATCGTGAAAGAGTAGACCTCACGTCCTACCACTCCTTCTAAGATTTCTTCAGTAAATGGGGTTGGGAAAGGATCAATGATACATACTACATTCAAGTCCCTGTAATCAACACAGATCCTTATCCTTCCATCCTTCTTGATACTAATCACCATTGGACTTATCCATTCGACTCTTCAACAACTTCAATGATGCCCGATCTATCATCTTATCTATTTCTTCTTTGACCCTCACGCCATGCGAGGTTAGGATTCATCGGTATGGTCTTTTCCTAACTGGGCGTGCACCTTCCTTCAACTTTATCCTCATCTCCCCCAAGGAATGGTGGATGCCTTTAAGCTCATGATACCCACGTGGGAATAAATCCTCAAACTCATGTAAAAGATCAATGATCTTAGAGACTTCTTTCTCGACCAATAGTCTCCGATGATTGCCTCTTTAGGCTCTTCTTTATGAGCTGATGTTAACCTTCTTTGTCTTTAAAGGTTCATGATAGGTGCGTGCCCATTCATCAACACTATCTATGACTTTGTGTGTCCCTACAAAGTGGTTAACATCCAAGTTTTCTACTTCTTCTCCATCAATAACATACACCATCTTTCCCCTTTTCTTTCTCTATACACGTGCACTCAAATTTGTATCTCTTTGTTTTTTCTCCTCAAAGTGCTGCCTCGAGGTAAGTTCTCCTAAGAAACTCTTGTATTCTATCTTCCGCCATAGCACTATCCCCATATTGTAAGGTGCTTGACAACCTTGCAATGCCTTATGTATTGATGGATTTGTACTCTGGTACTCAAATGTTTGAATGAGGTCAGCCGCCAATTCTTTTGCCAATTACCAGTTTCTGTGCGTGTCTCGAGTGGATATACCATGCGTGTGCACAACCTTGTAGGTGGAATACAACTTGTGAACCCATAATGAAGGTGGTAATGCTTCTGCGTTTCCCATCCAGGATGTCTCACATGCTTGGATATGGAAGGAAGCGGTCTCTTTACCATGGTAGTCTTTTATAGCCGTGGGCGCATTGCTCTGCAAAACCTTATAGAGAAGGCAATTCTCACCTCGTGCCATTCCAAGAGATTATCCCGATGCATTTCCCACCAAAGTGCACAAAATTTTTGAGTAGGACGTAACTTAACATCCCTCTTTTTCATTTTCCTTCTTCCACTGAGCTTCCATCTCCCTTGCAAAAAGACCTCAGGGAAGGCTCCTCCTGAGTACTTAGGTAGCTCCTTTCCCCCTAGGTGCGGAATGTATGCACCTTTGTCACCTTTGTTACTGATCCTCTCAAATGTCATCTGATTAACTCATAGGTCCCATGCGCCCAATTATCACATGCTATATTGGTGGTGTCACTTAGGATTGAGCATCCTCAAAATGGATAACTCCTTCTGTGGGATGAATTGTCTCTAGATCCCTGATTGAGTGCACATATATTCTATCAGGACCTCTTCTCCCAAAGGTTCAATATAGGGTGTTGATTTTCCATCAGCCAAGGGTATGATGACCCATTCCTCCTCATTTTCAAAGCTTATGTATCCCTTGTTAAACCAAAGATCCGCATTGTTCTTATAGCACCATGGGTGCCCAAGTAGTGTTGGGAAATTGTCTGCCTCGGTGAGCACCAAGACTTGAAGTCCCCAATAAACTTAGCCCCTTGAATGGTGATAGCTGCATCCTTTAAGACACCGATGGGCATTGCCTTCAGTTTTGTTTTCCATATACAACACATTTGAAGATGGTTGTAATGTAAGTCTTCCCATCTGATGCCATGCATCCAAGGTGAGAACATTGACCTTCACGCCTGTGTCAATGAGGATATTACTAAGGAGCCATCCATCCATGACCACATTTAACGTGATCTCCCTATCATAGTCAAGGATGTGAGGGGGAAGGTTTACATATAAGACCTCCTCTCATGCTCTTCTCGGCATGTGGTACCTTCTCTCTCAACCATGCTCCTAGCAAGGGAATAATATTCTCTTGCCTTAGCATTTTACATACTTCCTTGACCTCATCCAAGTCATCTTTGGCACCTGACCTTCCTTCTTTGCTCCTCCCTCTTGGACTGCTCCTTTAGACACTTGGATTTCTCCTTGTAAACTCTGAATGACATCCATGGTTTCTTGATATACCTCCTTCGATGTGTGTGGATGCAGGTACTTCCATGTACCACTTCTTCCCTTGAAACTAGGTTCTTCTGCCTTGGTATTTCCTTTACGCATGCAGCCTCTGCTCTTGTTGTTACCATAACAGGTTCTAAACCTACATCATGTGTCACCTATGGCATCCATTGTGTGTCAGCCTTCTTAATGCTTACCATTACAATGCCCTTGTCTTTCTAGTGCTATTGATTCATATGCTCAAACAACTCAGGGAACTCCTCATACTTGTGCTTCTTCCCACACCATGAAAATTGCAAAAAATCTAGGCACTCACGCTTGTAGTGGTCGTAGACCCACAATTAAAATAGGTTCCATGTGGGAACTCACTTCTTCCTCCTCATGAAGTTACCACGACCATGGAATCTCTCAGCAAAATCCCTTTTGTGCTTGCCTCCATCACGTGCACTCCTCATAATGGTGATCATCACCCTTAGAACTACTGGAAATGTTGGTCTAGCGCACACCATGATCAAAGGCCTCATGGATCCGATCAATAAGCCTCACTATTTAATCCTTAGTATCATGGGTTGTAGAGGTGTAGATCTTATAATAGCAAGATACATTCTTCCGAATTGCACGTTGCAGTAAGGGACATCTACTCGCATCATGGTCCCCATGACAAATATCACAATCTACTTCTATGGTGTGTATTGTCTTCGGGGAAACTATCTTTGACATGCCCTTCTACTTCACAATTTGTACACCACATTCCCCTTTCCCCACCGTGATTCTCGGGAGCTGAGTTTGCAGATAATTTTTCCAACTACTTAGCCATGGTTGAGTGATTTGAGCTTGAAAAATAGGCTAACACCGGTTTCAACACTTCAATGGGTTTAACGCGTAGGTGGCTTCCAATTGTAGACACCAAAATTGGGTCACACCCCTTGGTCCTTTGTGAAATAACCGGCCACAATCATACTCATCTAACCATGGCCACTTCCACCCCACATCACCATTAATTTAATTAATTTAATTTAATTAATATATATCCTCACAATATTTAATATCTAATTACCTAATTTCTACCCCACCACCCTCACCTAGACACCTCATCCAAAGAACCTCACCCTAGACATATTCTTTACATTTTTCCATAACTAACAATAACTAAGTCTTACTCATTTAATGAGCAAGATTTGGTCTAACCCTAGAATCAATCCCCAAAATCTCCCTAACCACCTTCCCGCTTATAAAAATGCAACTTCCATTCCAAATCCATAGATGAGGAACGAACTTGAGCAAAAGAGGTGAGATCTGCAATTTTAGTAAACCTAGGTAATCACCACCTTAACATGATGTCGCATCTTCACCCTAAATTTGATTATAGTCTAAGTGAAACCATCGTCGGTTACCATTTATTCACTTAAACAACCTTGACCTTTTTTAGGTTAGCACATTCTAAGAGCAAAAAGGAGAGATCAAAGCTGCATGTAATCGAAACAAGCATTCTTTTACTCATCCAAACATCTAGAACCATTAGGATCATTCATAGAGCCATGCTCTTACATTCATTTGGAGCACTCCAGAAATCACCACTACGTTACCATACACGTATTCTCTGATTAACCACCTCCACCACTCGGTCATAGGATCTCTTAACACAGTAAGTATGGCCCTAACTAGTAGGGTTTATTTCAGTTAGTAATCTTTATTACTCTTGTTATTAATCTATTATTTGCATGCTTATTGCTTCATCACCCACTTTCCTGTGAACTCAAATATCCCTTCACCCATATCACCAAATCACCTATCCTCACCTATTGTATACTTTTGAGCATACCTAATACCTCTACATACCTTCCCATTCACTCTCCCAAACTTTATTTGACCTTAGATCACCCTTGCCATTTAATCTATTTGAGTTTCTTTTATCTTGACCCATACCAATGGTGGTTATCTCAACCACCGTCGGTTAGTGGTACCTAACCGGCATCACTACACTCAAGTGATGTTGGTCTCGTGTTTTACACCTTGACCAAGAACAGAACCAAAAATCACCCTACCAGTTGATCTAAATGTGCCTTTGAGAATCAAAATGATGTCAGTCACCTTGATAGACACCTCACCTCTCGAGATCCAACTATAGCACACCAGCTCACAGTGTTGTGATTGGATTTTCTTATTTTACTTAAATGAAATACCTAAATCATTATCAACTACGGTAGGACTTTGTTTATTTCTTACATTAACTTTTTTAAATAGTGGATTAACAGCCATCATCTAGGAAGTATCACACTTCCTGGAATCTAGAATACGCTGGGTCCATTGTGAATATATCATTTAACTATCTTTTGTGGTTTTGTTTTCTATTACGAGATAGTTCCTCCTAGCTTGACAGGAAGCTGTTGTCACATTCACATTGTGGATCAAGAATTAGAATGCTCATAGGAACAATAAACTGATAAATAACATTTAATAGGTATTCCTCCTTGGCCTTTACCCTTATTTGTTTCATCACTTTGAAAATGTAAAGAAAGCGGTGAAACACCAATGCCTCTGCGTGGAGTTCAGTGAAATTATTATGAGATAAAGCTCTTCTAAATGGGGTTATCAAGCCTCCAACAAACCATTGATCATGTTGTGAAGGGTGAATGTCATATGACAATTTTGACAGGAGAGTCTTAAACCGTGTATCATACTCCATACACTCTCCACCATTCCTGTTGAATTTCATTAAGGGCATTGATGCTCTTCTGTTCAAACTCAAGGATGTAGAATTTTTTTCAGCAAAGCATTTTTCAATGCGGTGTAATCTACCACCGTCTGATGGGGTCATACTTCCTATACCAGCTATGCATGTGCCCTTGTAGCATCGTTGCAAACTGACTAGCCTTCCACTTTGGGGTTGTGATCCCCTTTTCCTACCTTAACAACTCACACTTGTGAACATGCTCCATAGCATCTTCAATACCCCTTTAATCTAGAAAATGTGAAGACATCTCAAAGAAGGCTTGAGGAGGTGTCTGGGGCCCTAGTCCTCCTAAGCCAGAGCCTTAGTTTCCTCCGTTATTTCCCCCAAAATTTGGATTCACTAGTCCACTAGGTCCTATGTCCCTTGACCCACTAGATCCACCATGTCCTATTCCTCCTAATCCACCAGATCCACCAAGCTCCTGGGTAGTGGTCTGTGATAAGGGTCCCCAAAGTTCCATAAACTAAGCGTGCACCTATCTAAAGTGAGTTTGTGATAATGTTCCACTACCAATAGTGTACCTTGTGCCACTCCCACATGTGAGAGAAAGGGGTTACTTCTCTCCCTGAAAATTCCTCCTAACACTAGGATGGTATGTGTAGCTATAGAAGTCCCAAACAAGAAATTATATCTCCTAGGTGCAGATCAGTCACTTCCACTGATACTAGTTGAGTTAACAATATTTTTCCCTTGATCTGAAAAACCAAGCACCAAGGTTTGGTCACAAAGTGGGCTTAGATGCACACCAATGACTCTTCTCTCTCTGCATGACAAACTCTCATTAGAAGTCAAAGGGGTCTCTCTTATGTGCTTTCCAAGATGGGGGTAGCAGTGTAAATGCTTAGGAGTTCCATGTCCTTCTGCGTGAACCTCAAATCCTTCCCACAACATTTTCCTCATATATCCATCACACTTGTAACCTCACGTTGTCTAACAATCTCCTTTCATGTGCTTCACTATACTTGAGTCATCTCTCCTCCCTTTCTTTCTCCATCGCAATATCTACCATCTTCCTCCACCCTAGCTTCCTCATCCGCTACTCTCAGAATGGTTTATCCGGCCATCGTAAATGCCTCTAAACTCAAGGTAACAATCAAGATCTTCATGGCCAGAGGAATAGGACATGTAGAAATGATCCTCAGGATCCCAGAAACCGAACTCAACATGCAACTTTCGGACAAGAATATGTCAAAATAGCATACTCTAGAGTGTAGCTAGCCAGTACTCCTTTCCACCAATGATCCACAACATGAGTCCATGTCAGATCTGCATCTTACAGCCTCTAATATTCTTCTTAGGTCCACATGCGTGATCTATAATACCAACTTGATCTAGATGCATATGTCAGAGAGCCATTCATATAGCTCTATTGGGAAGCAACAGAAAAAAATTCATACAAATCATGGTAGAGGTTCTCTTCTACCCATCTACGTGCATCAAAATCAGGTCAGTGTTGAATCTCTGAGAAAATTCTTCTCCATTATTTTGAACCATGATTCAACACTTTCCAAAGATAGGTGTTTTGACATCACTTATTACAGATCATGATGTATGCCATTTCCCACTACAACTTCAAAAAGAGGTCCCAGCAACAGGAACCAAGATGTAGTCATTTTTACACCCACCAAAGAACAAGGGAATCCCATGCGTATCGCCTATCATCCAATGGAGTTGGGCACTCACCCAAGGCATGCGCGGGCGCCGAGTCTCTCTTTTATGTGAGTTGAGTGGGAAAACATCATCTATGATCCAAACTTAAAGGAAGTGAGTGGAAATGAAGACATGCAAGCATCATAGAGCTCAAAATGGATTCTAGATCAGTGCGAGTCATTCCAGATAGAAAATTAATTAATGATTAAGAACTGAATCAAAAATAGAAGGGAAATGCACAAGTATTCAGACCCATTCCATAAACATGCATAAAACATAACCATGAAGATATGTAAATGCACCAGAATCATTACTGATCATATTCATATAAACTAGTAACCTCATTACATTCATTAGATTCATTACAGAGCATCGCAGAAAGGTAGACCAAATTCATGCATCATAACTAGATTCCTATTCTCTAACTATGAAAACAAAAATTTAAACATCTAAGCCCTTGACACATCCATATCCTATGTTTTATCTACCCAACCCAAACAGAGTTCCTTTGCAGCATTTATGTAGAGCTCTTCTCTCTCTTCTTCTCTCTCTCCCTGTCATCTTTTGCGGGTACTTGTATATATAGACATCCCAAAGTGCCAACTCATCCTTTTTGGCTTCGGATCCATCGCCAAGTGTCAGATGTGGTCCTACATGGGAGCATGCTCCTATAGGCTGAGCTCTCCACTCCTTATCATGATGGTCTTCTAGGATCTTCCATCGCATGGCATATTCCTTCCTAGGCCAGCATGTTGCCAGGTTGGCACCTTATCCACTCCGTATGTGCAATCGGGTCATGCTTTTCTCATGTCTCGCCTGAAATACGCCAAATACGGCTAAGTCCCGAGACCTTGTCCTACTTGCGTGCATCACAGGTTCTACTAAGACCCTCCTAGAACCTTTCCTTGTGCTCTCATTCCCCTTTTTGGACTTAGTCAATATTTTAGGAGCCCAACACTTCCCATTTCATCAATTTTACTTCCACATGTAAATTTAATTCCTACCCAAAACCATTTCTACCCAAACCAATTTCTACAAACAATTTCAACTAACAAGTGTCGAATGGGATTGAATCTTACCTCATCTTGGTTTCACATCGGCATGGTGGAATGTCAGCCCCTATATCGGTGGACCACTCGAGCCCTCTCCTACCTCTTCCATGCCCCAATCCACCCCTCACCTCCAACAAATCACAATCGACCACACCACTCTCATGGACCCATCTCCTAGCTGCTCTCCCCACTCGTAATCTCCACCTCAGCCCGGTATAATGCCTTGTCCTTCTCTCTCGGAAAAGTGCTACAAGGTCAAATGGCTCTGTTGTTTTCTCAAAATTCACAACACAATAATGATTCTGTAAAATATGGAATTTTTATTTTATAACCCAAACCGACATGACCGACGTTGGTCATATTTGTGCCTAGTCAAGTGATTTCGGTCACCTATAACCGTCATCGGTCACCCTTAAAGTTATTTTCCCTTTCTAATCTTCCTTTTTACCTGCAACCATTAGTGCTCACACACCTTTCATCAGTTCGGACACCTATTGAACCATACCTACAAGCCCAAACTACCCCTACATTTCCTTAGTTGTGTCTTGGGATTTGTTATCTTACCCATACCTTGGCCTTACCTATGCCATGACCTATTTTCCTGAACCTAACCTACTTGGTGTGACCATTGACCTTATGTACTCGCTATACCTTGTGATGTTATTACCTATGTTTTTATCCTAACAACCATACCTTACCTATTTTCATGTCATTTATCCTAACCCAAATCTTTGGTGTATCGAGAACATACCTAAACGTTCATGCACCTAACCTATGTTGTGTTTCAAACCATATCCTATACCTTGGATACTGAATCACTTCACCCTTGTTTGGATAAACCTATCGACCTTGGACGATGTAGATTTTGCAAGCTCTTCAACCTGGTACCGTGTTGCAATCTATACGTGTGTGTGTGTTTGATTTTCATTACCCATTACCCAATTTTGGACCCTAGCCTATTACCT
The DNA here is from genome assembly GCA_018340775.1 of Taxus wallichiana var. yunnanensis. Classification (NCBI taxonomy): domain Eukaryota; kingdom Viridiplantae; phylum Streptophyta; class Pinopsida; order Cupressales; family Taxaceae; genus Taxus; species Taxus wallichiana. Next base: position 342,904,019 of record CM031241.1, on the reverse strand, counting down.
ATTACCCGAGTTGACCACTACCCTTCCCCACCTACCTTCACTTCCACCAACTACACATTTATCAAACCACTCACCGATTTTGTATTACACCTCATCGATTATCTGGTTTGAGGGGGATCACCTTCACCCACACATGGGGAAACCACTTCCTATTTTTGTCAGCATCACTTACTAATAAAAGCTACAGCGACAAAAAGGGGCAAAATGTAGACACCAAATTTAGGTAACACTTCCCCTTCACCCCACATGTATATTAATTTAATTACCCACAATTAAATTAATTCCCATGCTCACAATATTCATTATTTAATTACCTTAATTAAACTAATTTCCACCTCACCCCACCACCTGACCTAGACACCTCATCATAAACCTATTCTTAGCATGTTTCCCTTTTACTAGGACTCAATATCCACTCACCATAACTAACTAAGACTTAGTCCTACCTACCTTAATTAACTAAGACTTAGTTCAACCCTAAAATCACATGTCTATTCTTCCTCTAACCACATTCCTGCTTATCTAAGCATAACATTCTGTTTTGATCCGTGAGAATGGACAGAGCTGGCCAAAAATATTGCCAAGATCTATCATTTTTAGCAAACCTAGGATTTCCCACCTTAACCGATGTCGGTCAACCCGAAACCGACGTCAATCACCCTAAACCATCATCAGTTACCATATATCCACTTTGGTAACCTTTTTAGGAGGTTGGAAGAATTATTCAAGTCTTGGAGAAGAGAGATTTGCATGCAAACACGCACTTGCGAGCACTCCCTGCACATCCATACACCCTGAACCAACAACCAAGCACTGATCTAAAAGGAAAACATTCACGGCAACATTCCATGGGAAGCACGGCCGTAGCAATGACTATCGATTACTTGGATCAACCATCATCTCTGTCCAACCACCGGTCTATAAACACCGGTAAGTACTTACGGATTTGCACCTTTTCATTTTTATTTAGATTAGTTTCTTCATGTTTATTTGAGGGTTCTAGTCTCCCTTACATCCCATCATCTCTCACCCTCCTGCAAATCCCTCCATCTAATCACCTACAACCTTTTAACCCCCATACCTGACTCCAAACACCTCTGACTATCCCTAGCATTTCCATCTACCTCCCCATTACCTGTTCATTCTCTGGGAAATCTCAGAGAATCACCAAAACCCACCTTCACTAAGTTTCCATCATCCCGACCCTACCAATGCTAGTTAACCCTAACCGTCATCGTTTCCCTCAACCAGAATCGGTCATACCATACCGACGTTGGTATCTGTGTCTCGCAAACCTGCCTATAACAACCTCATACCTTTCACCTAAACAACCCAAATCACCTAAAGCTTGACCCTAACCTATCCCAACCACTTTATTTACCTGTCTGACTTCTAGATCTAATCATAACCTAGCCTGTTAGATTAGATTTGTTTATTGTACTTGAATGAGATACCTAAATCATATCAACTACAGTAGGAAATTATTGGTTCATATTACTTCTTGCATTAAGTTGTTTTAAACAGTGGATTGACAGCCATCTAGGAAGTAGCACACTTCTCGGATCTAGCATACACTAGGTAGTCCACTGACATATATTGTTTAATATTTCCTTGTGTGGTCTTGTTTGTATTTGCAAGTAGTTCCTCCTAGCAAAAGGAAGTTCTCGCAATTGGCATTGGATTTTAAAATCAGAAATGCATAATCTACCTTCCACCTTCACTCATGGTATTCCTCCTTACCCTTACCTTATTTTTTCTCTTACGTACGCACAATATTCGGCAAAACATTTTTGCACACTGGTGGGACCCATTTGGGTTCTTTGCATTATTCATTCTTAGGGAATCATTTTGTGTTTATTTATTTTTGAAATATATTTCACATTAAATCTTCTCCCTTGGAAACATTCTTCTTCTCCTATCTGTCTCAGTGACACTTGTAGTTTGGATTAAAAAGAACACTTCTTTTTATTTTTGTATTGCATTAGTGAAAGAAATACTCTTGCCTATTCATCATTGCTTTCATCGAATATAATTTGTGGATTTTGGTTTAAAATTTGTTGCATTTCATCCTTGTATGTTGCATTTTAGCTCACATTTAAAATGAGGGAAACCTATATGTTGGAAGTCATGCCCAACTGATGGTTGACACAATTGAATTGTAGAAAGCACATTTCTCTCTTCTCTCTCTTTGCCAAACCGCACAAATTTGAATTTACACATCTTCTTAAACAAAATCCCACCGGAAGAATTTTTCAACAATCACATGATCGAGGATTAACGGTGGGCACCCACCTAGTTATCTCTTTCCATTCATCACCTCGGAGAAAGGACCGCCCTGCCATAATATAACCTGAAACCTCACCTTTTAGATTTCCTTCTTCGTAGGACACCTTTTAAAAAAAAATGTGTTCTAAATTCACAAGTCAGTCTAAATAGCATAAGCTAAAACAAACATAAATTCACTTTTAGGATTATGTTTTTTTCTTAGCTTTGTTCTTGACTTGTGTTTTGAGGTGTGAGTTACGATTCTCCATTTTTCTTCTTCCTTTCGCACTCCCCATCATAGCTGGAGTATTCTAGTTTTTTCGAGTGTGTCAGGACCTTATCTGGTCATTCTCAAACTTCTGGGTTGATCCTTTATCTAGTTTTAATTCACAAACATCCACTTTTCTTCATTTCTTCTCATTTCACGATGTAATAGCGAGGATCATTCTCAAAATTTATGTGGTCATTCTCATATTTACGGGTTGATCGATTGATAGGTTCTTATGACAACATCTTAGAAAAACTTTTAGAGATTGTTTTCATCTCATTTCCATGCCTTAGACCTTACAACCCATTCAAACCCAAACCAACTAGGTTTGACGATACCAAAATTTACACCTACCATCATGTGTCAGGGGCATGATGTAGAAAATGTAAGGCTCTTAAAACCATTCTCCTCCAACTATGTCTTCCTAAAGAAAATTTTGAGAATGATGATCTTCTATATGAGGACCCTATTCCACCTTCACCTATCACCACACATTCTTGACCCTTACCTATTGATGACCCGCGTCTCCACCTCCATAACCTTTTTACCCTTCTCGATATTCAAGATTAATATGGTTCGGATAAGAGAGATAGCTAAAACCCCACCAAAATGCCGGTGCGCCTACTCATTTCATAAGGCTCTTATCCCACACTAGGTTTTTGTCCATCGTACTATTATACCTTTTATGACACACCTCCATCCACATCTCTTCCTCAAATTAACATGATCCAAGTTTCCACTCGCACCCAAAAATACAAAGGAAAGGAGAAACCAACCAGCCCATCGGCCAATCCCATGCCTAATATACCATCTACATTGCACCAAAAATCACCATTCAAGGACCCACATACCCTATTTCTAATGGGGTCTCCCATCATAAAATGATAAAATAATTAAACCAACCCCCTCTAAAAATGTCTTTGTACGACCTTTTCCAAACCTCTCAATCTCATCGACGAGTCCTCATGGAGGTTTCTGATCCATCAAGGTTTTACCTAATGACCCTATGTTTGTGGCTTCCATTATCACCCTTCACCATGTTCCCTCTCTCACTAATTCATCCCCTTCCTCTACACCCACTACCACTCATCAAGTATCCACCCCTGGTTTCTCGACAACGAGATTGTACCTCTCAATCGGATGATCCACGATCCGCCCTTTTCATTTCCGTCTACATTGATAATATATATGTTTGACGTGTTATGATCAATAGCGGTGCTAGCATCAACATCATTTCATCCCATGTGTACTGACCAAATGTGCATCCTCGACAATTGCATGCATAATAACCCATTTATGTTGTGTTCATTCAATGATGTCGTCACTTCCTTCCACCTTGGCACCATCATTCTCCATGTTTGTGTGGGCCTGTATTATACCGGAATTATTCTACATTTTAGAGGGGGATTTTAGCACAACCTATTTCTTGGCGACCTTGGATGCATCATGGGTTGTGTTCCTTCAAATTTACACCGCAGCGTAAAATTTGAACATGAGGGACATAACTATACCATTGCGGCATTTGACCCTTTGTCATTCAAAATATTTAATATGTTGTACTAACCTAATGATGTCCTTGTACTTGTTAAGGCATCTACCATTATTACCACTTCTCTTTTACCCACAACTACATCCACCAATGTTGTTACTAACTCTCCCGCACCCAACTCCTCTATTTCCACTCTGCCGCATGACCTCGTAGTTGACCCGGATATCAACCCATCTATTTCTCAACCAACTAGTGCTTCTTCTCCCCCACCATCAAGTAATTATTTATTACGGCTACCCACATATCCACTCTTGATCCCTTAGAAGGTGTTTTTAACACCTCACTCTAGGGAGTACCGCTTTTAAAACATTAACACATTCCTTACTCCTCAAGAGTATGGTAATCTTCACCAACATCTTTCTTTATGATCTTTGCATAGGCGAGGTCTTCCCTTATGGTCCTCCCCACCTTCGCATAGACTTAACATATGGGGGACTTGATACTTATACCTACTCACCCGAGCTACCTTCCCAAATGCAACCATTTTCATCCGAACTCCAATCTCTCACCAACTTCCGCTTCGCCACACCTTCCTCCATCAATGTGTTTGGAAGGGCTTTGGCTTTGGTTTCTATGATCGGGGCCGTAATATTGTCATCCGTGTACCACTCATAAACACAAATACCATAATGTTATTGTCTTTTCCAAACCATCTTCCAAGAAATCCCGTGTCGAACTCATTGAGGAGGACAAACCTTCTCCACCATGTTTACCAATGTCACCACATTCACCCACGAGTTTATGGATCAAGAATCCATTTGTCGACTTTTTTTCGTGAACACCATTTCCTGGGACCCCTAACTTATCAGCGCAACGGAGAGGCTCCCTCTTCTCTTCCCTTCCTATATCCGCACATGATCGATGATGATACACATTCTATTAACGTCGTTTAATGTCGAGATGATGAGTCTATCCTCACCTACCTTGGTGCAGAACATTCTTATATTCACCAATCATTACCTTCTAAGACATAAACCATGTTAAATGAATTGACCATTGAAATCAATATTCACACTCGGGATAACTTTGCACATTCTAAAAATATTTCAATCTTTAGATGATGTTGAACAGGAATCTTTTACTTCTTTCCTTCGGGGTCATAGCAATGTTTTTGCTTGGTCCTACGCTGATATGCTCGGTATTGACCCAAACATTGTGGTCCACAATATCATCACTATTCCTAAAGCCAAACCTGTGAAATAGAAGTTATGTAAAATGCATCCTCACATTGCCCTTCTTGTCAAAGAAGAATTCTAGCACCTTCTTTCGGTTTCCTTCATCCTACCCATTGATTACCCTTAATGGATCTCTAACATTGTTCATGTCACAAAGCGACAGGGGGACTCCGCATTTACATGGATTTCCACAACCTTAACTTAGCTTGCCCTAAAGATGAATTTCCTTTACCTATTATTGACCAAGTACTTGATCTCACCACCGACCATGAGATCTTTATCACTCATGGATGGTCTCTTAGGTTATAACCAAATATTACTTGCCTCGAATATCAACACAAAATCACCTTCATCACTCATCGGGGGATATTTTTCTATCGATTCATGTCCTTTGGCCTTAAAAACGCTTGTGTGACTTATTAGCAAGATATGACGTATATCTTTCATGACATCATGCATTGCATATTGGAAGATTATGTTGACCACCTTCTAGCCAAATCCAAACTTCGGGTTGAACACCTTACGATCCTTAAGGTCATCTTTGACCATCTCATCAAATATTCGTTCTTCTTCAACCTAAGAAGTGTGTCTTTTCCATTCTTTCGGTAAGCTCACGGGATTTATCATTTCTTTGTGTGGCATAGAAGTTGATTCCAAAAAAATTGAGGTTATTCTCGAAATGCCTCCACCTACTAACCTTCGTTAACTTTGTATTTTATAAGGAAAGTTGAAATCGATTCTTAATTTTATTTCATAGCTTTCTAAACCGTTGCCACCCATTTCATCATCTCCTAAAAAATGATGTTTCCTTTTGGGATGATAAATGCCACAAAGCCTTTGGGCCTTAAAACAATACCTCCTCAAACCACGTGCTCATTCCTCCTAAACATGACCAACCATTTTACCTTTACATTTCTACTACTGTTCATTCTGGGTGACATGCTTGCTCATCATGACAAGCAACATAGGGAACAAACATTTTACTATAAAGTAGTATGCTTATAGACTACGAAACTAGATACACTCATGCCGAAAAACTCTACTTAGCCTTAGTTTTTGTTGCCACTAAACTTCTCCATTACCTACTCAACCACAAAACCTTTGTTGTCACCAATCTTGACCCTTGTACATTACATGTATTAAGCCATATCAACATCAACGTGCTACACGTTGGCTCATACTCCATGCATACCTAGACCTCGGTTCACCCAAAAAAAAATTCAAAGGAAAAACCATCGTTGACCAACTTACAGACGCACCTCTCTCCAGAAATCAGTCCTCTAACTTTGATTTCTGGATGAATCCATTGATACCCTCTTTTTAGATGATATCGTTTACCGGATGACCTTATTCTACGATGGTTCCAAATGTCACCATGGGGGTGGTGTGGGCGTTATCCTCATACCTCTTGACAATGAGCCTATGCCATTATATTTAAAACTATATTTTGAATGTACTAACAATACCGCCGAATATGAATCACTCATATTAGGTCTTGAAGTTGTCATCACCTTAGGCGTTAAATCGGTTAATATCTTCGATGATACCCATTTGGTTGTAAACCAAGTTAATGGTATATACCAATTTAAGTAACGAAATACTTCCAAATTATAAGCATCATGTGGACATACTCTCTACTACCTTTGACTATTATGAACTTCAAACCACCCCATGTTCCACTAATAAATTTACGGATACCATGGCTGCCTTGCTTCTCGAGATACCCACTTCGCCATTCGACTAGAAAATCTTTGTCACATTATAAAGGTTACAATCACTTGTTAACCTTTAAATCTTACCTTGAATATAGATATTAAAAGTTGATCCAAAATTAAAATCTGAAATCTTTTTCCCATAAGTGTTTTAGAAAGACGTGTTTGAAATTCTTGAAATTCAGAATTTTCCAAAAGTTCAGACTTCAGATTTTGGAGGTTTTCCTTTTCGGGAATAAGCTGCCAAAGTCATAATTTTTGTCTCGAAGTTCCAAACTCGAAAGCCAAAAATTCTGAAAATTTAGATTTTCAAACTTCCGAGATTCAGAAGTCTCCTTTAACAATTTTCATCTTTTATAACTCGGACTTTCAAAGTCACGAACTCAAGTTCGGAAATTTCGAAACTTCAGAATTTCAGATTTTGGTGTCTTCCATCACCTTTTTGGTAAATTTTGACTTGGAGTTCCAAAGTCTGAAACTATGAAGTTCTAAAATTTTAAAACTTCAGACTTTTCAAGTTTTGGATGTCTATGATGCCCTTTCGAGAAATCTCTTCTCGGAGTTCCAAATTCTGAAACTCCGAAGTTACAAAACTTCAAAACTTCGCACTTTTTTGTTTAAGAGTTTTCCATCTTCATTTTGATATTTTTGCTCTCGAAGTTCAGATTCAGAAACTTGAAGTTCTGAAATTTTGGAACTTAAGACTTTTAGATTTTTATTCCTCTGTGATCCTTTCATAAACTTCTTCTCTAAGGTTCCAAAGTCTAAAACTCCAAAGTTCCAAAATTTTGGAACTTCAGACTTTCGGGGTTTTGGACTTCGGGGTTTCTATGGACATTTAATTCTCACCAACTCCTACATGTTGTATTTTTGCATTAATTTTAGGAATTTCTATATAAACTCAAATTTTTATCTATCATTTTCACCTGAATTTTTCTTTGACACTTTGATTTTTACCGAATTCTTTGTACTTTGAGGCGTTGTTTTCAAGGTAATTTTTTTGGGTTATTTCTTCTTGGTTTATGATTATTTCAGTTTTTCTTCCTTGTTATTTTCTTTTGTTCTTCCTTTTTCTTGTTTGGAATTGAAACCCTCATCATCCACCATGTTTTCCTTAAAAATGTTTCATGATCTTCACGATTACAAATTCCAACATACTGCAAACATCTAATCCAGTTGCAAAATAATTTCTTCCAGATATCTACAAGTGTTTGATTCTTATTCCTTTCTCGTAGGTGAATTTTTAGTTCACATATTGCCTTTTTGGAGATTTTATTTTCAGACTTTCAGAAATTCCATTTTCGGAGGTTTGATACTTTTGATTTTTGAAATTTCAAAGCATTTCACTTTCGACTTTCGAGAGGTCTATAGTTTTGGGTTTTGGAGGTCTTCCTTTTCGGATATTTGATTTTGAACTTTCACAAATTCTAGTTTTGAAGGTTCAAGGATTTTTATTTTAGATTTTTGAACGTCTGCTATTTCGGGGTTTGAGAGGTTTTTACTTTGAAGTTACCATCCTTTGAGACTTTCGTACTTTCAAATTTCGGCATTTCGAAATTTTAGAGTATTTTACAAATTTCAAAGGCCCTTTCATATTCTCAAACTCGAAATTGATGTCAACCTCTTCGTCAAAAGGAAAAGAAAAGATGAAATATACATTCTTAGGAGTTTCTCCTCATTCGTGCCTCTCTTCAGACTTAGGGTATATTAGAATCTTGATCTAGGGAAGGTAGATTTTCTATACTTTTGGGCAAGTTTAAGAGCTCTAATAAGAAGTCCTAGATCTGAAGCCATATATGACAGTGGTCTTTCTCTCGCTTCAAGTTTTCTAGCATCCATTCTTTGCCCGAATTCATCTTGGTTACGGCACCCATTTTGATGAAGATTCTAGATCGGTGAAATATGTTGACTCTGAGGTTGTAATTTGGTTGGAATCGATTTATTTGAAGACTTGTTCAAACTCCCAGATGTTGAAGACTATGTTACAATCTCACTTGAAGCTGCAATTGAACATTGGGACAAAGAAACCGATTTGTGTACGAAGGTCATGATGAAGAGCTACTTGGCCAAAAGTGTCACCAAGTTTCCTAAGACAATGTACCGATCAGATTTCATCTAGGAAGTAAACGATATTATCGTGTTGTTGAGTAGAGTTTCAAGCCTTGCTTCTATAAAATAATTTCAGGAATGGATGTTCCTATACATTGCCACTATCAAGAAAAATAAAGAATTCATACGATGGGGAGAGCATATCAGTAGCTCTATTTATTTTCAATTAAGTAAAGTCTTGTCTTCAAGAACTTTTACATGACTTCTTTCTTGGTCTATGTTGCAGCTATCATGGGGGAATTTAATGGGTTAAATACCAAAGGTGTTAGAAGTGCATCTCATATTTTTTATTTTTATCCTCAAATCACAATGGATGAGGGAAGCAAACATTTTTGCATGGTCAATGATGCCTTCTTCGATGTTCTTCTTTATCATTTTGACAAGGATTTATATAATCGAAGGATTTCGATGAGGCTTTCAAGGAAGTATGAGAATGGGAGCCATTTATCTTGATTTCTTGAATTTACATACATCATAATTCCGATTGTGTGGACGATCCCAACAAATTGCAAAGGTTCCATCTTGAAAAATGGGTTTTGTTGGAGCTAGTTCGATAATTGTTGGATTATCACAAAATCCAAAACAAACATCATAAGGTGGGAATTCAATTTCCCATTTCAATCGGTCAATATACTTGTGCTAGCATTTATAAAGTAAAGAATGTGGATGCATAAATGTCTAAAGTAACCTTGCGAACCTTTCATCCCTGAACCAATTTTGATTACTAGGGAAAGTTCACTGAAATAGGTTTATCTAGTTCTCATGTGCCTCAGTTAGAGGATATTTGGATTCACTTTCGGGATGATTTCATCATTCATAAACGATAATATGAAATGTTGACTTTGGATGAGGTGAGACAGATTGGTATTGCAGAGATTCCAAAGGAGATGGAAGATGAGGAAGAATTATTGGATCCAACATACAAAGATAACAATGTTTCTAATCAACCATTGTCATGTATTGATTGGTATCAAGAGGAAATTTCCAAAACTAAGGAAAGGGCAGGCCCCATTTCAAAGAACATATGATTGGTTGGCCACCTTGGGAATTTCACCCAAAGAGTTGGATCAATCTATAAGACAGAATCCCAACCAACAATGAGTCTTCCTACACCAACAAAGGTAAAATGGTCTACCAAAAGGGCCAACATAATCCCGAGAAGCTTTCATTTGTTTTTGGAAATTTCTCTCTTCTATGGCTTCTACATGTAAGGTTGTGTCTTCTACATTACCGATATAAGAATTTTTTGAAGTTATTAATTCTTCGATTATATGCCAAAATCTACCATCCCCTCCTTCTTTGTCATTATCACTTCCTCTATCATTACATTCCACTCCTACTCTCATTTCTTCTTTTCCATCCCCATCTATGGCCCAGCTATTTTCATCCCTTCTTTTCCTCTTAGTAGGGAAGGTGATTGGGTCTCCTATTTCCCCATCACTCGCTCTACCACTTTCATTTCCTTCCATTTCAACTTCTATCCTTGTTCTATCCACTCCTATGGTTGTTCTCACATCCACCCCATCTATTATTGCCACCTCCACTTCATTGCCAACTAATGTTACCAGTGTTATTGTATTGTCTAGTGCTCCAGGTGTTGAATCAGTCATGTCATCTCCATCGGACATCTGTTATACCAGAATGGTTGTATCGCCAAACTCCAAAACAAAAGAATAAGGTGCCTTTGGTAGATGTAATAGATCTAAGTGTGTTGGAACAAACTCCAAGGAGATAGGCCAAATAACCAAATATCATTTCCGGTTTATCTATAAACCGATCGAGAGATATTTATTGAAATTGCTACTCCCATTGAGGGAAAAACTAAAGAAACTATCACGGTAGTGGATTATCAAATTTCTAGATTTTCACTAGGTAAGGCAACACACGAGGGCGCCAAAGTAGATGTGCGAGATGGCTCTCGGGAATTCGCTAGAGAAATATGATAAGGATAAATCTTCCAAGGATGAGCTTAAAGAAAAGGTTGAACAACTCACTGATTTGTTGAGAAAAGTAACACAACCCACTCCAACCACTGATCCTTCAACTAATACTTCTCACGAAAATGTCTTACTCTGGATGATATTTCATATCATGAGATCAAGAAGATAGGTCGGAAGGGTAGATCGAGTGAATGGATGGATGGATGGAATACATTCTTCAAGAAGCTAATCCTTTAATCACATAATCTATTTAAATATATAACGATTTGCAAACCAAAAGAGCCTCTATTCGTAGCATGGACAAAGTCTTTTCTAAATATAATAACAATTTGAATCGAACTTGACTACGTGGGGCGAGAGTTTAGAGATGAAGATCCAGATCTACTTCTTCAATAAGAAGTGTTTGATGAGATTTCTAAGTTGTTTGAATTTCAAAAGGCTATGGAATTTAGGTCACAAGTGTTACAAGATTTGGTCAAAAATTAGATGATAAGCGGGTGGAAATAATGGATGATTTAAATGATATCTCGGAAGAGTTCAATAGCATCAATTGTAAATTATTTAATGATAATATTGATGCCCTTCAGTGGATCAAATCAAATTAAATTTAAAATATTTGATACGAGAGAGATGATGAAGTAACTAAAACTTTCCGTAGTGATTCAATTGATAGGTTGGTCTTGTGTCATAATTTTATAATTGAAGTGAATAAAGTGGTGAGTAAACTCAAAAGGATTCCGACTAAGGTTGTAAGAGAGATTGAAGCAAGTAGGTGTGGTGAATCATTATGCATTCGGGCTATGATAAGAGGAATTACAAGGAATCATTAAGTGTTTCATTGAATAAAAACATCGGATGACTTCTAGGAGAAGGAATGGGAAAAAAATTGTAGAAGAAAAGAATGTTGCAGAACCAAGCTTAGATAGGCAGCCATGGAAGGATTGTTCCATGCTCTGGATCAGTTCGATTACAAGGTTGATTTGGGTTTAAATGTTGCAACTACTTTTCTATTTTTATGGGATCATGTTCCTAGAACTTAATTATATTCTATTTTTGTAATTTGTTAGTTAAGGTCCAGCTATAATGGCTCAACCTAAAGAACTTATAAATAGTTAAGTGCACAAGTTTAATAGATTTAGATAGATCATTAGAATTTACTCTTCAAGCTTGGAAGAGTGATTTGAATACTTTGAAGCCTTTCAATTATATTCAAAACAATATTTTTCCGTGAAGAGTCTGATTTATTGTGTTAATAGTTGATCAATGTATGCTTTGTGGATGTGTAATTCCTTAGTGTAAGTGATTAACTCACCTTTATTTCATAATATCTTATTTAATCAATGGGAAAATGATGTGATTATCTTGAATATCAGTTGTGTAAATATTATATTCCTTCTATTATAAATTTGCATTATCATTGACCATCACAAAGTGAAAGGGATGTTTGACATGTGCATATATTATATTGTCATGGTTTGTTGATTGTGTATTCGAACAAGTTTGATCTATCTGTTAGGTATACTTGGGGTCTTACAAGGGAATGTATGTTATTTTTTCTATGGCTTATTATTTTCCTTGTCTAAATAGCATAATGTGAATTGGATTGTGATGGTTATTTTATCCTTTCTAAATTAACCCTTTTCTGGTGTGAAGATCATACAATTTTCTAGTTATACTCTTGGTGTATCACCATGTTTTCCTTATTTTAATTTCTAACCCTAAACCACGTGAATTGAGTAGATTAGATTCATTTTTAGTGTTGTTAACCTTCCACATCGATCTTAAATCGGGTTCCCCAAGTTCAAATGAATTTTTCCTTCTCTAGAATTCCATCCTAAGGCAACATGAGGTCCCACACCTTAGGGATGTTCCAATGTTGCATGGGATCTTTCAGAAATTTAACGGGTGCATGATCTGCATGACAATAGTTTTGGCACACAGGGTGGGACGAGTTGGTACTTATCATCACACTTTCACGCTTCAAAGTACTGATGACTCCATTTATCTATAGTTTAAGTCTTTGTATGTTCCTTTATGCAAAGAATTCTGACAAGATCTTCTTCTAAGAAAGTAAAATATCAACATACTAAATTATCCCTATCCCTCCAAGGAGAAAGAGAGATGATACTTTAGCATCATCCCGTAGAGGCTATTCAATTCCTCCCGATGGAAGTTTTCCTTCACCAAGAAACATCGATCCTTTGTCTATTCCTAGTTTTCAACGCTAGTGCCCCTTCTATTAGCCCAAAGAGATGTTATTCCCATAGCTACTTTGAAATTTTTTTCCTATAATTGTTTTAGAAATATGTGTCTAAAATTCTTGAATTTTCCAAAAGTTTGGATTTCGGAGGTTTTCCTTTTTGGGAAATGATGAGGCCACATATTGGCATTTTGCCCCATATAAATCCTTTTTGTCTCTTGCACATATAGTTTTGAGACTTTGGTCTCCTCTTGATGGTTGATATGAGATAAAGTTATGATTTTGCATATATTTAGTTTTATATGTTCATTAAGATTTAATATACTTATTTACTTTGGTGAATCTTGTCTCTTGTGCAACCGATGTTTCGATGTCTCCATGAACAAATTACTGGTGACATAAGCTTTTGAAGTAGTAGACCCAGCCCGTAGCACTTTCTGGTTGTGCTCCTATAAGCAGCCCGTAGCCACTGGTTGTGCTCCTACAGAGCCCGTAGCCACTGGCTAGGAAATGATAAGAGAGAATCATGGCATTCAAAAAACAATGAGGCATCATGAAGTATATGGAGCTGAGCATATGAAGTTGGAGAATGAGTTAACCAAGTGGCAACATTGTTTGGACAAGTCTAAGAAGTCTTTGGGTGATTTATCTTACCTGTAGCAAGCTTCAGGCCTACCTGTAGCATCTTCCAAAACTACCTACAGCAACAGAGCAGTATGCACCTCCAGCTGCCCATAGCCAAAGAGAACTTATCCATCTCACACCGTAGCATAAGACAAAAAGTGCCAGCTATCCTAACGCATCATATGTAATGTTATGGTTATTTTGTTAAGTAGTTTTGTAATTAGTTCCTATCATGTAAATAAGACAGGAATTAGTTGTCTTCACTCAACAAATATGAAACAGAACAACTATAATCTATTTGAGTGGTTTTTGATCATATTCCTAGTATAGAATAAGTTAGTGATCTGTATATATATATATATTCAGATAGAAATGTAGAGGACACAAAAGGAGTAATAGATTAAGGAATGAAGTGATAGCTATATGAGAAAAGCAGAATTGTAAATGTGTGAAGACAGAATATATTAATGTGAGTTTGTGCTCTTGAGTTCATTGTAATATCTTTGTTGTAGCAATCTTTAATTGCTTCTGACTTAATAGATGAATCGTTTATCTTCTTGAGTAGTTCTATGAGTTTCTAGGGTAGGATCGGAACTCACTTCTGCATGAGGAAGGGCCCCCTCGGAAGGAATTACAGGGAAGATCCTATTCCTCCATTTCCTATTTATGTTGTGTGGATTGATTATTAGTTATTCATTTCATTTCTAAAAGTTAATGAGTGCATAGTGTGTTGAGTTTTAGATCTGCAGATCAGCAACCTCCATAGTTTACTTTCCAATTTGCATAAGCATTACTTTATACTCTTTGATGAATTTCTAGCCTACAAAGACTTCACTCAAATTTGTAGCATATATTTTGTAGGCCCTTTGAAAATCTTATGCCCCTAGGTTGACATTTAATGAACAAGAGTATGAGACCTAATATCATTGGTTGATTATTCTGCACATCATTTTGGCACCATTTCAGGGAAGGTGTCCAGACAGTACCATAGAAGTGATTCAATTTCCCGATTTCATTCAATTCATCCTTTCATTTCTTGCTTTCTAGAATAACCATTCATGCTTTCTAGAATAGTCATCCTGCTTTTTAGATCAGCTTTCCTTCCTGTCATTTCAAAAGCTTTCTAGGATAAATTTTTTCATTAAATTTGCATTACCACATTTCTCAATTTCTGCAAATAGCATTAAGAACCAACCCCCTCATATATTTGAAAAAAAAAAAGAAAAAAAAATAGGAAAAAGCAAGAGAGAGAGCTGGAAAATTTATGCATAGAGAACGAGACTCGTTTGGAAGATTTTTGCCAAAGCAAAAACAAACTACTATAGCAGAGGAGCCACTTATCTCCCAAGACAAGGAGTATACTTCCACACAAAGAAGAAGAGTGGCAGAGGAGCTACAATGTATTCAAGAAGAAGAACAAGAAGTAGAGAAGACCTTGGCCGTGCTAGTGAAAGAAAGACAAGAGGAGGATTCGAATGAATCCCATACTCCATGAGGAGAAAGAACACAGAATACCTACTCAATTCAACAAGTTCTATTGCAACTACTATCGCCCACCGTACAACACCTCAAGTATCTTTACATTATCGTACCAAGGGGGAAGTTGATCGGGAATTCGAGGACATTATTCTAAAATCTCTTGGGATCCATATAACAAGGAAATACGCCATGGATCGAGCATCAGGAAATGAAGTTGAAGGTAGAGAACATGTTGCCCCACTTTTGAATTCCCAATTGCAAAAACCACAGAAGATACTCCTATGAATAATATTCCACCCTCATCCCTCCCACACTTCAGGGGACATCAATGAGGATCCAGATACATTCCTATTTGAGTATGATGTGTTATGCCGAAGCTACGACTACCGAATGGATGAACAAAATCTCAAGCTCTTTCCAGCCACCCTGAAGGATGCAGCACTAAGATGGTTTATGGGACTAGGGGGGAACACAGTCAGTAGTTGGGATGAGATGAAGAAAAAAATTTACGACCAAATATCAGGAATATGGCAAAGGCAGAAACTTAGAAGAAATGATATATTCCGCATGACTCAAGACGAGGATGAATCTTTGGAAGACTACACGAGAGAGGTTCACCTTCACTCTGTAGAAGCATAAGAAAACTAATCTCAGCCCAGACACGCTCAAGCTAGTATTTTTGAAAGGAATCCAAGATGACTTCTTGGAAGCCTTAGACCTCATGAGTGGAGGAGATGCATCTCGGTGACCTTGAGGAGATCAACAAGCGGGAAGAATTATTCAAGATCAACATTGGGTAAACTTTGGAATAACAAGATGCTGCCAGCATCAGCCAATGGGATCTCTAAAGTTGATGTAAGTAATTTGCTATGGGACATGAAGATGGATATAATCAGCCACATGGCCACACAGTTGGATATGTTGCACACCAGAAAGAAACAACAAGCAATGGACCAAGCCCTTACGGTCTACTACCCAGATTATCGGAAGAAGCAAGCTGATTACAAGTGTCAAGATATAAAGATGAAGGTAGTAATCATTACATCTGAAGAACCAAATTCCATAGCATTGCATGCCATAGGAGGAGATGAAGATCAAGTGTTCTATGTGGCACAAAGGAAACCTTGGTAGCCAAGGACAAACTATCCAGGTATGGGATCAAATTCACCATTTTCACAATCATCATTTTTCAATCAAAATGTAAATAACATGCCAGTGGAGTAATCCCTGGATGCCCCCAACCCCTCCCAACCCACATTGGCCTATGCAACAACCATATAATCCCAATCAATGGCAGCAGTATCCCACTCCACCCTGGAAAAATCAACCATGGCAGCCACCACACAATCAATGGCAAAATCAGCCAACCCAAGGTCCACAAAATCTTGCAAACCCATGGCAGCAACCATGGAGAGGGCAACAACCTTGGGGAAATCAGCAAGGTGGGTTCCCACAACAACCACAACATCCTGCAATAATGTTGAACACACAACCAACAAGACCGGCTCAAATACCTGCTCAACCTGTGCCAAATCCTGCCAATAAGTTGGCTCAACCAACATGTACTACTGAAATAACACAATACCCCGCTTATACAGTGGACATCAATGAAGTCCACCTACGTTTAGGAAGAACTCTACCACCTCCAAGTCTACCCATAATGAAAAACCCCACAATATCCATTCCACAGTCTACACCACAACCACAGGAGGATCTTGAACCAGCCAATAAAGAGAATGCAGAAACAATATCACCACCCTTCCTAGAATGTCTAAACCTTCAACGCACTCTGTTGAACCTGAGTTTGATATCCTAGGGCAGCTGAAGAATGTTTGTGTAAAGATCCCTTTGTTTCAGGCCATTAAAGATGTCCCCATTTATTCCAAGGCAGTCAGAGATTTGTGCCTTCGAGAACTGAAAGGAAGAAGAAGGATCCTAATACAGTCCATGTCATTGGACAATTGGTGGAAATCATGTTGGGAGGAATGCTACCACAGAAATATGCAGACCCGGAGTTATCCAGTTGTCACTGTTCAGATCAATGGACAACAAGTCCATAATACCTTGATCGATCTAGGAGCTTCCATCAATGTCATAACAATGGAAACAATGCATAAATTAGACCTGTAGCATATTCATCCCACATCTACAATGCTACAAATGGTAGACAGATCCACAGTATGACCAGAAGGAATCATAGAAGATCTGGTCATATCAGTAGATTCATGGGAGTACCCTACAGATTTTATTATATTACAGCCAAAAACAAAACTTGGAGGATATCCTCTGATCTTGGGAAGGCCATGGTTGGCCACTATAGATGCATTAATCAGTTGTAGATCTGGAAACATGCAGATTTCAAATGGGAACATCACCAAGCAACTGGTTTTGTACCCACCGACACAGGTATCACAAGACAAGGACCAACTGTCTGGATTGAAGAAGAAGAAGAGGTACCCATTTGCCCTACTTTAACAATAGATCATGCATGCACATTGGTAGATCTAGAAGAGGATACCATCATCTCCAACATACTGCAAAACAACTATCAGGTAGAACAATCCACTCCTGAAGAATTGCCTTGTATTCATTGTCCTTTTTCTAATCTATGGTCAAAAGAAGAACCAGCTAAAAGTGATCAAAGGATCTTCCATCAGCTACTACCACACAGCTACAGCCACATGTGATCAATCAGTAGCATAGAGAAAATGACAGAAGCCACAAAATCCATAGAAATAATGCCAGGCAAGACACTCCACATAAATAACAAATTAAGTATGGAAGAAGAAAGAAAATTGACAACCATATTACATGCAAACAAAGGAGCCTTTGCATGGGACTATGAAGACATGCAAGGCATCAGCCCAGAAAAGTGTACACACCACATTTACATCAAAGAGGAATGCAAACCCATACACTAACCACAAAGGCGGATGAACCCAACAGTAAAAGAAATAGTCAAGGCTGAAATATAGAAACTCTTAGATGCAGGATTCATTTATCCAATCTCTGACAGCCATTGGGTTTCTTCGTTAGTCATTGTACCCAAGAAAGGAGGTGAGTGGTGTATATGTATAGACTACAAAAGAATTGAACGTAGCTACAAGGAAGGACCATTTCCGCTGCCATTTATTGATCAAGTGCTAGATACACTTATAGGAAAGAAATACTTTGCATTCTTAGATGGTTTCAGTGGATACAATTAGATCCACATTACTCCTGAGGATCAAGAGAAGACCATGTTCACATGCCCATGGGGAACATTTGCATATGTTTTCCTACCATTTGGATTATGTAATGCGCCTGCCACATTTCAGCGAGCAGTCCTTAGCATATTTTCAGATCTCTCACATGACTGTGTAGAGATATATATAGATGACTTCACTATCTACGGAGACACATTTGAGGTATGTCTGAATAACTTGGAAAAATTATTAATACGCTATCAAGAAAATCATCTATCCCTAAGTCATAAGAAATGTTTCATGCTCATGGAGGAAGGGATAGTGCTAGGACACCATGTCTCTGAAAAGGGGATCAGAGTGGACCCAGCCAAGATTACCATCATCAAGGACCTGCTGGTACCACAAAAAAAAAATATATACGTAACTTCTTAGGTCATGTTGGTTACTATCGGAGGTTCATCAACAATTTCAGCAAAATAGCAGCCCCATTGTTCACCTTGCTAAACAAAGATGTTGAGTTTGTATGGACTCCCACTGTAATGAAGCATTCAATCTACTGAAGTAGTTGCTCATATCAACCCCCATATTACATGGACCAGACTGGGCATTGCCTTTTCACATACATATAGATGCCTCTGATATTGCCCTAGGTGCAGTACTAGGATAGAAAGAAGGCCATCTCAGCTATGCTATCTACTTTGTAAGAAAAAATATGCAAGCAGCAGAGCTAAACTACATGGTGACGGAGAAAGAATTCTTGGTGGTTGTATATGCAATCAACAAGTTCAAACATTACATCATAGGCTATCAAACTTTCATACACACAAATCATGCTGCCATCAGGTACCTCATGAATAAACCATCAGTATCTGAAAGAGTGGTAAGATGGCTTCTCTTGTTGCAAGAATTTGACATTACTATACTAGATAAACCAGGGAAGGACAACGTTGTAGCTGACTTCCTTTCAAGATTACAAAGAAATCAAGAGGATGGCATAGTGGATGACTCATTTCCCGATGAGCACCTCTTCGCCCTCGCTATCTCTACACCCTAGTTTGCTGATATAGAAAACTACCTCGTTTCTAGATAACTGCCTCATCACTTTTCCTCAAAAGAGAAGTGTGCCTTGATATGGAAAAGTAGTAAGTACTCTTGGATTTCTAGTTTTATCTTCTATACTGGACCTGATTGTGTAATAAGAAGATGTCTATGAGAAGATGAAGTAGTTGACATTCTCAAAGCATGCCATGACGAGCCATGTGGAGGACACTTTGCAGCCAAAAGAACAGCAGTCAAAATCCTGACTATAGGATACTACTGGCCTACGTTGCATAAGGATGCAAACAGATATACAGACCCATTGTGATAAATGCCAA
Source organism: Taxus wallichiana var. yunnanensis (assembly GCA_018340775.1). Classification (NCBI taxonomy): domain Eukaryota; kingdom Viridiplantae; phylum Streptophyta; class Pinopsida; order Cupressales; family Taxaceae; genus Taxus; species Taxus wallichiana. The sequence continues at coordinate 342,884,137 of CM031241.1, read as the reverse complement.
CATATGGGGAGGCCTACAAGGTCAGATGAGATGCCATTACAGCCTCAGTTGCAACTGGAACCTTTTGACAAATGGGGTTGGACTTTGTTGGGCCCATAGACCCCAAATCAAACAATAAAGAGTACATCCTTGTATGTACAAATTATGTCACCAAATGGGCTGAAGTAAAAGCACTGACACATGCTCGAGATGAGAAAGTAGCAGCTTTCTTATACGAAGAGATATTCACAAGATATAGTGTACCAAGGGAAATAGTTACAGATCAAGGGCCACAATTTACTGCTGATCTCATTGCTGACCTAGTGGAAGAATATACGATAAGACACAAGAAGTCCACACCATACCATCCACAGTCCAATGGCTAGGTTGAAGTCACGAATAGAGAATTAGAAAATATCCTGACCAAAATAGTCAATCTATCAAGAAAGGATTGGGAGTCCAGACTCCACGAGGTTGTATGGGCATACAGAATCACATGGAAAACAACTACTGGCTTCACACCATATGAGCTGGTGTATGGGAAGAAACCAATGCTGCCAATAGAATTTGAACACAAAACTTTGAGGACTGCAGTAGAGCTGGGAATTGATATTTCCGAAGCACACAAGCAAATATTGATGCAGCTCAATGCTTTGGATGAGTACAAACAACAAGCACTTCAGAACACATAATTGATAGTAACAATGAATAGGATGGCATGATAGATACATCAAGCCTAGGTAGTTCACACATGGAGATTGGGCCCTACTGTTCGATTCAAAATACAAAGACCACAAAGGAAAATTACAAACAAGATGGCTTGGGCCATACGAGATCGAACATGTCTATGACAATGGTGCAATCTAACTATGAACAATTGATCCAGTAAGATTCAAACTCTAGTTAATGGTCACAGACTCAAAGTATACAAGAAACCCTTATCAAAGGAGCAATTTTCACAGCAAGTGCAGTAGTCCATGTAGAAAAACCCTCATATTGACCCACCAAGTTCAAAGGAAAAGGTGATTGATGAGGAAGGAAGGGAGGATGATCTCTACCTCCCATGGGAAGAAGATTGAAATATTGTATATGGACCTTAATAAGGCCATAATAAACATCCTGCTACAGGCAGTAGCAGGATTTTTTTAAAAAAACCAACAATGAAAACCCTTTTTGGGCGTTGTTGGTAGATTCTAGGTAGAAAACTAGCTTGTTGGCTACTCAGAACTAGAAAAGGGCCTGAATGGAAAACTAGCTCGCTGGCCATTCAGGGGAAAAAAAAAGTGTATTTTTCAAGAAAGATGGGAAGAAAAACACCTCAACCAAACCTACTTAACACATTACTTTTGCCACTTCTAGTTGTTGTGGGCTACTCATTCTTTAGGGCAACCTTCCGATTATTGCTTTGGCTCCTCAACCGATTGCTACGGAAACCTTCCGCTTGTTTTGGGCACCTCAAACAATTGCTACGGGCACTTTCTAAAAGTGCTACGGGTAGAGTTTTGGACAGCCACAGGCATATTCAGAAGGAGGTCAGGAAAAATCTGAGTCACAAACAATTGCATAAAGCGAATTCATGTTACAGGTACTCTTTCCCTTCCTACAAACATTCCTTGCTTGCTACGGGAAACCCCTTGGTTAAATTAGGCTACTGTTGGTCAAAGGCGACGGGCCACCTCATGATCGCTACGGCACAATTTCGAGTGCTACAAAGAAAGCGAAGCTATGGGTAGTCAAGACAAGAGATGCACAAATCCACTCTAGAACTTGCAGGCATCATACAAAAGAAGAAGGAATGTAAGTTTCTAAAAATCACAAGCATCATACAAGGAGGTATCATTTTTACATGTTTTCACATGTTGTAGATGCACAAATAGAAACAAGGACCTCCGGTGAGTCCAAGAGGAACCTCATGTCTAATCTACATAAGCATAAAAATTGCATAAACAAATTCCAGAAGAGCAATCATTTTTCAGACGATCCTTGCAATGAAATTACTCATTGGAAGAAGTGTTGCATGCCAAACCCTTGGACAAAGCATATTCCCATAAATAGGTGTCATGTGGAGGACAAATAGGTGACACTAAGGTAAAAAGGTAATATCTACAAGTAGTAAGTATTTATTTCTTGAAAAGACATGTTAAAATTAAATATACGCCTTAATCATTTATTTTTTTCTATCACCATCATGAGGGGACATTAATAAGTTCCTTCAGAATAAATATATGGCACACGTGAAACATTTTTTTTTCACTATGGATGAGTGACATATGTCCGAGGAGGAGGCGAGGATTGTATTTTGCTGCACGGGAAGATTTAATTAACCACAACACAGGAACCGAGGGAATAATGACACACGCTTGAGTGCAGGGGACAATTAAAGATTGCCCCTGAGATGTAAAATAGAAAAGGGCAACAATCAACGCAGAGAGAAAAAAAAAACTTGTTTGGAAGCTATGGGAGGAACATTTGTTCGCAGAGAGCCCACCGATGTCACACCCTTGAGAAATAACCCTCATTGCTAGGATATATTTGAATGGGCTGGATGGACAAATTACTTCCAGCTGCTAACCAAATACTCGAATGAGAGAGCAGAGAAATTTGCAAGCACATTCAATGGACAGAAAGCCACGGTAGTTGGCATATCATTTCAAGTAACTGAAGACTTGATTGGTCAAGTGACAGGACTCCCTCAAAATGGAGAAAATTGGGAGGAGAAACCCAATGTGCATAAAGCAAATCAAATAGTAATTCTTCCAAGGGGAGCAATACAATCAGAAAAAGGGGTATTGAGACAAGAAGCCTACTTGAGTCTTGGAGAGAAATTTTTACATTCATCATCAAATACTTCACATGCGAAGGAAGGTATTCCCTACTCTATACAATGCAATTTAAATACTTAAATCACTTGAGGCATGGAATAGTAATAAATGTCCCAAACCACTTGTTGAGTAGCCTAAAGAAAATGGAAAAAGAATATCAGAAAGGGAAAAGAATGCCTTGTCTCATCACTGTCTGATCTGGCTAATCACCAAGAAAGGCCTCCAAAACATCCAACCCATGATTGATTTAAACCAGGTAATAGGGAATCCAGACCAGCCACCTACAAAGATCAAGGAAGAAGAGAAGAGTCAAGAAAAAGTTGAAGAAAGAGTGGAAAAAGAAGAAACCCCTGAGAAACAGCCACAACAAGAAAGGAGGACAAAAATAAATCATATCATAAGGGTCCCTAGGGAGAGAGAAGAGGAGTCTAGCATACCCGTAGCAAGAAATACTAGGAGCTCTGCTGCTACGGGCGAAGAAGGAGGTTCATCATTTCCTCAGAGAAGGAAACCACAGAAGAGGTAGGGAGTAAGAAAAGTAGCCTCAGAAAGAAACAAATGCCTCTCTATCCGTAGAGTCAAGGGATCTGTCTCGAGAAGATGAAAGGTGCAGAGGCAACATCACTGCTAGGAGCATAAAGATGCGGGAAAGGAAGAAAACCCCCTACACCTATAGTAGAGGAGGCACCTGAAGAAACTGAGACTACCTCAGCACCTAAGAAAAAAGGAAAAGAAAATGTAGTAGAGGAAGTTACCCCCAAGAAGGAACAAAAGAGAAAAATAACAGTTGTAAGAAGATCTCACAGGATAAGGAGGAAAAGAACAACACAAACAGAGACCATAGAAATTAGTGAAGAAACACCTCCAAAGAAGAAAAAGGAAGAAGTCTTTATCACAAAAGAAGGTTTTGAGATAGTAAGAGAGATGGATAGTTTAGAAGAAGAGGAGAAGCAAGAACAAATACCTCCTAAGATACCACAAGAGAGAAATTGAAGAGGAGGAAAGTGAAGGGAAACAAGAACCGAATTCCAAACTTTGGAGCAAGCAATGAAGGAAATCCACATTTTGATTCACTTTCAAGATGATTTCATCATTCATAAATGAGAATATGAAAGGTTGAATTTGGATGAGGTGAGACAGGTTTGGTATGCAGAGACTTCAAAAGAGATGGAAGATGAGGAAGAAGTATTGGATCCAAAGATACAAAGATAACAATGTTGTCAATCAACCATTGTCATGGATTGATAGGTATCAAGAGGAAAGTTTCAATACTAAGGAAAGGGCAGGCCCCATTTTACAAATGACATATGATTGGTTTGCCACCTTGAGAATTTCACCCAAAGGGTGGATCAATATATAAGGACGAGTAATCCCAACCAACAATGAGTCTTCCTACACCGAAAAATGTGTAATATTCTACCCAAAGGGCCAACATAATCCCTAAGAAGATTTCATTTGTTGTTGGAAATTTCTCTCTTCCTAAGGCCTCTACATCCAAGGTTGTGTCTTCTACAATACCGATATCGAGAATTTGTTGAAGTTATTGATTCTCCGGTTGTATACCAAAATCTTCCATCCCCTCCTTCTCTCGTCATTATCACTACCTCTATCATTATCATCCACTCCTACTCTCATTTCTTCTTTTCCATCCCCATCTATGGCCCAGCTATTTTCATCCCTTCTTGTCCTCTCAATAAGGAAGGTGATAGGGTCTCCTATTTCCCCTTCACTCTCTCTGCTTTCATTTCCTTCCATTTCAACTTATAGCATTGTTGTATCCACTCTTATGGTTATTCTCATATCCACCCCATCTATTGTTTCCACCTCCACTTCATTAGCAAATAATGTTACCAAAGTGTTATTGTCTTGTCTAGTGCTCTAAGTGTTGAATCGGGCCATGTCATCTCCATGAAACGGTTATACCAAAATGGTATCGCCAAACTCCTAAACAAAATAATAAGGTGCCTTTGGTTGATGTAATAGATCTAAGTGTGTTGTAATAAACTCCAAGGAGACGGGCCAAATGGCCAAATATCATCTCCAGTTTATCTATAAACCGATCAGAGAGAGTTATGGAAATTGTTACTCCCATTGAGGGAAAAACTAAAGAAACTATCATAGTAGTGGATTATCAAATTTCTATATTTTCACTAGGTAAGGCAAATACATGAGAGTGCCAAACAAGATGTGCAAATGGATCTTAGGAATTTGTTGGAGAAATATGATAAGGATAAAGCTTCCAAGGATGAGCTTAAGGCAAAGGTTGAACAACTCACTGCTTTGCTGAGAAAATTACTACAACCCACTCCAACCATTGATCCTTCAACTAATACTGATCTGAAAATTTCTTCTACTCCTGGATGATATTTCATATCATGAGATCGAGAAGATAGGTCAGAAGGGTAGATCGGTGAATGGATGGATGGATGGAATACATTCTTCAAGAAGCTAATCCTTTAATCACATAATCTATTTAAATATATAACGATTTGCAAACCAAAAGAGCCTCTATTCGTAGCATGGACAAAGTCTTTTCTAAATATAATAACAATTTGAATCGAACTTGACTATGTGGGCGAGTTTAGAGATGAAGATCCAGATCTACTTCTTCAATAAGAAGTATTTGATGAGATTTCTAAGTTGTTTGAATTTCAAAAGGCTATGGAATTTAGGTCACAAGTGTTACAAGATTTGGTCAAAAAATTGGATGATAAGCGGGTGGAAATAATGGATGCTTTAAATGATATCTCAGAAGAGTTCCACAAAGATCAATTGTAAATTATTCAATGAGAATATTGATTCCATTCCAGTGGATCAAATCAAATTAAATTTAAAATATTTGATACGAGAGAGATGATGAATTAACTAAAAATTTCATTAGTGATTCAATTGACAGTTGGTCTCATTTCTTAATTTCATAAGTCGATTGAAGAAAGTGGTGAGTAAACTCAAAAGGATTCCAAAGCTAAGGTGGAAAGAGATATTGAAATAACATATGTGGTGAATTATTATGCATGCGGGCTAGGAGAAGAGGAAGTACAAGGAATCATCAAGCATTGGATGACTATCTCGGGAGAAGGAACAGGAAAAAATTGAAGAAGAAAATAATGTCGGTAGACCATGCTAAGATAGGAAACCATGGAAGGATTTTTCCAAGCTGGATCGGGTTCGATTTGCAAGGTTGACTAGGTTAAACCGTTGCAGCTACTTTGCTATTTTTATGGGAGCCTATTCCTTGGAACTTAATTATATTCTATTTTTAGTGATTTGTTAATGAAGGTCCAGCTATAATGGCTCAACCTAAAGAACTTACAAATAGTTAAGTGCACAAGTTTAATATATTTAGATAGATCATTGGGAACTTACTCTTCAAGCTTGGAAGATTGATTCGAGTACTTTGAATCCTTTCAATTACATTCAAAATAATATTTTTCCATGAAGAGTCGATTTATTGTATTAATAGTTAATCAATGTATGCTTTGTGGATGTGTAATTCCTTAGTGTAAGTTATTAACTCACATTTATTTCAGAATATCTTATTTCAATCTGTGGGAAAATGATGTGATTATCTTGAATATCAGTTGTGTAAAGATTATACTCCTATTATAAGGTTGCATTATCATTGACCATCACAAAGTGAAAGGGATGTTTGACATGTGCATATATTATATTGTCATGGTTTGTTGATTGTGTATTCGAACAAGTTTGATCTATTTATTAGGTATATTTGGGGTCTTAAAAGGGAATGCATGTTAGTTTATCTATGGCTTACTATTTTCCTGTCTAGATAGCATAAGGTGAATTGGATTGTGATGGTTGTTTTATCCCTTACGAATTAACCCTTTTCGGTGTGAAGATCATACAATTTTCTAGTTATACTCTTGGTGTATAACCATGTTTTCCTTATTTTTATTTCTAACCTCGAACCACTTGAATTGAGTAGATTAGAGTCATTTTCAAGTGTTGTTACCCTTTCACATCAATCTTAAATCGTGTTCCCCAAGTTCCAAAGGAATTTTTCCTTCTCAGAGGTCCATCCCAAGGCAACAAGGTCCCACACCTTGGGGATGTTCCAACGTTGCATGGGATCTTTTGGAAAATTAACAGTGCATGATCCATGTGACAATATTTTTGGCACGCCAAGTGGGACAAGTTGGTTCTTATCATCGCACTTTCACATTTCAAAGTACCTAGCGACTTCATTTCTCTAGATTTCAAGTCCAGTGTGTTCGCTTATGCAAAGAATTCAGACAAGAGCTTCTTCTAAGAAAAGAAAATATCAACATCTTGAATTATCCCTATCCCCTCCAAAGAGAAAGAGAGGTGATACTTCATCATCATCCTGTAGAGGCTATTCAACTCCTCCCGATGGAATTTTTCCTTCACTAAGGAATAATCGATCATTGGTATCCATTGCATCCAATGCCAATCCTCTTTTCAATGCTAGCATCCTCCCTTTATTAGCCCAAAGAGATGTTATCCCGTAGCTAGTTTGAAATTTTTTCCCATAAGTGTTTTAGAAATATGTGTCTAAAATTCTTTGAAATTCTAAATTTTCCAAAAGTTTGGATTTGAAAGTTTTCCTTTTCAGAGAATAAGCTTCCAAATTCATAATTTTGGTCTCGAATTTTCGAACTCCAAAAGCCGAAATTTCAAAATTAGGATTTTTGAACTTTCGTGAGATTCAGAAGTCTCCTTTGGCAATTTTCATCTTTTATAACTCAAACTTTGAAGTCCAAAACTTTGAAGTTCCGAAATTTTGGAACTTCAGAATTTCATTTTGGAGTCTTCCATCACCTTTTTGGTAAATTTCGACTTGGAGTTCCAAAGTCTAAAACTCCAAAGTTCCAAAATTTCAAAACTTTAGACTTTCGAGTTTAAGAAGTCTACGATGCCCTTTCGAGAAATCTCTTCCCAGAAGTTCAAGTCCAAAACTTGATTATTCGGACTTCCAAGTTTTAGAGTATCCCATCTTCATTTTGATATTTTCACCTCTAGAGTTCGAAGTTTGAAACTCTGAAGTTCCAAAATTTTAACTTTGGACTTTTGGGTTTGATTCCTCCGTGATCCTTTCATAAACTTCTTCTCTTAGGTTCCAATTTACGGAACTCAAGTTCCAAACTTTTGGAACTTTGGACTTCTAGGGTTTTGGTCTTCGGGATTTCTATGGACATTTAATCCTCACCAACTCCCCACATGTCGGCTTTTCAATTAATTTCATGATTTTTTATAAACTCATATTTTTATCTGTCATTTTTCTCTAACACTCTAATTTTTACCGAATTCTTTGTAGTTTTGAGGCGTCATTTTCAAGGTAATTTTGTTGGGTAATTTATTTTTGGTTTATGATTATTTCTAGTTTTTCTTCCTTATTATTTTATTTCATTCTTCCTTTTTCTTGTTTGGGCTGGAACCCTCATAATCCACCATGTTTTTCTTAAAAATGTTTCCTAACCTTCATAGTTACAAATTCCAACATATGCAGCATCTAATCCAAATTGAAAAATAGTTTCTTCTAGATCTCTACAAGGGATTGATTCTTATTCCTTGCTCATCGGTGAATTCACGGTTCACATATTGCCTTTTTGGAGATCTGCTTTTGGACTTCCGAAATTCCATTTTTGGAGATTCGAGGCTTATGATTTCAGAGTTTTAGAGCATTTTTCTTTCGGACTTTCGGAGGTCGAGAATTTTGGAGGTCTGCAGGTTCTGTGTTTTGGAGGTCCTGCCTTTTTGGAGATTTGATTTTTAGACTTTTGGAAATTCCATTTTGGAGGTTCGAGGCTTTTGATTTTCGGAGTTTTAGAGGTCTATTGTTTGGGTTTTAGAATTTTTACTTTGGAGTTAGCATCCTTTCGAACTTCGGCATTTCAAACTTTTATAGTATTTTTTACAAACTTCCAAAGGCCCTTTCGATTCTGAAACCTAAACTTGATGTCAACCTCTTCATCAAAAGAAAAAGAAAAATAAAATATACATTCTTATAAGTATCTCCTCATTCATGCCTCTCTTCAGACTTAGGGAATATTAGAGATATTGATCTAGGGTAGGTAGATTTTCAAGACTTTTGGGCAAGGTTGAGAGCTCCTAACAAGAAGTCCTAGATATAGGCCATATATGATAGTGGTCTTTCTCTCGCCGCCATTTTTCCATCATCCATGCACTGCCCGAATTCATCTTGGCCGCAGTAGCCCATTTTGATGAAGATTCCAGATCGGTGAAAGATGTTGACGACAAGGTTGTAATTTAGTTGGACTCTAATTTCTTTGAAGACTTGTTCAAACTCCTAGATGTTGAAGACTATGCTACAATTTCACCTGAAGCTACAATTGAACATTGGGACAAAGAAACTAATTTGTGTACGAAGTTCATGATGAAGAGCTACTTGGCCAAGAGTGTCACCAAGTTGCCTAAGATAATGTACCGATTAGATTTCATCCAAGAAGTAAACGATATTATTATGTTGCTAAGTAGAGTTTTCGGCCTTTCTTCCGCAAAATAATTTTAGGAATGGATGTTCTTATACATTTCCACTATCAAGAAAAATAAAGAATTCATATGATGGGGAGAGCATATCAGTAGCTCTATTTGTTTTCAATTGAGTAAAGTCTTGTCTTCCAAGAACTTTTACATGACTTCTTTCTTGGTCTATGTTGCAGCTGTCATATGGGGGAATTTAATGGGTTGAATACCAAAGGTGTTAGAAGTGCATCTCGATTTATTTATTTTATCCTCAAATCACAATGGATGAGGGAAGCAGACATTTTCGCAGGGTTAATGATGCCTTCTTCGTTGTTCTTATTTATCGTTTTGACAAGGATTTGTATAATCAAAGGATTTATGATGAGGCTTTCAAGGAAGTACGAGAATGGGGAGCCATTTATCTTCAATTTCCTACATTTACATACATCAGAATTCCCAGTTTCATGGGTGCTCTGAAAAATTTTCAAGGTTCCTCTTGTGACAAATGGGTTCTATTATATCTGGTTCAAAAATTATTGGATTATCACAAAATCTAAAACAAATGACATAAGGTGGGAATTCAGTTTCCCATTTCAATTGGCCGATATACTTGTGCCAGCATTTATAAAGAAAATAATGTGGATGCAGAAATTTTTGAAGTAACCTTACAAACCTTTCATACCCAAATCAATTTTGATTACTAGGGAAATTTTTGGGCCCCAATATTGGCTAAGTATGGGAAGGCACGTGGGCACGCAGGACCTAGTTGGAGAAGGGTGCGCGAGTTGAAGGCACACTAGGAAGGGTTCCAATAGTAGGTTATAAAACATACGGCGTGTGCACGCAAGGCAAGATAGGTTTTTCACCTAACCGTATTCGGCACCGAAAGCACATGAGAAAATCATGACCCTTGTGGATAAGGTGTCATCTTGATGACTGTGGGATCAAAAAGGGAATATTCCAGGCATGCGATGGAAGGTTCCATAAGAGAATCATCATATAGAGTGGAGATCTCAGATCTGTGAAGGCATGCTCCCATGGAGGACCACTTCAACACTTGGGCGACCGATCTCAGAATTCAACCACGGAAGGCATGGCGGTGGGTGCTAAGGTTATAAATACAAGCACCCGATAGAAGAAAGATATAGAGGGTAAAGGAGAGAAAAGAGATGTGAAGCCCTGTAGAAACATAATGGAGGATGTTATGGGTTAGGGATTAGGATAACTCTATAAGCGATGGCACATTTAGGGGATGGGTTTTCATTATTCTTTGTAATATGATGAACATAATATAGCTCTGATGCATGACTTGGCTCTACATAGTTATATGAGGATCTTTTATGACCTCAAGGGATGTAATGTGGATTACTAGATCTATTAATATGAATATAAGGCTCTGTTATAACTCATATATGTGTTCAGGAGTATAATACTTATGCATTTCCTATCTATATGAACCATTTCCATATGTTGCCTGTTATTTCTCTTTTCTACATGCAATGAGATGACAACTCATTCTAGGTTCTTAAGAATGTTGTATAGTTATTTTCTATCCTGCATTTGATTATTTGTCCTAAGATGATGCATTCTCACAAAACTCACATAAAGGAGAGACTCGGCACCCACATGTGCCTCGGTGAGCACCCAACACCTCTTTTGGGTGATAGGTCAGTGTGCATGGGATTAGACTATTGGTCTAAGGGTATAAAATATGACTAAAAAAGTTCATTGAAAAAGTTTATCCAATTCTCATGTGCCCTGACTAGAGGATATTTAGATTCACTGTCGGGATGAGTTCATCATTTGGCTTGTGAGAATATGAAAGGTTGACTTTGGATGAGGTGAGACAGTTTGGTATTGCAGAGATTCCAAAGGAGATGGAGGATGAGGAAGAAGTATTGGATCTAGCATACAAAGATAACAATGTTGTCAATCAACCATTTCCATGGATTGATTAGTATGAAGAGGAAAGTTGTGATACTAAGGAAAGTGTGGGCCCCATTTTACAAAGAACATATGATTGGTTGGCTACCTTGGGAATTTCACCCAAAGGGTTGGATGAATCTATGAGGACAGTAATCCCAACCAACAATGAGTCTTCCTACACCGACAAAGGTAAAATGGTCACCCAAAGGGCCAACATAATCCCTAAGAATATTTCATTTTTGTTGGGAGTTCTTCTCTTCCTAAGGCCTCTACTTCCAAGGTTATGTCCTCTATAGTACCAGTATTAGAAGTTGTTGAAGTTATTGATTCTCCAGTTGTATCACAGAATCTGTCATCCCCTCCTTCTTTGTCATTATCACTTCCTCTATCATTACCTTCCGCTTCTACACTCATTTCTTCTTTTCCATCCCCATCCATGGCCCAAGTATTTTCATCCCTCCTTTTCCTCTCGGTAGGGGGAGGTGATTGGGTCTCATGTTTCCCCTTCACTCCCTCTACCACTTTCATTTCCTTCCATTTCAACATCTAGGCTTGTTGTATCCACTCGATGCTTGTTCTCACATCCTCCCCATATATTATTGCCACCTCCACTTCATTGCCAACTAATTTTACCAGTATTATTTTGTGTTGTCTAGTGCCCGTGTGTTGAATTAGTCATGTCATCTCCATCGCATCGGTTATACCGGAATGGTTGTATTGCCAAACTCGAAAAAAAAATAAAAAGGTTCCTTTGGTAGATGTAATAGATCTAAGTGTGTTGGAACCTACTCCAAGGAGACATGCCAAATGGCCAAATATCATATCCAATTTATTTGTAAACCGATTAGAGAGAGACTTATGGAAATCGCTACTCCCATTGAGGAAAAAACTAAAGAAAATATTACAAAGCAGTGGATTATCAAATTTTTAGATTTTCACTAGGTAAGGCAACACACGAGGGCACCAAACAAGATGTTCAATTATCCCTCAGAATTTGTTGGAGAAATATGATAAGGATAAATCTTTCAAGGATGAGCTTAAGGAAAAGGTTGAACAACTCACCGCTTTGCTTTGAGAAAAGTAACATAGCCCACTCCAACCATTGACCCTTTTCAACTACTAATGCTCAAAATTTCTTCTACTCCGGATGATATTTCATATCATGAGATCAAGAAGATAGGTCATGAGGGAAGATTATTGAATGGATGGATGGAAAGCATGCTTCAAGAAGCTAATCCTTTAATCACGAAGTTTTTGAATTAAATAATGATTTACAAACTGAAATATCCTCTATTCGTAGCATGGACGAAGTCTTTTATGAAGATAATAACAATTTGAATCTGAACTTGACTACGTGGGGTGAGATTAGAGATGAAGATCCATATCTACTTCTTCAAGAAGAATTAGTTGATGACATTTCCAAGTTGTTTGAATTTCAGAAGGCTATGGAATTTAGGTCCCATGTGTTACAAGATTTGATCAAAAAATTGGATGATAAACGGGTGGAAATAATGGATGCTCTAAATGATATCTCAGAAGAGTTTGATAACATCAACTGTAAATTATTCAATGAGAATATTGATGCCCTTCTAGTGGATCAAATCAAATTGAATTTCAAATATTTGATACGAGAGAGATGATGAAGTAACTAAAACTTTCAGTAGTGATTCAATTGATAGGTTGGTCTCATGTCATAATTTTATAAGTCGACTGAAGAAAGTGGTGAGTAAACTCAAAAGGATTCTGGCTAAGGTGGCAAGAGATATTGAAACAATAGATGTGGTGAATCATTATGCATTCAGGTTATGATAAGAGGAATTACAAGGAATCGTTAAGTGTTTCATTGAATACAAACATTGGATGACTACTCGGGAGAAGGAATATGAAAAAGCTGTATAAGAAAAGAATGTTGCAGAACCAAGCTAAGATAGGAAGCCATGGAAGGATTGTTCCATGCTCTGGATCAGTTCTAGTTGTAAGGTTGATCGGTTAAACTGTTGTAAGTACTTTTCTATTTTTATGGGATCATGTTCCCTAGAACTTAATTACATTCTATTTTTAGTAATTTGTTAGTTAAGGTCCAGCTGTAATGGCTCAACCTAAAGAACTTATAAATAGTTAAGTGCACAAGTTTAATAGATATAGATAGATCATTGGGAAGTTACTCTTCAAGCTTGGAAGAGTGCTTTGAATACTTTGAAGCCTTTCAATTACATTCAAAATAATATTTTTCTGTGAAGAGTCTGATTATTGTGTTAATAGTTGATCCATGTATGCTTTGTGGATGTGTAATTCCTTAGTGTAAGTGATTAACTCACCTTTATTTCATAATATCTTATTTCAATCTATGGGAAAATGATGTGATTATCTTGAATATCAGTTGTGTAAAGATTATACTCCTATTATAAATTTACATTATCATTGACCATCACAAATTGAAAGGGATGTTTGACATGTGCATATATTATATTGTCATGGTTTGTTGATTGTGTATTCAAACAAGTTTGATCTATTTGTTAGGTATACTTGGGGTCTTACAAGGAATGTATGTTATTTGTCTATGGCTTATTATTTTCCCTATCTAAATAGCATAAGGTGAATTGGATTGTGATGATTGCTTTATCCTTTCTGAATTAACCCTTTTCCGGTGTGAAGATCATACAATTATCTAGTTATACTCTTGGTGTATCACCGTGTTTTCCTTATTTGTTATTTCTAACCTGAACCCCGTGAATTGAGTAGATTAGAGTCATTTTTAAGTGTTATTAGCTTTGCACATCGATCTTAAATTGGGTGCCCCAAGTTCCAAAGGAAGTTGGCCTTCTTTGGAGGTCCATCCCAAGGAAACAAGGTCCCACACCTTGGGGATGTTCCAAAGTTGCACAGGATCTTTCGAAAATTTAACGAGTGCATAATCCATGTGACAACATCACCCTCTTATCCATTTTGAGATGTCAACCTCGTCATAACCATTGAACCCAACCCACGTGATCTTTCCTATACGTGGTTTTGGACTACCTTTCCCGCTCAATTCTACCTCTAGATCTTACTCACAATGGACAACGTGCCTTTCTCAAAATTGTCTCTAGCTATGTCAACATGGGAGGAATTCTTTATAAACATTGCTTTGATGGTATCCTCTTACAATGCCTTACAAGTTACTAAATTCCTTATACCATCAAGGAATTTTACAACACAATTTTGGAGGTCACTTCGGTGGTTTAGATGTCACTAAACATATTCTTCGATTTGGGATATTATTTGCTAACCCTAAACTGTTATTTTTGTGACTATGTCAAGTGTTGTGTGAAGTTTCAGTAACATTCTAATCTTCATCACACCCCTAGTCATGCCTTATAGGTTACACGATACATTTGGCCTTTCTCTCAATGGGGTTTAGATCTTGTTGGAGAGATCAATCCTCATTCTTCCCAATGTCATCAATGGATTATTACCGGTACCGAATACTACACTAAATGGGTGGAAGCCATACCTCTCATTTATATAAAAGTTGAGAAAATATGTGAGCTCATCAGTCATCACATCATTTTTGCATTGGTGTTCCTCACTACCTCATCACCGATAATGGAAAAATTTCAAAAAAACCTTACGGAAACTACGTGATGCCTTTAGCATTCAACTCGCTTTTATTCACCTTACTACCCTCAAATGAATGGCCAAGAAGAATCAATCAACAAAAACTTGAACAAAATTATTATGAAATTGGTTAATGATATTGGTAAGGATTGGCACATGCACATTCCTTTTGTCTTATGGGCTTATCACACTAGTATTTCTACCTTGATCGCTACCACACCTTTTCTCTAGTCTCACGGTAAGGACGTTGTCCTACCTATTGAAGTCCAAATTCCATCTCTTTGTATCTCACTCAAAGAGATGCTCAACGATGATGAATTTTTCCAGGACCATTTGGCACAACTCGAGTTATTAGACAAACGTCATCTCAATGCTCTCAACTATCTCCAAATCTATAAAAAACGTGTCAAATGTGCTGACAATAAATGTGTCCACTAATTAACCTTCCAAGTTGGTGACCTCATCTTGAAGGAAAATCAACATGTAAAAAAAGAGGAGAAAATTAAGCGGGAAAATTTTCTCTTAATCGCTTGGATCCTATATCGTTACTCAAACATATGGATCATGTGCTTATCATTTGTCTTCACTCAAAGGTAAACCCAATTCTCATACCCTCAATTCCTTGCATCTTCAACCATTCTATTGTTGAATCAAGTCCTATATCACCTTCTATCTATTAAAAATGCTTGTCCCTTGAGCACCATTCACCTTCCATTTACCTATTTTAAGGATCAACGATTAAACCAGAATCATGTAGTTACTGTCACCTTTCATCCTTATCTTTAATATAAGTACCATGTCTCTACTCATGACATGATTCTCATGGATACTTTTCATCTTTTTCAAGATGGAATCCCATGTTCGTTCATCACCGAAACCCCCTCTTTCATGGTTAACCTCTATATACTATGGTTTTGTCTTCATTGAAAGGATCCTATCCTTCTCTATAGTCATGCCCATGACCTAAATGTCCAAAAACAATTCAAAAGTAAAATGGGATTCAACTCCTTGAGTCAAACTTCTAGCAAAAAAAGATGACTCCCTCAAAAAGGACATCTATTTTTTCTATCTTTTTGTTATAAATAGATTGATCCTTGGAAGGACAGATATGCAAAGTTAGCCATATTGTACATAGTTTATCCTTAAAAGAAGACTATTCTTGCAAAAATAAAATCAAATTTACAGAAACTTCCCGCATCGATCAGCTTCACGAAGACCTCAAGGAGATAATCTACTCATCCCACATAGACTTCCCACATCGATCAGTCTATCAAAACAAAAGAAAAAAGAAAAAGATAACTTTTTCGTCATGGACTTGCCTATTTTTATCTTGGGTCTCTTGTCAAGTAGGCATTCTATCTCACACCAAGTTACGCTAAACCAACCTATTTCACCTCATTTCCTTTTCACCCTAATCTCTTGCCTACTCAAGGGACTTGCCACAAACATGACATTTCATGATCATGTGACTTTCTTCACCCTTAGAATAGTCAATTATGTAACACCTTCAAGGTCTTCCGTTCATAAGCCAATATTTGGTGTGATTGACTCGTTATGGTTCTTATCAATTAGGCGGATCTTGTTGTTTCATTTATCACCACCTTTTTCTTCCTTTTTAATCTTATTATACATGACCAGACCATCAAAACCTACATTTTATGAATTCCTCTTTCACCTAAATGCAAACATTCCTAAATGACCTAAACTCAACCATGCCTAAATAACCTAAACTCAATCATGCCCGAATGACCAAAACTAAACCATGCCTAAATGACCTAAACTCAACCATCCCTAAATGACCAAAAATCAACCATACTTAAATGACCTAAACTCAATCATGCCTAAGCCGACCTAGACTCAATCATGCCCCATACCTACCAACCCATCTTTCTACAAAGATCATATTCTTCCCTAGCTTACGGGGGAGAACTACATTGGCTCGAGGCCCCTTTTCATTGGGGATATGTAGGTAGCACTCCAAGGGCATGGGGCCCTTGGAGGCTAGCTTGGCCATTCCTTACCTTACCCAATTTTTCCCCCTTTTTCATTCACATTCTATCTTAGTTATTTTCCATCTTATACAACACTTAGAAATTAAACAAACATACAATTATATAATCATGTATACCTACCTATTTATTACATCATCATATCATACATTAATCATTTCACATTTCCATGATATCAAATATTTTGGAAATTTACACCATAACATATATATTCATCGTCATTCATTTTTCCATGCTACGAATAACTTGGAAATTAAATCAAACCCATAAACATAACCAAAGCATGCCTATACCTAACTCCATCATGCCTACATCACCTAAACTCCACCATGCCTAATCGGCCTTCGCCTAAATTACCCGACTCCACCATGCATATACCGACTCCATCATGTCATTACCTTTTCACCCACATTTTTCCCATTTTGGCCTAAAAACATTAGTGCCACATACCTTTTGACCCTATCAACACCTATTACACATTACCCCCAAGCCCACATTAAATATAAATTTCCTTAGTTGTGCTTAGGGACACGTTATTTACCTATACCTCGGCCTTACCCATGCCATGACCTACATACCTTGACCAAAACTACCTTTTGTGACCTTTGAACTTGTGTACTCGTTATACCTTGCGATGTTGTTACCCGTGTGGTTTAGCCTAATGACCTTACCTTGCCTATTGTCATGTTGTTTATCCTGACCAAACCTTTGGTGTACCAGATCATACCTAAATGGTCCTACACCTAACCTAAGTTGTGTTTCTGGACCATATCCTATACCCTAGATACCTGAATCACTTCAACCTTGTGGATCATTGATTCTAATGCCTTGAAAAACATAGACTCTCTACATATTTATTTTTCCAACATTGAGCCATGTGTCATGTCCCAAATCACATTATGTGATGATACAATGGTGTCGATTTCGATATTGGATCAATAGAGATGGACAGAGTGGAACATTTAATCAAGTGTTGATTATTCCTAATCTCTATCTCCTATCAATTTACCAAATCACACACCTTAGTAAAGGAATGTGACTAGAATTTGGTTCTAATTCAATGATTATACATGAGCTTCACTTTGACTCCATCATGGTTAAAGGAAAGGTGGATCACCATTTATGGTTGTATACCCTCTCCCAATTTACTTCTATTTTTATGCCCACCGCCATGCTCACTCATGAAAATGAGGTTAGAAAGCTATGACATGATCATTTTTGTCATCTTAACAATTATTACCTTGAACAGTTGATCCAAAATGATATGGTCAATGGGTTTCCCGCATCAAATTTTATAAGGGCCTTTGTGAAGTTTGTGCCCTTGAGAAGCACCCGAAGAAAATTTTGTTAAAGGAAAATCCTATAGAGCATCTCGTCACTTGGATCTTATTCATATTGACATTTCTGGACCATTCCCATCTCCTTCGTTTACTAAAGATCTCTACATTCTTACCTTTAGTGATCTTTTTACATTACACTTGGGTGTATTTTCTCAAACATAAGTTTTAATTCTTTGATCACTTTTGAAACTCAAAGGCTTTGGTTGAGAAACAAAATGAAATATCTATCAAGGTACTTCAAAATAAAAATGGAGTTGAATACATGTGAAACAGTTTCATGAATTCTTCACCTCTAAAGGGATTGCTTCTGATGCATAGTTGCTTACACCCCTTCGTAAAATGGAGATGTGGAACAAAAGAACCAAACACTTAAGGAGATGATCACTTGTATGGTTAACTCGAAATCTCTTCCTCTAAATTACTAGAATGAAGCCATGAACTGTTCTTACTACATGTAGAACTTTGTTCCACACAAGGTCGTAACAGGGATGACACCTTTGAACCCCGGAATGGATGAAAACCTAGTGTTAAGAAATTTCACATCTCTTGATCCAATCATATGGCCCGGATTCCTAATAATATATACAAGGCTTTGGGACCACAATCTCAACTTACATCTTTTAGGGTATTCGATGGTATGAAGGGATATATATTTTGAACCCTACTACTCATCAACTTTGTATTGAGATAAGTTTGAAGTTCCACTTCTCAACTCGTTAAGGTCCTTGTGCCCTTCTTCAATTTTGATTATAATTCTTCTAATGATGAGTATGTTGGGCCTCCTCATTTGCTCTATCATCCTTCTCCTCCTACTACTCCTAACCCTCATGATTTGAAATCTTCATATTCTTATGGTAGTGATGATGACTATGTCTCCTCTCACTTAAATGATAAATCTATAAATTTTGAGCCTGACTTATCTCTTGGTCTTTGTTGGGATAGGTAGACTTTTCAAAGCATCAAAATTGCATGGGGGATCATTTGGACAAGAGATGGAATTGTTTAGAGTTCCCTAGACCGAATTCTTCTTCATCTCCACTTCAATCTTAGTCTTTCGGGAGGCTTCGAGACTCCTAAGTGGGATTCTGCCATGGATAAGGAGTATTCCTCACTCATAAAGAATGATACTTTGGATCTCACCCATCTTCCAAAAGGAAGAAAAATAATTTGGTGTGAGTGGGTTTACCGAACAAAATATGGTGTAAAAAGGAATGTCAAGAAGTAAAAATCATGACTGATAGCTAATGGTTTCTCACAGTACTAGGGGATGATTACTAGATGAGCATTTGACTAGCAAAAATTAGAATGTGATTGTGATATCATCTATAGAGGTTGATTATAGAGGAGCACTTAATGTTGCCACATAAGTTATTTGGTTGCAAGGAATCTTGATAGAGTTTGGTATTCACTTTCGGTGGCCTACTATCATTTACTGTGAAAACATGAGCTCTATCTCTATTTACCAAAATCTATTTCAACGTCAATGGATGAAGCATAATTAGATCCACATACATTTCATAGGAGATTATACATGGCGACATCATCAACTTACAATATTATCGAAGTTCGATCAAGTTACATATATTTTCACCAAGCCCTTCACTGAATCCAAGTTCCTTCATTTACACACTCTTCTTAGGGTGAGGTCCTCTACAGACTTCCCATCTTCTTCAGTATTTCTAGTCCTCTTCTTCCTCTTCCTTTCCAGAAATATGTAGTTTGTACATGGGTACATTATTAGGAATTTATTTTTATGACCCATATGACACATCTTTCTTAGTTGTCTAGGAGATTTCTCTTTATGTTTATAACTTTTCACAACCTCTACTTAATATTCAATTAACATGGGTATATTTGTATGTGACTTACCTTGTCATCACTTGGGGTCTTTTCCACCTCACATGGTGAGTCATCTCACTTAGGTGAGATCATAGATCATATGAATTATATGACATATGAAAGATTCCATCATAGAATTTTTCATTTTCATATACATGTCATTGGCATAATTGGAGTTACCTTATTAATTTGAATTATAAATCCTCTTCCCTTATGGAAGGAATATTTTCCAGGGCATGAGAGTTACACAACACTCCGATATGTGTCCTTTTTATCTATGAGAATGAGAAGAATTTTTCATCTATGTATTATATTTCTTGTTTTTATTACACTTAATGATTATTTGGAGCTTGTTCAATTTACCGTTAGAGTTCAACCTCATCAATGTGTATAGGTTTTTGGTTGATCCATTTAAAATAATCACACATCATCCACTCATTCTACTCACAAAATTTCACACTTGAATCCTCTTGTTTAATTCACACACCCACACTACTCACACTTCACTCGCTTGGCACAAACAACACAATGGTTTACCTCTATACACTTCCATGCTTCGTCACATTTACTCCACTTGCTTCTATTTTTCCATGCTTCACTCACTTTGGTTGTTTTTATTACATTTCACATACCTTTCCTTTTGAGCTCTGTCATTTTTTTCCTTTTTGTCAAATCTTTATCTTCTCTGTCACATCTCTACCTTAGAAATTCTCCATCTTATTTTTAAGCTTAAGAGATCACTCTCTTCTTTTCTCTTTATAAATCTTATTGATATATATTCATTGTTCACGCCTCTCTTATCTCATATTAGTTCGATGTTTCTCCTCAAAAATGCATTCTATCACTTAATCTACTCATTATTTCATTCTTTCTCCATTCCGGCCCTCTCTCCTTAAAATGTCTATTAGGTCTTTAATGATGTATATTCATGATGCTTCTCCACTTCTACTCAGACTCACAACTCACTTTACTATCTTATTTTCATTTCTTCATACTCTCACACACTTTTCTTTTCAACTACAACTCTTTTTTATACCATGACATGTATATCTTTGTTTTGTCTTAAGACATAGGTTGGCCTATAAGTTAAACATCAACACCAAAACAAATTCAGCCATATTAAATGATAGTGAATTCAATACATTTTTACCGAGCTGCGGGACAGCTACACAATGAGCTCAGGATGATAAGAATTGTGACCAAGTGTTATACCAACTCGCAATAAGCTTTGGATGATGATATTTGTAACCAACTCAAATCTAGAAGATAGACACTTAACCTTTTACATCAATGACAACCAATTCTACCATCAATCTATTTCGTTGTTATTTTTATCTTCCTTTCACATCAATGACAATTATTCCAACAACTTGTATGTGTTTTGATTTGTTATGTGTTATAAGTAATATTGTGATTCCATATATCCAAGAAACTATTTCTACCCTTAGGAGTTGTAAGGTTTATAAAAATATAATTTTGACACATGTAAAAATACTATAAATGTCAATAAGGAATTCATAAGGCCCTAAAACCTAAACAACTATATTATTTCCAAAAGCAGATATTGATTATAGAAATAAAAGCTGTAAAATCATTAAAACGAATGTTGAAATCATGAAAATACCTATGTAGTGACCAAAATATAATATGAAAATCTATCTTCTAAATCGTGACTTATGGAGATGTGAGACTATTCCGTAAGGTGCAGAGTGACCCTAATTTCTTATATTTACTAAAATAAATTTAAAGTATTTATTTCTTATACTTTAAAAAATTGTAAATATGTAGCTTCCAAATGCACATATACAACCTTGCTAATCTGGAACATGAGTTCATTATAACACACTTGTATTATCGTGTGCTTGCATTATAGCTTGTGTGTGCTTTAAGCTTGGTAATTACTAATCCTATTAATTCAAAATATGTTTACATTTCACTTCAAATTAAAAAAATTGGCCAATTTTTATTCCCCATCTCCGTGCACTTACCCCCTACCGTGAACACCTACTATTGTTAAAAATGGCACTTCATATTCCATGTTGTAATAAAAATGATCTTGAAATTATGGGTTTTCCTCTAAGATTATCTTCTCCATATTTAAGGGTCTTTTTCTTGTCAAATCTAAAAGGAACAGTAACTGGATCGTACTCAAGCCAAGAACACAGATGGTAATTAAACACCATGATCAATAAGATGAAAGTAATTCGCGTAATAACTTTACATAAATCTTTGCAAACAAATGAGCAAAAATATCATATAATATTATTGAACTCAATGAAATACAATGAGAATGGGACTTTCTTATATAGCCAAGGAATAACAATCTAAGAACCATTCGAGGTCCTAGATCAAGCCATAAATCATGGAAAGAGCTAGTCATCAAATAAATAGTCAAGTCCACAAATTTAGGAGAGAACTAGACATCAAGGAAAGAACTATTCAATACCATAGATCAAGGAAAGAACTATACCTAAAAACTAGATAATATCCCCCTAATATCTAAATAAATAAAAATAAATATCCACACACATAAGTGGGTGAGGATAAATACAATAAAGGTAAATAAAGTACCTAGGTGAACATGAGATAAGGTAAATACCTACTCTAACACCCCCACAAGTGAAGCTAGGGGAAAAGTAGAAGTGGCATGTCCACAGTATGAGTCCCGACAACTAGGCCTAATGAGGTACTCATGTACAATATATCCATGAAGAAATCTCAAACCAAAAGAAGGAAAGAATATTGCTATAAGGAAAGAGAAATAAGAAGAAGGAAGATGTTCTCATGAACACCCCCAAGAACAACTTCCGAAACCCCAAGCATTCCACGCAACTCAAGGTAGCGAGGTGATGCAAAAGGCTTCTTAAATATGTCTGTAACTTGCTACTAAGTCGAAATGTACTCCGAGAAAATAAATCCATCCTAAAATTTTTGACAAAGTAAGTGGATGTGTATCTCAATATGCTTGGTCCACTAGTGCTCAACTGGGTTGCGAAAAATGTGAATTACACTTTTGTTGTCACACCAAAGTACATTCGATGAATCTTGTGGGAATCCAAAATCTATAAATAACTGTCAAAGCCAAAGAATTTTTTGAATCGTTGTAACTACTACCGTGTACTTTTCCTCTTAAGATGAAAGTGTAATAGCTGTTACTTTTTGCTTACCCAAGAATCGGAGAAGAACCAAGACAAAAAAAGATAGCTATAAGTGGAATTTTTGTCATCAATAGAACCTACCCAATTTGAATCTATATACCCAACCAACTGAGTAGAACCCCTAGTTTAGTGTAGGCCAAAGTGGGAAGTGCCCTGCAAATAGGGCAAAATCCTTTTAACATCCTGTCAGTGAATACTATGAGGAGAATGTGCAAACCGAGATACAAGTCTTACTACAAATGAAATATCGGGCGAGTATGGGTCAAGTGCATGATACTCCCAACCAATTGCCTATACAATGTAGGATCACAAAGTGGTTTGGTACATGTGGAAGTAAAAGTAACCCTGCATCGAAAAGGAGATGGACTTGGCTTGCAATCAGCCATATCAAGCATCGAAGAAAATCATGGATGTAATTTTGCCGATCAAATGAATCCCTTAATCTATCTTAGAAATATGCAAACCAAGGAAATAATGTAATAACCCAAGATCTATCATTTCAAATCTGTGTAGAAATATCCCTCTCGAATAATCTATATGTGGGAAGAAGAGCTACCGAGTAAGTAATAGATCATCAACATACAAGACAAGTATCACAACATCCTCACCAACATGCTAGAGATACATTCTTTGATCGGAGTGGCTATGAACAAAACCAAGTATATAAAAGAAAAGAATCCATCTTCTCATACCAAGCAGGGGTCTTGTTTGAGATCGTAGATAGACCTTGAAGCCTACAAACAAGAGAAGAATCCTAAACAAATCCAGCAAATTAGTTGCTCCATGTATATTTCCTCTTATAGATCTCCATGTAAGAAGTAACTCTTCACATCCATCTAGTATACTGAGCCACCCATGTGTTGTAGCAATATAAAGTACAAGGCATACATAATCCATCTTGGAAATGGGTGTAAAATTCTCGAGTAATCAATACCTTCAACTTGTGAAAAACCCTTTACAACAGGCGAGCCTTATATTTGTCAATAGAACCATCAACTTCGTATTTAGTTCGGTATACCCATTTACACCTAACCATATTTCTTCCTTTAGGAAGAGATACCAAATCCCAAGTATGATTCTTCATCAAAGAAGAATACCTAACTCTTATCGCATCATCCCACTCATGTATCCCATAATCCTTTGAAAAATATTGTGGATCCTCATAAACTTCCTGACACAAAAGTCCGAACCTATAGAATGTGTGTGATGGTGCCTAGTGGGTGGAATATCCTCTATGAAAGGTGTTGCCTTAGAAACCGTAGTATGAGACCACTTAGGCATAGTGACAACATCGGTGGGAATAGGATCCTCAACGGCATTTATAACCTCCTCATCAACCTCTTCAAAGAAATGATTCTCAAGATGAGATGAAGAAGGAAGTATGGAATAAGCTGAATAATCATGGGGAGTGAAACGCTCATCAAATTGAACATGTGTTCAAAAAGAATGTCATGAGTATCATAATATAAAATTTGGTAAGCTCTCATGTCCTCACAATACCCTACAAAGATCAAGGGTTTGCTCTTCTTATCCAAAGCTTTCTTTTTCTTATTTGGCACAAAATCCCAAGAATGGCTCCTAAAGACTTGAAAAAATGAGACATCGGCTTAGTGTTTAACCAAGCTTCCTCTGGAGTCAAATGGTCAAGTGCTTGATGTGGTGTGCGATTTTGAATGTAGTTAGCACAATTAACTACTTCTACCCAAAGTAGATAGGAGGTAAATCTCTAGAATGCATCATACAGATATGCATTTCCTTCAAAGTTATATTCTTCCTTTTTGCTAAGCCATTCGTTGTGGAGTATGAGGAACAAAATGCTGGTGAATAATGCCTTGAGTTGCCAAAAATTCAAAAAAACTCATTGCTAAAGTACTCCCCCATTATCGGTCGAAGGTTTTTATACGACTAGAAGATTGTTTCTTGACCAAAGCCTTGAATAGTTTGAAGTGTGAAAAATATCACTTTTGTAATTGAGAAAATAAACCCAAGTATGCCTCGAGAAATTATTAATAAACGTAAGTGCATACTTAGCTCCATTGACATAGGGGTTGGAAAAACCATCAAGTCACTATGCACAAGCTCAAGTGGTAAAGAAACTCTCTTGGAAAAATTCTTAGGAAATGGGTCTTGGTGTTGTTTCCTAATGCATAGCCAAAGCAAACTCCCTCAAGACTAGAAACTCTAGGAAGACCATCTACCATACCATGAGTGCTCAACTTCTTCAAATATATGTAATTAAGATGTCTAAATCTTTCATGCTAAATCTTACTCTCGAATCTACATGAGAAAAAATCTTTTCTCTATAGAGGAAGTGTCATCAAAACCCTCAAAGTGATATAGTCTAGAACTATAATCAATAATACCCCGAGAAACAATTGAATTAGACTCCAAAATGTTCATACTTCTTCCCCATATGGTGTAAAAGTCATTGTTTTCCCTTGACCATAATGACAAATTTGATATATAGAAAGAAAATTTGTAGTGAGGTTAGGAACATATAGTGCATCTTGGATATTGCCACC
Organism: Taxus wallichiana var. yunnanensis; assembly: GCA_018340775.1. Classification (NCBI taxonomy): domain Eukaryota; kingdom Viridiplantae; phylum Streptophyta; class Pinopsida; order Cupressales; family Taxaceae; genus Taxus; species Taxus wallichiana. The sequence continues at coordinate 342,858,483 of CM031241.1, read as the reverse complement.
ATCAAGTTGTATGTCACCTTTTCCTTTAACAGAAAGAAAGGAAGAATCTCCAACCTCAATTTTGGAAGTAGAACTTAAACCTAGAGAAACAAAAGACTCCTTGGAAGAAGACATGTGATGAGAAGCACCATAATCTATAACTCAACTATCTGCAAGTGGTTAATGAGATATTTTAACAACATTAAGTGATTTTCCATGTTGATTGGAAGGATGTGGATTAGAGATAGAAATTTTTGTTTCTTAAATGTATCCTCTAAGGCTTTCATTCTCTTATAACACCTATGTTCTTTATGACTACTACCCCCCAAAAAAGGAGCATGAAAGGCTAGACTTATTCTTGGATTTAGAAGACTCCTTAGGTTTAGAGTTGTTTTCTTTAGGTTTAGGAGCATTTTGAGATGGAGAAGGGGTGGATTTGGTTTTACTTTTTGGTTTTCCCTTGCCCTTAGGATTAGATGCAACTAATTCCTTTTGAGAGGTGGAAGACTCAAGGTGAGACAATTTGGATTCTTCCCTAGTAATTCTTTCACAAAATGTTTCTAAGTTAGGCATTTTGAATGTGTCACCTAAGTCATCCATGTTAGAGAGAAAAGGTTGAAGCAAAAATTTGGAATGGTCCTCTAAACTTGGATAGAATCAAGTAAACACACTCTTCATCTTTCTTATTTCTTCCACTCCCTTCAACTATGTCAACAAATTCTTGAACTTGGTAAGATATTATATAATTGTTGGAAAATCTTTAGGACTAAGAGAAGTGATCTCAATTTCAAGTTGCATGGCTCTCATATGCTCCACCTTACCAAATAAATTCTCTAATTTCTCCCACATTTTGAAAGGAGAGTCACATTTTCCAAATGAAATAAAATATTGTCACTTACATAAGTTCCTATCAAGCCCATAGACTCATCAAATTTGCACTGGTCTTTGAAATTTCTCATATTCTCTAGTGAACACTAGTTGTTATGAAGAAGTTAAATCTCATAATCCTTTCCGCTTAATTATTATTTCCATTATTGGTTTCCATGTGTGGTAATTATGTGTTGTTAATGTCTCAACATGATCTAATGCAGAAGTAGATGTCATCCTCAAAAAATCACCAAAAGAAATGCAAGAACCAAGCAATGCAACAGGAGCCCCCGATTTTGGCACTTTATAATGAGTGTGTGTTATAATATGGCACTTTATAATTATAGTGTGATTCTCAAAATAAATATTTCAATGGAAAAATAATGGAAAAACAAGAACTTTTTCCAAAAAACGACACTCAAAACCGAGTTACCGATCAAAAGCTACAAGCTTTTCAATATTATCCTCTCTTTGTTTATTTAATTTTCCACTAAAACAAAATAAAATGCCCTTTCTTCACCACACAAATAAAATGAAATGGGGTTGGAGTTAAGCACCTACTAGTAGTAATCACAATCTTTAAGCCCTCATATGACCGGGGCTAAGGATTTCAATGGGTGTGTTAAAAATACTATTTACGGTTTAATGTGTCGTAATGTACACTTTCCACATGCTTATCTCACCGGCGTTCAAGGCCAAGCCGGGCCCCGAGCCGGGGTCAAGGGTGGTAGCCCCGGTAGCGGGGTTTGAGGTGGCAGCCCCAGAGAAAAAAATTGGCCTTAAAACATGCCCGATATATATCGGGAAACATGTTTTTCTCATATGGGCGGGATTTTTACCCATAGGTTTATGGGACAGTTTTGGCCCATGGTTTTGATACCCACGTTTTTGTAAAACTACTTAAGTAGTTGTCTACTTATATGGTTTTATGCATATGGTAGGTCAATGTAACATTGCAGATGTGTTTTGAATTAGGGTGTGAATTTCAGAGAGTTTGATGAGAATAACTCCAAACAGATCTAGGTATTGTATTGAGAGAGTGGTGGCTTGTAATAAAATCGAGCAAGTGATTCTTGGTGGACTTAGCCCAAATTGGGTGAACCACGTTAAATATTGTCTCTTTATGTTGTGTTATTTTACTATACACTTTTATTTGAGATCTGTAATATTTTTGCATATTAGTTTCTATTGTTGCGATTCTGTGAGGGATTATTTCTACATATTTTATCCCTTATTTCCTAACAATTGGTATCAAAGCATGGTTTGGTTTGCTGAAGTGTTGAATCGCAGGGAAATTTTTATCTTGAGTGGGAGCTATGGCAGATGATGGAAGATCTAGGGTTGATAAATTCAATGGGTAGAATTTTAGTCTTTAGAAGATGCAGATGGAAGATTACCTTTATCAGAAGGATCTTTATATTTTGTTGTCTAAGAAGGTGAACAAACCCTCGAGCATGATAGATGTGGAATGGGATTTTTTGGATAGGAAGGCACTTGGGACAATCTGGATGTGTCTTGCATCTTCGGTATTATTTAATGTTTCAAAGGAAAATACTACAAAAGAACTGATGGATGTATTAGGGAAGTTGTATGAAAAACCCTCTACCTCTAATAAGATATTTTTAATGAAAAAGTTGTTTAATATGAAGATGTCGAGAATAGTTCGAAGAGAAGATCATTTAAATTATTTTCATATAGTTGTAAATATGCTAGCTTCGGTTATAATAGAATTTGATGAATAAGTTAGGGTTTTATTAGTTTTGTGCTCTTTACCTAAGAGTTGGAATAGCCTAGTAATGGCAAAGTAAGCAACTTAGTTCCAGCTAACTCAAAGTTAAAGTTTGAGGATGTTGTAGGGGTGATTCTAAGCGAGGAAATGCAAAGTAAAAGCTATGCTAAATATTCTACTTCAGGAATGCTTTGATAGTGGAGACTAGAGGGAGACGAGAAGAATAGAGGAAGCCATGGAAAATCAAAGTATCGGGCAAGGTCAAAATCCAAAAGCAAGATAGTATGCTAGCACTTTGTGGAAAGTCTAGGCATGCAAGGAAGAATTTTGGGAGCTTCGGGGAAAAGAAGAAACAACATGAAGAAAACAAGGACGCAAATGTGGCAATGGGTATTGTATGTCGGGATGCTTTGATTCTTTCTTTGCACAATATTACTTGAATCTTGGGTTTTAGATTCGGGGCTTCTTTCCATGCTACTCCACATAGGCATTATTTATTTGATTATTTTCAAGGAGATTTTGGGCATGTTTTTCTTGGTAATGATGAGCCTCAAAGCATAGTTGGAAAAGGTTACATTTAAGTTAAGATGCAGAATGGGAATACTTGGATATTAAAGGATGTCAGACATGTGCCTACATTAAGATGAAATTTGATATCAACAGGGAAGTTGGGAAGTGATGGTTATCTTTGTCGTATTTACAGCGGACTCTTGGAAGGTTACCAAGGGTGCTCTTGTGGTGGAAAGAGGTAAAAAGGTTGGAACCTTGTATTTAACCACTTATAGCACTAATGTTTGTAATCTTGTGGCTTTAGAAGTAGATACAACATTGTGGCACTATAGGCTCGGTCATATGAGCCATAAGGGCATGGAGATCATAAAGAAGGATTTTCCTAGATATACAGAAATAGGTTTGGAGTTCTGTGAGGATTGCATTTATGGGAAATAGAATTGAGTAAGGTTTTCGTGGTTGGACCTATAAAGAAAGAGAGTAAGTTAGAGCTGGTGCATTCGATATGTGGGGCCAGCTCAAGTATCATCTCTTGGGGTTCAATTTATTATGTTACTTTTATTGATGATGCAACAAATAAAGTTTGGGTTTATTGTATTAGAAACAAATCTAATGTATTTGACACTTTTGTTAAATGGAAAGCCTTGGTAGAGAATGAAACAGGTCTTAAGCTAAAATGTCTCAGGTCAGATAATGGAGGGGAGTATTGTAGCAATGAATTTGATGATTACTATTCTAAGAATGGAATCATTGTAGGAAAATACAGTTCCATGAACTGCGTAATAGAATGGAGTGTCGAAAGGATGAATAGAACAATAATGGAACGTGCTTTAGGAGCATGAGGTTACATGCGGGACTACCTATTTCTTTTTGGGCGAAGCGGTGAGCACAAATTGTGTACTTGATAAACAAAGGACCCTTAAATGCCTTGGATGGAGGCATACTTGAGGAGGCTTTGTATGGTAAGAAATTTGATTATTCATTTCTTAGAGTCTTTGGATGTGAGGTGTTTTTCCATATAGACAAGGATGATAGGACCAAGCTAGAGGCTAAATCAAAAAAATGTACTTTCATTGGTTATGGTGGTGATGACTTTGGATATAAATGTTGGAGTATTAAGGACAAGAAAATCATTTGATCTAGGGATGTGGTCTTTAATGAGAAAGTCATGTATAAGAAGCAGTTGTAGGAAAATAGGGAAGAATCCAAGAAAGAATATGTAGCAGTAGAGGATCTTCCAGATGGGAAAGTGACACATGAATCAGTTCAAGAACCTCCTCAACAAGAACCCCAAACTCCTATATTGAGGAGGTCTTCTAGGGTAAGAAGAGAACCTGAACATTTTTCTCCTTCTCTTTATTATTTATTACTCACTAATAGTGGAGAGCCAGAGAGCTTTGATGAAGCAATGTAAGTAGATGCCAGGAAGAAGTGGGAGAAATCCATGGATGAGGAGCATCAGGCTCTCATGGAGAACTAGAAATGGGATTTGGTGAAGCTAACCAAAGGTAAAAAAGTATTACAAAACAAGTAGGTGTTCAGAATCAAAGAGGAATAAGGAGGCAAGAAAAGATACAAGGCCGGTTAGTGGTCAAGGGGTTTTCACAGAAAAAAGGTATAGATTTTGATGAGATTTTTTCTCCTGTAGTAAAAATGACTTCTATTAGAACAGTTCTAGGAATAGTTCCGAGAAGAATACTTGCACTTCGAATAACTTGATGTAAAGACTACATTTCTCCATGGTGATTTAGAGGAGGAACTATATATGTAGCAACCAGAGGGCTATGAGGTCAAAGGTAAAGAGGAGATGGTGTGCAAACTGAAGAAGAGCTTGTATGGATTGAAACAAGCTCCATGTCAATGGTATAAGAAATTTGATAGCTTCATGATGGAGAAAGGTTATATTTGATGTCATTCTAACCATTGTGTGTATACAAAAAAATTGAGGATGGAATTTTGTTATCTCATTTAAGTGATTATAGACTAAAAATGAGATAACCATATAAAAATTTTAGACTAATCTCTTCAAACTTCCCCTTTGAAGGAGAAATTTGGGTTTTCGGGCTTTTGTTTGCATGAAAACATGTTTCATGTCTCATGTTTCCCAAACCTGAAACCCAAATTGACTAAGTCCTTTGTGTCAGGTTTTTAGAGGTTCAAAGCATCGGAACATGCTTTTCCTATTGCATGTTTCATGTTCCATGTTCCCCGAAACCCGCAACCCGAAACGAAGCCAGTGTGTCAGGTTTTCAGAACTTGGAAGCATCTCAACATCTCATGCTTCATGCCTCATGTTTCTGAAACCTGAAACCCAAAATGAACCAAATCCTTTGTGTCGGGTTTCGGAAGCCCCAAGCATGATGACATGGCATTAATGTCTAGTTGTCTGGTAGTTGGCACATGTGTCAGGTGAGGTATAATTAATGCTACGGTTTTATAAATAGTTGATTTTTACACATCATTTGTTACTTTGTAAGTTTTTGTAGCGTCGGATTTCTGTGCATGCTTCTTCCACCTCCAAACCCAATTGAGCTACGGTTGATTTTTCCATCCATTTTCTATTATTTTTCAAGATTGTTGAAGGTATTCTTTCGTCTTTATGTTTTTGAGATTTTGGGTTATTCATAAGATGTTGTTTGGGGTTTTTATTTATTTTTATTTTTCCATTAATGGTTTAGGGTTTTGGGTCGAGTTTCATCATTTCTTGCCATTTCTTCATTTTGGGTTCTTGTTTGGAAGACATCGTAGGTTACTTACTTTCCCTATAGATGTTTTAAGAGTTTAAAATTCATGAGTTATGTCTGAATGATTGCAAAAGAATCTCAAATTTTCATAAAAGAAAGAAGGCGGGAAAACTCATGCTCTAACACATCAGAAACCCGATATGTGCATTTTGGGTTTTGCAGGGTATTTGACATCTCAATACTTCCACCTTTGTTGGTTTTTGCTACTTTCAAAGCATCCTTAGAGTTTCACCTTTGTTTTGGGTTTCACAAAATGTCCGACACCTATCAAATTCCACCAAGTGTTTCAAGTTTTTCTTAGTGTTTAACACACCCTAACTTCCGACATTCATTTCATAGTGTATCACGTTTACTGTTGTTCTGACATCCTTAGAAATCTTCCAGTGTTTCAAATTTTTCTTGGTGTTCAACATGACCTAACTTCCGACATACACTTCAGTGTGTCGGGTTTCACAAAGTGTTTTGCAAGTCTTAAAATCTGAATAGTGTGGCGGGTTTGTGGAGTTGTCCAGCAAGCTTTCAAGCCCGATTGCTCAACCAGAATTCATCAAGGCATTCTCAGGACTCCTCATGTCGGACCCTGGCCCATCTCAGGACAAGTCAGATAAGTCAGGGAAGATGAAGTATAAGTATCAAAATATGGAGTCCTCTTCTTACATAAGTTGCAACTACGACATTTGGGACACAGAGCTCAGTAATATAGATATGGAAGAATTCTAGAAAATAATTACGGATTCTTCTCAGAATCCATGGATGAATTCAATAGCTAGTAGTGGTCTTCCTCTCGCAGCAGATTTCAAGTATCATCCCAATGCCCTGAATTCATCTTGGCTTGCGCTTCTCACTATGACTCAACCTCCCGCTTAATAAGAAATCAAGCAGGAGAGTCGATAGTGAAGTTAGACGGAGATTATTTTGACCAACTCCTAAAGTTGCACAACTTTATGGAATACATTGATTTAGATCTTAAGTCAACACAGAAATCCTAGGACAAAGATCAAGAAGACTGCATCAAGCACATGAACAAGAAATTCTTGATCAAGGCTAAGCTAGCTATTTATAGGTTTCCTAAGTCGGTCCCTAGAAGTGACTTTATACTTGAAGTCAGTGATATCATCACCCTCTTGAAAGCTGGTTATTTGAATCCCAGAGTCAAAAGAATTCCAAGGGTGGATGTACCGGTTCATGGTCATCATAAAGAAAAATGACCAAGGGATTCGAGTGGGGCAGCTGATAAGTAATGAGATAGACTCTCAAATGAAAATGGTCTTATCTCTGAAATTTCTACATGATGTCTTATGTCACTTATGCAGCGGCGAGAATGAGAAACTATCCGTGGTTGGATGCAAAAGGAACCGAGCAACAGAACACATATATCGGCACTTCCCATTACTAACAATAAAAGGATCTGAAGATCAATTTAGAAGAGTGAATGATGCCTTATTTTATGAAAATATTTACAGGTTGGACCCTGAGCTGAGAAAGAGAAGAGTTTCGATGAGGCATGGGCGGAGGTGTCAAAGTGGGGTTGCATATTTTTGCAATTCAATAAGTTCACCTATCTTCGGGTGGTAAAATTCCAGGGTAACCCTTTCCGTTTGCCCAGGTTTCCAGGTGACAAACTCATCCTTATGGAGTTGGTCAGACAACTATTGGATTTCCACAAGTTCCAACAAAGCAGACACAAGGCCACTATCTCCTTCCCAATTTCCATTAGAAGGTACACATGTTCTACAGTGGTGAAGGCCAAGAATGTGGTGCACAAACTTCAAGACAAACTGAAGAAGCATATGAAGTTCAGAGAGGGATTCGATATTCGAGGATTCCTTAAGTCGTATGGAACCTTGTATCTGCATGTGCCCCATGTAGAGGACATTTGGGTTGATCTTTGGGATGAGGTTGTCATCCAAAGAAAAGACAATAGCAGACTGACTCTTGAAGAAATCCAAGCATTAGATCTTGTTGATATCCTAGAAGGCACCATGGATAATGAGAGTGTTTTGGATACTAGGTATGAACAGTCAGATGGAGACCAACTTGGATTCCATGCCATCGATTGGTCCATTGCTAAAAAGGCTTCTATTGCTAAAAGGGCCACCTAGATTCTTATTTGTACCAAGGCATGGCTCATTTCTTGGGGAATGAGTTATAAGGAAAAGAGCTTTTCCAAGATAGCCACTTTAGAAGTGGGACCCTCCAAGGGAGAAAAGGAAAAAGATAAAATCCCTACCAAGAGGCAAATAAAGTTTAAGTTTTTCAGAAGAGGAGAAAAGCAAGGGGCTGAATCATCTACTCCCACACAAACAATTGAGGTATTGGATTCTCCTCCTCAACCAGAGATAGGAGGAATTCTCCTAGAAGTCAAGGTTGTTTAACCTCTCATTTCTCCTTTTGTTGATTGCTCGTCGGAAGTAAGTCTTTCTCTTGCTTCTCAAGCTTTAGCTCTGGGATCTTTACCTTCTCTCTCCCAATCTTCATCATCACATATTTCAACGCCACTCTCATCAGCCATGGCCAGCATTTTCTCTGATCTCTCCCCTCTCTCTGCTGGACCTACGTTGGCTATAGAAATGCCTCCTCCTTCCACACCTTCATTCCTGAATCTATCCCCATGATCACCACACTTTTTGTTGTCACCACTCCACAGATAAATCTTCCTCTGCCTACCGATGTGACTGTAACACCTCCAATAGGGGCAACTTCTTCTATTGTGACCTCAATGGTTGGTCGATCAAACTCGAGGAAGAGAAAGGTGGTAGTTCCCCTACCAGCCTTCAATTTTAGTTCACTCAAGGCTTCTCCTACTAAATTTTCCAAGAAACCCAAAACGGTTTCAAGGGTTTGATGGATGCCTCGGGGCACAAGTTTGCAGAAATTGCCACTCCTGCGGCCAACAAAACAAAGGAAGATATAACAAAGTAGGTGATTATCAGTTGCAAGAGTTGATACGGAAAAAGTGATAGTTGAAGGAGCACAACAAGATGCACAAGATGCCATGAACATGCTTTTCAAAAGCTAAAAGAAACCAAGGTAAGCAGGGATGAGCTGAAAGAGAAAGTGGAACAGTTGATAGAGGTACTACTTAAGCTTTTAAAGCCTTTGCGATCAACAATGTCATCTCTACCCCTACCCCTATAAGGTTCAATTTCTCATCGGTGCCTATGATTGAAAAGATCAATGAGAAGGGGATAACTGTTGAAGATTGGATAAAGAGGCTACTCCTACAAGGAAAAGAGGTCATAGACGACATAGTGGGAGTTTACAAATCCTTGGAAGATATAAATAAAGATGGTGATAAGATGGATGATGAATTTTCAAAGGAATTCGGGAACCTTGAATTAACTTTGGAAGCTCTCAATACACTAAAAAATGTTCCATTCCGGGTTTTAATAAAAGAAGGAATCATTCCACATGGAGATAAACATTTCCACTTGCCAAAGCCATCGATTGGGTAAAATCCTCATGAAGCTTTGCAAAGCAAATTGAGAGAATCAGAGATCAATTGGTTGATGCCACCAATGACATAGAGGAAGAGTTTTCAAAGATCTTTTCAAAAGTGTTGGATGATAACTTGAAGATTCTACCTTTTGATGATCTTTACAAACAAATCCAGGAGTTAATTCAAAATGAGCTAGCTTTTGTCTTTGATCTGTCCATCATTGATAAGTTCATAAGGATCAAAAATGTTTTGGAATCACTAAGAAAACTCAACAAGAGATTAAAGAAACTTCACAGTAATGCAAGTTATACTCAAGAAACTTTTGAAGTCCTAAGTGATTATTCAAGTGCACCAAATGAAGACGACATACGAGGCATAATATGGAATTTCTAAGAGTTCCAAGACATGCAAAGTGCATTGGAAGAAGACAAGGATGAGGAAATGGAATAAGCAATGATGTTACATGTCATTTCCTTCCAGAAATTGACATGTCTTTTTCATTTCCATTTTGTCACATAGGAAGCAAATTTTGACTTGTTCTCCTACGTGAGAGTCAAGAAAAATAGGACTCTTATTAAATGACTATTTTCTAGGATTTTATCCTATTTTCTCTCTACCCTTTTTATTATAAATAATGGATGCTTGTGCATTCCAAAAAGAGGGACTTTTTGAATATTAAGAGCTATTGTGAAGAAGAAGAAAAACTTTGTATTTTCTTTTAATCATTGAAGAATAGAATAGGTGTTATTTTGCAAACTTTGTGTTGTGGGATTCATCTATCTTGAGATATTATTCTTACGTTCAAGATCTTAAGATATTCTTTGTTTAGTGTTCTTAATCGTTTTAATTGTTTCAAATAATTACACCCATTATCTAAAACTCGTATAAGTATTTCTTGATCTCGTGTTTGCTTGAAAGAAAGTACGTTCCTCTAATCTTCTTCCCACTCTTTTTCATCCATAATACTTTCCCCTTTAATATTCTTCTAATTCAAATTGTAATATATCCATTTCGTGTTCATATGGATTCGGGATTGTATCCCAACCCCAATGGTTAGATTAGTGTGAATATTGTATATTGCAAAAAACAACAAAATTTCAATTTGTAGGGATTATTAGCAATACGCACACTCAAAACTAGAAAACATTATATAAATATGAATCAGTATCTATCTAGAATCTTTTTTAAAATACTAATTTTTTTAAAATTAAAACTTAAAATTATATGACTTGGTTTTTTTTTGAAAAAACCTATAAGATTGTAGTTCATTTGCCCATGATTTGGATGACCAATCTTTTTTTTTTTCCTTTGGTGAAAAGTTAGATGTAGTTATCTATCTTGGGATGGATTTTATTTTGTATTTTTTCGAGCAATATTTTTTTTTATGATTTTTTCCGTGAAAGTGGTCTGAAAAGATTTAGAAAATGGAGCGCTTTCATTTTCCCACCATAACTATATCAAAAAATATTGAAATCAAAATTTTTTTTAACGTGTATATAATTTCTCCACGCTTGGGATGGTATAAGTTTTATCACATTTTGATAAGTGAAACAAAAGTTGCAGTCTTAAACGTAGACATGAACATTCGCGGGAAAAAATGTCTTAAAGACCTATTGTTAGTAAAAAATTATAAAATGATATTTATCTTATTCTATTCACTTTAAAATCAATATTTCTATGAAGCTAACAGTATCCCCTATGCGATGGCACCATTTTTGTGAAATGTTTTTAGTTTTTAGCATGGTTCAAGTCTGTGGAAGAAAAAATTTGAAGTTTTTGACCCTTTACACTTCATAATGACCTTCCATAGCTTTGGTTGGGGAAAAACAAATATTTCCCGAGCCTTAGGGTTGGATTTGATGATCTGAGATAGAACCCATGATCATGGTTTACAAACCACGATCGTGGGTTTTAAACAAGAAACTGTGATCATGCAGCTTTTATAAGCATGAGCGCGGTTTATAAAAAGCGTGATCGGTTCATAAATCATATTTATATGCATCCCAATGTTCTAATTACCATGTGATTTTCTTGTTTGACTTTATGAATTACTATGAAATTTTTGTCATTTTACGCACATTTTTCTTATCACGGAAGTAAAACATCATGGGAGACAAGAAAGCGAAGTCAAAAAAAGGAAGTCATTAAGTAAAAAACACCAAAGCGAATTAGAGGCAAAAAGATTTCAAAATGTTGAGCGAATGCGGAATCTTCGTGAATCAAGAAGAGGTTCATCTTGACCCCTACTATTGTAAGCAATGAGGAACCGAGGTAATGTTTCTACTTTATCGATGTTGAAGTTGAATTAAATACTCATGATGAAGATGTTTTCTTATGATGTTGAAGAAGAATTAAATACTCGTGATGTAGCAAATGTTGAAATTGAAGGAGACAATGAAAATGTGAATAAAGAAATTCAGGTTGAAACTGTAGACAAGCAAAATTTGACAAAAACACCTCTAGGATTTTCCATAAGAAACCTAATTATTTTATTGAAATTGATGAAAACATTTTGAAACCAATGTGTGAAAACTTTTTAATGGAAAATCAAAAGAAGAAAAGCCACTGAAATTTGGGATAATCATTTTGAAATTTTAAATGATTCCCAAAGATGTCAGTTGTTGGTTAGTTTGATGAAATTGAATAAAATGAGACCTACATTAAACACCTTAGGATTGAAAACATCTAATATACGTGGTCAAACCTCTACTGATTGTTGAAAACCTTCATGATGCATATCACTTTGTTGGTGTCAAGAGATGCACTAGGGATAGTAATATTGTGCGTCGTGTACTTGCTACTAGTGTTGTAAGTGAATCAATAAAAACAACGTTTGATTACGCGTAAACAAGTCGAATGTTGCAAGTTAATCGAAAAACTCTAATGAAAGCAATTGAAAGGCGTAATATCCTTGATCACTCAATAACACCGATTTTTGGGCATTTTACTGCTAGAGCATGCGTAAGGAAAATATAATATTGATGTTATAAGAGAAGTTGTTATTCAATTTTGGCATGATAACACTAGAGTTTCACCTAATATAAGAGATGTTGTAAAATAGAGAGTTGGTTCTATTAATCACGAACCACATCCAAAGCATTTCTTAGATATGACTCAAACTCAATTTTTTCGTAAGTTTGAACAAGAGCATCTAGAAATTAAAATTAGTCAACATTTTTTTGAAATGTTAAAACCATTCTATGTGAAAATCAACCACGCTTCACCACTTGTTGTTGTAGGCAACATGTTGAATTTTCTATGCATTATGCTAAATTTTTATGTATTCATTCTATTTTACATTCTGAAACTATGTTATCGGAATGTGGTGTTCAAGTTCCACCAATATCTTCTAGGGATTTCATTCCTATGATATTTTGTGAAAAAGAAGTTGGACAATTTTTTTATAGTCAGGATTGTTTAGATGGAAGTTGTGGTACATGTGGCGGATTACCTAAATTGGAAAGTTGCATCCATGAGAAAATTGAAGGTGCAATAGGAAATAATTTAGTTGAGTTTGATAAATATAAATCAGTTGCATACTAGTTGAAAGATGGAAAAGAGTCTAAGCGGTGTGAGCTAGTTCTAGAACATATACATTTTTCAATTTATGAGAAAATTTAAGGATGAAATTGTTTATGAGTATGTTAGGCATACACACAGAGCTCGATGGTTGGATGAACAGTTCAAGATATGCAAAGACACATTTCTATTGGTACTATTGTTTGGTGGTTGATTTTGTAGAGAATTACACATTGCAACCACAAATGGAGGTTCAATCACAATATTACAACTCAGTACAAGTTGCCATTTTTGTGCATATAGCATTTATACATTCTCTGACAGTATTAGAGAATGATCAAATTTTTTAAGAGAGTACCACTTTTATATCAGTGATGATGGCGATTTTACTCATTCTTTGAATTTGTGCAAGGGTGTTTCAGTTATTTTATGGAAACTTGTCTGATAGGGACATCCACTTCAAACAACATTATATATGGTCTAGATAATTACATGTCTCAGTTTAAGAATACATGAATGTTTTATTGGATGAGAAGGATGCACGTCAAGATGGGTGTGCAACATATTTGGAGTTTCATTAAGGTTGGACATGGAAAAGGAGAGCATGATGGTGCAAGGGCATGTGTGAAAAGAGCTCTTGCAAGAGAAGAGTTGAAGTACAAAGATGGTGCTAAATTGAAAGATGCAAAGAGCATAGTGGAATGGTGTATTGACAACATGGCCTGAGGTTCTCAAGAAATTTCACGGTTTCATGAGATATTTTTGGTTGATAGAGAAAAAAAAATTGCTAACTATGAGGATTGTATGACACTCATTGGGTCTAGTGATATGCACTCATTTTGTAGCTCAGACGCTACTTTCGTGGGCCACATGGACAAGAAATTTGACATGTTTTTGTGCATCTTGTATCGAATTTTCTTGCTTGAGTGTGATTCACAAGAATGGGTGGATGGATGGATTTGTAGGCCTCTAACTCCGCTTCCTAGTTATCAACCTCCACAAGCATTATGACTTGTTTTACGTAGATGAAGTTGTAACATCAAGGACTTTGATGAAATTTTGATTTTGGTGCGACAAGGTATTTATGGTTATTTACAATTTTTGTATTGAGTTATGTCCATTGAAATTTTAATATGTACAATTTAAATTTGAGTTGAAACCTTTTTTTGTAGGACATGTGTTTGCAGTTATTGCGATACAGAAGACAATGAAGAAGGAACAAACTATTTCTTATGTCATTGCATCGAGGAAAGAAAGAAGTTGACTTCTCTCTGTTATAGATGGCGAAGATATTGAGTACCCTACAAGGTTAGTGGTAGTTATTGGAACTTGGCTTTGATGGTATCCATTAAAAAACTCCTCTGTTTGGGTGTTTGAAGACTTTGAGACACATAGGAAAATACTCTTATATTCGCATCTAGTTCTAGCGACAAATATTAATTGTATAGATATCGAGGAAGGCCTAATAACAAGATTCTTTGGAAGGTTGAGAGTCAGATCATGAAGCAATCTTGTCCATTATTCAGAGTAGATCTGATCCTGATGGTTCATTGGAATGAATTTACAATGCTCATGTCTAGTATATATAATTTCTTTGGTATATATAAATTTGTTAGTTAGATAAATTTAAGTTCATATATTTTATTAAATTTGTGTATTTTGTATATATCTAGTATGGTTTTGATTTGAAACTTAAATTTCTTTGACTAACACTTTTATATGCAGGTTAGTGGTGCCAGAAAAGCTTCCACCTTCACGTGGTTGGCACTATTAGTAGAGAATTATAAATTCTCGAAGCTAAGAGAAGCTTTCATTGTTTACAAGAAAAGAGAAGCAATTAACAATGATTTATGTACTGTGGAGGGTTCTTGGCTCTGAGGAGGAGGTAGCCAAAAGGACACTGGAGCTTAGAGAACCAAAATGATGCCTCCCCAAGTGTTTACAAGACCATCCCTATGTGTGCATAGTCGGTTTGGTGCCACGACCCACCATTTGTAAAATATACCATTTGATAGACCTTACTGCTTGGCTCAAACTACACTATTCGGTGCGTTTGCAAACAATAGGGCAGTGAGAGCACCGATTGGAGAAGGAAAAAACCAAGACATGCTATTGTAGAGGGTCCCTATGTTGAGGTGTAGGATTAGACGAGACATCTCTAGGTGCCACGGAGTGCGTAGTAGCCACCCGTCGAAGTTGAATGATTTTTTTGGTCTCAGGGCTCTTAAGGGACTACGCCCAAACGAGGTAGCCCAGAAGCAACGCAGCGTTGTTGCACCAAAATGATGCCTCCTCTAGCATTCACCTAGCCACCTAGATGTGTCGCGTAGTCGGTTTGGTGCCATGACCCACCGTTTGCAAAATATACCATTTGACAGCCTTACATTGGCTCAAACTACACTATTTCACGCATTTGCAAACAATAGGGCAGTGAGAGCACCGATTGGAGAAGGAAAAAAACAGAGATAGGCTATTGTAGAGGGTCCCTATGCATTGAGGTGTAGGATAGATGAGACATCTTAGGTGCCACGGAGTGCGTAGTCACCATCGAAGTTGAACAATTTTTGGTCTCAGGGCTCTTAAGGGACTACGCCGAATGAGGTATCCGGAAAGCAATGATGTTATCACGCACCACCAAAATTACACCTCCTCTAGCATTCACCTAGCCACCTGGACATGTCGGCATGTCGGTTTGGTGCCACGACCCACCGTTTACAAAATATACCATTTGACAGCCTTACACTGTCTCAAACTACACTATTCGAGTGCGTTTACAAATAATAGGGTAGTGAGAGCACCGATTGGAGAAGGAAAAAAATTGAGATAGGATATTGTAGAGGTCCCTACACCAAGGTGTAGGATCAAACGAGACATCTTAGGTGCCACGGAAGTGTGCGTAGTCACCCGTCGAAGTTGAATGATTTTTTGGTCTCAGGGCTCTTAAGGGACTACGCCCGAACCGAGGTAGCCGGAAGCAATGACGTTGTCATGCACCAAAATGACACCTCCTCTAGCATTCACCTAGCCACCTAGATGTTTCAGCGTAGTCGGTTTGGTGCCACGACCCACCATTTACAAAATATACCGTTTGACACCTTACACTGTCTCAAACTACACTATTTGGTGTGTTTACAAACAATAGGGCAGCGAGAGCACCGATTGGAGAAGGAAAAAACTGAGACAGGATATTGTAGAGGGTCCCTACACTGAGGTGTAGGATCAAATGAGACATCCTTAGGTGCCATGGAGTCGCGTAGTCACCTATCAAAGTTGAATTATTTTTTGGTCTCGGGGCTCTTAAGGGACTATGCCCGAATGAGGTAGCCGGAAAGCGATGTTGTCATGTGCACCAAAATGACACCTCCTAGCATTCACTGGCCCCAAACATGTCCACGTAGTTGGTTTGGTGCCATGACCCACCGTTTACAAAATATACCATTTGCGACCTTACATTGTCTCAAACTACACTATTTGGTGCGTTTGCAAACAATAAAAGCGAGAGCACCGATTGGAGAAGGAAAAAATTGAGACATGATATTATTGTAGAGGGTCCCTACATTGAGGTGTAGGATCAAATGAGACATCCTTAGGTGCCACGGAGTCTGCGTAGTCACCGTCGAAGTTGAAGTTGAATTTTTTTGGTCTCAGGGCTCTTAAGGGACTACGCCCGAACGAGGTAGCCCGGAAGCAATGACGTTGTTCACACACAAAATAATGCCTCCTCTAGCATTCACCTAGCCACTTGGATGTGTCCACATATTCATTTTGGTGCCATGACCCACCGTTTACAAAATATACCATTTGACATGACCTTACTGCTTTGTCTCAAACTACACTATTTGGTGCGTTTGCAAACAATAGGCAGCGAGAGCATAGATTGGAGAAGGAAAAAAAAAAAGATAGGCTATTTATAGAGGGTCCCTACACCAAGGTGTAGGATAATGAGACATCCTTAGGTGCCATGGAGAGTCTGTGTAGTCACCCCGTCGAAGTTGAACGATTTTTTGGTCTCAGGGCTCTTAAGGGACTACGCCCGAGCGAGGTAGCCGGAAGAAAGCGAGCGTTGTCACGCACCAAAAAGCGATGCCTCATATAGTGTTCACCTAGCCACCTAGACATTTCACGTAGTCAGTTTGGTGCCATGACCCATTGTTTACAAAATATACCATTTTGACAGCCTTACATTGTCTCAAACTACATTATTTGGTGCGTTTGCAAACAATAGGGCAGCGAGAGCACCGATTGGAGAAGGAAAAAAACTGAGATAGGATATTGTAGAGGGTCCCTACAGCCGAGGTGTAGGATCAAACAAGACATCCTTAGGTGCCATGGAGTCTGCGTAGTCACCCGTCGAAGTTGAACAATTTTTTGGTCTCAGGGCTCTTAAGGGACTACGCCCAAACGAGGTAGCCCGGAAGCAATGACGTTGTCGCGCACCAAAATGATGCCTCCTCTAGTGTTCACCTAGCCACTCTAGGACATGTGTGCATGTAGTTGGTTTGGTGCCATGACCCACCATTTAAAAATATACCATTTGTCACCTTACACTGTCTCAAACTACACTATTTGGTGCGTTTGCAAACAATAGGGCAGCGAGAGCACCGATTGGAGAAGGAAAAAACTGAGACAGGCTATTGTAGAGGGTCCCTACACCGAGGTGTAGGATCAAATGAGACATCCTTAGGTGCCATGGAGTCTGTAGTCACCGTCGAAGTTGAATGATTTTTTGGTCTCAGGGCTCTTAAGGGACTACGCCCGAAGAGGTAGCCGGAAGCAACGACGTTGTCGCACAAAAATGACACCTCCTCTAGCATTCACCTAGCCACCTAGACATGTCTACATAGTCGGTTTGGTGCCATGACCCACCGTTTACAAAATATACCATTTGACATCCTTACACTATCTCAAACTACACTATTGGTGCGTTTGCAAACAATAGGCGGCGAGAGCACCGATTGGAGAAGGAAAAAACGAGAGACATGAGGCTATTGTAGAGGGTCCTACTACTGCCAAGGTGTAGGATTAAGCGAGACATCCTTAGGTGCCACATGGAGTGTGTGTAGTCACCGTCGAAGTTGAATGATTTTTTTGGTCTCGGGGCTCTTAAGGGACTACGCGAACGAGGTAGCCGGAAGCAAGCGTTGTCATGCACCAAAATGACCTCCTCTAGCATTCACCTAGCCACCGGAGATGTGTCATCATAGTTGGTTTTGGTGCCATGACCCACTATTTACAAAATATACCATTTGACATCCTTACATTGTCTCAAACTACACTTTTTTGGTGCGTTTGCAAACAATAGGGAAGTGAGAGCACCGATTGGAGAAGGAAAAAAACTGAGATAGGATATTGTATTGGGTTCCTATTCCGAGGTGTAGGATCAAATGAGACATGTCCTTAGGTGCCATGGAGTGTGCGTAGTCACTTGTTGAAGTTGAACAATTTTTTTGGTCTCGAAGGCTCTTAAGGGACTACGCCCAAATGAGGTAGCCGGAAGAAAAAAGCGTTGTCGCACACCAAAATGACGCCTCTCTATCATTCACCTAGCCACTAGACATTTCACATAATAGTTATTTTGGTACCATGGAATCCATTTACAAAATATACCGTTTGAATCCTTACTTTGTCTCAAACTACACTATTTGGGCACTTTTTAAACAACGAGGCGAGTGAGAGCACCGATTGGAGAAAAAAAAAGAGACACACATTGTAGATGGTCCTACATCGAGGTGTAGGATCAAACAAGATGTCTTTAGGTGCCATGGATTTTGCGTAGTCACCATCGAAATTGAACAATTTTTTGGTCTCGGGGCTCTTAAAGGACTATGCCCGAAGCGAGGTAGCCGAAAGCAATGCGTTGTCGCGCACTCAGAAAAACGACACCTCCTCTAGCATTCACCTAGCCCATAGATTTTCTACATAGTTGGTTTGGTGCCACAACCCACCGTTTACAAAATATACCATTTGACAATTACAACTTTTTCAACAATTACAACTTTTTCAAGAAATTGTTGAATCAGAAATTGAAAGAGAAGAAGAAGATGGTTATGTAATTATTGGTTATTGTGAATACTCACCCAAAAAATATCCTGAATAATCTGGATAGATGATATGAATATTTACTCTTGTTTAGTGTTCACCCACTCATAAAAAAATAAATAAGCCTCTTCTTCTACTTCCCAAGCAAAACACTTTAATCCTCGTCTAGTTTATCAAAGGAAGTAGTAAAAATACATGTTCCAAGAATCCTACCAACACTAAAGAATCACTTCCCACTCCTAGAACCACTCATTCCTAGAACCTTCTTTCCTTAAAATCCTCCTCTTCTAGGAAATAAGAACCTTTCTATCTTTCCTTGTTGGTCAATGGACCTATAAATTGAATAATTGCATTATTGACTCGGCGCCTCTGACAATGTCATGCTTATAAAATTTGCTAACTCTATTGGTATTACTCTCAGCCTTGCTATTGGCCATTATTACTACATGAAAACAAAATAATTACCTCTTTTTGGCTAGGTGAAAGATTCTCAAGTAGAATTTGCAGACTTCCCTGACAAGAAAATCAAGATGGAAATACTTGTGGAAGACATGCTAGCTACGTATGGTATATTGTTGAGCCAAAGTTTCTATCATGATATTGGTGGGGATATAAAGATGGATTGGTCATACACCACCATACTCATCAATGGTAAAATGAATAATATCCTTTTGATAAATAAAATTAAATACACAGTTCAAAAACCAAATGACCCAAGGGAAGACATCTTATTTCAAGATTCAAGGTATGAAATATTTTTCATGACTTAAGAGGAAAATGATAAGTTTCCCATGTTGATGGAGGAATACACATGCTTCCCTTAATTTCTTAACAATTGTACCATGCAATGTTGCACCATAGTAATGTTATATTCATATATGTTGCACCATAGTTTTTAATTTTAAATCAAACATACATATAGAATTAATATACATAGAATATACATACATAGAAGGATATCATGTGTAATGAATTCGAATCAAACATAGAAGTAATATCGTTATGAAAACCAACACATGGATATATAATGTATCAAACTAAGTGTGTTGAATGCATGTCTCTGAAAATATAAGTTCATAACATGTGTACATCTCGAACCAAGTGTGTCATACATATAGGACCACATGCGGTCGCATAAGGCTATATATATAATGTCCTATGAAGAATCATGAACTAGGACCATATATATATATATATATATATATATATATATATATATATATCTATGTACATCCACGTCCTATGAATCTAATCATGAAACATCTTCCCTCTCTTTGCCCTACTAGAAGTAGCATGTCCATGACCCAGGGATGTAGTGGAGGGAGATGCCACTATGGATTTCATTGTGTGGTCTAGGTGTCTCTAAGCAAGGCTGCTGACCTAACCTGCACATTCATAAACAACAATTTTTAACACCCATATTTTTAAAATACATTCAAAATTTAGAAACTTAGAATTTAGTTAAAATGCATGTGAAATCTTACCATAATGTCATGATCCCTATCAATTTTTCATTGACACGTGGTAGGGACAACAGTAGACTCATGAGAGGTAAGCTACATACAAATAATTAAATTTCAAATTAAATATTTCATGTACAAAATTTGATATTGTAGATTTAAGTAATAAGAAATAATTCCTAAATAAATTTAACAAATTTGAAAAATTGTACCTCAGTTAGTGGATCTATAGATGCTTTATGGTAGTATCTACAGCAACCTCCACAGTCTGCATATATGGAGGAGTCTCTCTGGCAGTCATAAGCTATACAAAAAACATGTACAAATCAATATTAATCTACATGACTACCACATAACAGAGCCAAAGCATAATCCACGTGAACTTCCACAATTAGAAACAAAGTGTAAAGAGAAACTAACTACGCAAAAATTCACGTGAGGTGTGCCGATAGCCTCGGTTCCCGAGAAGAGAGATGATGACCACTCGAGCTCCTACACGTATAAAAGACAAACATATATTAATATGTACATGTACAGGTGAAACATTATAATAATAAAAGTGCACAATCAAATGAAATTTGAAATTTAAGTACAACTTGAAACTTACATTTGTAACATGCCCAGTTATAGTAGCTAGCATGTCGATGCCGGATGTTTCCTTCACCGGCTCTTGCTATTTAAAATAAAATAAAAAATTAGTTTTTACATGTATGTACATAACGTACAATGAAATACATATATATTAAAATCTCAAACATGAATTAAACTATTATTATATATATATATATATATTAAATATTTATTTGACATTTACCTATGAAAGACCAAGATCCTTTGCACCAGTTCCAAAAACATCACCATCATCTCATCTAGAGAAAAGAAATCATGTGATCTAGAAAATGATGTCTCGCCTTTGAGTGCATATGGCACCACATGATCCACAGTGGTGTGGTGCGCTAGAACTGGCACCTCCACCAACATCACCAGATGCAATCTGCTCACTATGTTGGGTCAGAGTGTCAGTGAGCTCCCTTAATGCATGTAGTGTGTCAATCTCCACAACCTCCTTCACTGTAGGAGGGATAACTGAAGGCAGTGGGGTTTTGGGGCATGGGGGATCCTTGGTTGACCTACGTGTGCACCAGGTCTACTCTGTGTGAGCCACCACCTCGCCCATAAAAATAGAAAAGTCAAAATAATTTGGGACCTCATTAAGCATGAACTTGCAATATAATTTCTTTAAAAAATAGAGGGAACCTCATTGTTGTTGCATGGTGGATAATCAAAAACCATCCACCATCGGTCCCAAAAAAAATTCTTGATTCGGTCATCGTGGCACAATGGATTGGGAACCGTTTGCAAGTAGCTGCTGGGGGGGCATTGGTTCTTGGGTCAATAAATAATGCACAAATGTGGTCTTTTCCAATTTTTTGTCTTTTACGGCCGCATGGGATAATTTATTTACATACCACTACCTACAATCACCTCTAAAGGTATTCCATCTGTCTATTTGGTTGGTTGCGGAGTCAACTTCGCCAATCAATGTTTGTAATGTGTTGGCTAAAGTCATGTGGGATGGATTTGTGGCATGATTTTGTCTTATATTTTGAATAAGGTTCTCAATGACAATTTTATTTTGTCAGATTCTTCCAATGATATCATCTTGTGTTCTGTTGGTTCCGTGGGGACAGAAGGAGCCATAGGAGGTGGATCTATGTTTGGAGGAGGGTTTTGCAGAATGTTTGGAGGGTTTTGAGGATTGTTTGGAGGTTTTGAGGAATATTTTGATGGTTTGCAAGATTACGAAGCTTGTCGAGCAACTGAAAAAACAAAAAAATTGTATACATAAACAAAAATTGAAAAACCCATGAAAATCACAAAAAAACCTAAAATGCAAACAAATTGATCAAAATCGAGGGCTTACCTCTTTGTCTTGGTGGCATGGTTGAAACTATCGTGATCCAGAAGTCGAAGAGTAATTTTTAGGGGGTATTCAAAGCACGAGTGCCAAAGGTCTAGGAGAAATCATGGTTGGAAAGGAAAATGAGGGAAATGAGGAGTCACGGGTCATTTTTTTATCTCGAGAGGACGCATTTTGAGTGCGGTTTTAAACTATGCTCGTGGTTTTAGGTTCGAAATCACCGAGCCTATAAAAAAATTTTGCATGAGCGCAGTGTGGTTTATAAACCAAGGATATCTCGGGATAGGAAGGAATAGAAGCTAACTTTATCTCGGGAAGAGTACATTAAGAAAGTCTTGGAGAGGTTTAATATGCGGGATGCTAAAGCTGGTTGGGACTCCTTTTGCAGGCCATTTCAAGTTATCAAAGGAGAAGTGTCCCAAGACAGAGCATGAGAGAAACCAAATGTCTAAGGTACCTTACTCATCAGTAGTTGGTAGTTTGATGTATGCCATGGTGTGCACCAGGTCTGATATTTCCCATGCAGTGGGAGCGGTGAGTAGATTTATGAGTGATCCAGGTAGAGATCACCAACAGGTAGTAAAGTGGATCCTTCGGTATTTGAGAGGAACCATGGGGATAGTTTTGTGCTACAGTGGATTAGACACCAATTTGTGTGGTTATGTAGATTCAGAAATGGCTGGAGATGTAGATAGTAGGAGGAGCATGACAAGTTATGTTTCTGATATAGGTGGGACAGCGATAGAATTGGATTTCACGACTACATAAGTTGGTGGCTTTATCAACCATGGAGTTCAGTATGTTGTTGCCACATAGGCAAGCAAAGAAATGATTTGGTTACTGAGTAATTGCTTGAGGAGTTGGGGAATAAGGAGGAAGGAAATTTGCATAGTGATATTCGTGAGTGTTATACACCTAGCTAAGAACTCTACTTTCCACTCTAGGATGAAGCATATACTGGTTATGGTACTATTAGTGTAAAATCATAGCACCCCCAAATGAGTTGTCAGATCTACTTTTCTAAGGCAGAGTCATTTGGTGTGATTCACATAACATTGAGTTTTCCCCAAAGTGTGGGACTTTGCAAATGGAAAAACTCTCCAGAGAAGGTTGGTTCCTCTTCCTAAACTACCTACCATAAGCTATTCTAGTGCAAGACAAGCTAATCTAATCCTAATCTAACTATCCAAGGAGACAGGGAGAGAAAGAAAACAAGAAAAAACAAAGCCTACACTAAAATGGTGATACACCAGAGAAGGAAAATTGCTGATCATCTAACCAAACTACCATGAAGCGAAGGGAGGTGAGAAATGGAGAGGATGAACAACTGCATCATAGGCCAAAGATCAAATTCACACAGAAAACATTTCAAACCCAACAAACATGGCTCCTAGATCTACAAACGAACATCAAAAAACATGCTTGGGTGCCACCAGTAATGAAGAGAGGCAAGAAGAAACAACCAAAACGAGCCAAGGATGGACAAATGCATCACAAAACACGTTTCTTATTACTTCATAAGTTTTCACAGAACATCATTCACAAGCAAGAGGAAAAAACACCATTTACAGAGTAGGGGAGGAGGTTTGAACTCCATTTTCAACCCTGAGGAAGAAAAAGAGGGGGAGGCAAAGAGGAAAAATGAACAACCTTTACAATGAGCCCCTGACCCTTCTTTTATAGATTCAACACAGAGGGAAGAAAGAGAGAGAAGCGGGAAAACTAGTTTGGAGCTCAACCACTACCATCAATGTCTCTTACAAAATCTGCCCCCAAATCTATCTTGACTGAATCAATTTCTCATTCAAAGCACCTCGAAGAAGGATGAAGCAGCGGATTAGATTGAATCCGATCTCGATTGTTGGGGCAAAAGATCTTGTATTAAAGGCCCAAAGACTTTTCTCCATTTTCTCCCCACCTAACCTCTCCAAAATTAAATTTTCATATCTCCATGGCATAGACGAGGCCGAGATCTTCCCCCAAAGTGTAAAATTGGCTAGCTCTTGAGCCCCGAGTCGAAATATATGCCCCTTGAAGTTTGTATCAGATCCGTACAAAAGGGTGGGAAAACTGGTTTGAAAAAATAGGCCCCTTTTCTATATGGGACACATGGAGGGCTGGTGCTTGTTCAAGGGTGGCCTCTATATTTTGATTTTGGAATGGCGCGGGGCTGACATGTGGCTTCTTCCACGGCCTGCTCAATTTCCTTATATTTTTGGCTAAGTCCCTTGCTTGGCGGGGTCATATATCTTGATCGGGGACACGCAGAAACCTGGTGCTTATCTCGAAAACCTTCCTTTTATTCTTCTCTAGAGTTGTTTCCATGTTGACACTTACCACCCTCCACTAGTCTGTCTTAGTGTTTGACTATTCAACCCAACCCTGTCCCTTTTTGAAACAGGATGCGTGGAGGCTCCGCACTCACTTAGAAACCCACTTAGGATTTTTCCTCTGAAGGAGCATCAGATCGACACGTGGAAACCTCCGTAGACTCTTATAATTTTCAACTTCCCCTCTTACCCTTTCGGACCTTGGACTATATGGCGAGCTCACACTAATTTGGGTCTCCGCCTTTGGACTAACTTTTGGAGATGCGCCAAGCTGACATGTGGCATCTCCCACTAACATTTCTATACTTAGCCTTTTTTTAGGCCCACGATGTCTGCCTTTTGACTCCTTTTGACTCTTCCCCGCTGGGCACAGGACACATGGAGGCTTGGAATTCATTTGGGTCTGCCCCTTTGGATTCAATCTTTCGAGGTGCGTCATTTGGACACTTGGGATCTTCCTTTGTCTCCTCCATACTTAGTCAATTTTAGACTCATTCTGAACCGTTTTGAGCCCAAAGACTTAAAATCTTCACTATTTCTTTTCCTTGAGCCTCTGGTTCTTCCGAAAGCGCTCAACCTCCTTCCCGAATTCCCGATGTTTCATTTTAGAGCCTTCCTAAGTCTATTAAATAGATTTGAGACATGATTCGCTCGACATGTCTCATTTCTTCTCTTTCTTCTCACAGGGTCGTTTAAACTTTCGCAGGCCCCGCCATTCCATTGTAGAGTCCCTCTGTAACCTTTTTACAAGATTTAAATGTGTTTTTACGTGATTATTTTCGTGGGTCGTGTGGCTAATCCAATATTTTACCAGGGGCGAAATATGGATGGCGGTACCATTTCATTAGGATAGCTTTGGAGGAAGAGAAGTTGAAGTGGAGAAAATTCATACCAGTCATAATCCTCGCAAACGTGATGACCAAGGTGGTCACAAGGGAAAAATTTAAGATGTGTTCACTTTGGTTGGTCTTCACGGAAACTAGTGAAGGGTTGAGAAGCTTGCTCGAGGAAAACTAGTCTCAAGTGGGAGATTGTTAGGTTGTGGAGAATTTTTTTCATGTGAGAAAGTGTTGAAGCCTATACACTAAGAGTAATGTACACTTTCCACGGTTGTCTCACCAAGGTTTAGGGTCTGGTCGGGCCCCAGCTGGGGTCCAAGGCGGAAGCCCCCAGAAAAAAAAATGGCCTTAAAACGTGTCCGATACCGGGAAACATGTTTTTATCATATGGGCAAGATTTTGACCCATAGGTTTATTGGACCATTTTGGCCCCCGGTTTTGATACCCATGGTTTTGTAAAATTGCTTAAGTAGTTGTCCACTTATATGGTTTTATGTATATGGTAGGTCAATGTAACATGCAGATGTGTTTTGAATTTGGGTGTAAATTCTGCAGAGTTTGTTTGAAGATAGCTCCAAACATATCCTGGGTATTTTATTGAGAGATCGGTGGCTTGTAATAAAATGAGGAAGTGATTCTTGGTGGACATAGCCCAAATCGGGTGAACCATGTTAAATAATGTCTCTTTGTGTTGTGTTATTTTATTATGCACTTTTATTTGAGATATGTAATATTTTTGCATATTAGTTTCTACTATTTTGATTCTGTGAGGGATTATTTCTACATATTTTATCCCTTATTTCCTAACACTACTATGATACCATAAAAGGAACGATAACCAGATTGTACCAAGAAAGGAACACGAGATGGTAATCAAACACCACGATCAATAAGATGAAAGTAATTTGCGAGAATAACTTTACATAAATCTTTACAAACAAATGAGTAGCAATATCATATATTATTATAGAACTCAATGAAATAAAATGAGAATGGGCCTTGCTTATATAGGTGAGGAATAACAATCTAAGAACCATTCAATGTTGTAGATCAAGCCATTAATCATGGAAATAACTAGTCAAGTCCATAGATTTAGGAGAGAACTAGACATCAAGGATTTAGTCAATACCATAGATTAAGGAAAGAACTAGCCAATACCATAGATCAAGGAAATAACTATACCTAACAACTAGATAATATGCCCCTAATATCTAAATAAATAAAAGAAATATCCACACACATAAGTGGGTGAGGATAAATACAATAAAGGTAAATAAAGTACCTAGGTGAACATGAGCTAAAGTAAATACCTACTCTATGAATCTCCATAGAATACAAAAATTAAACTTCTACAATTTGACGATATAATATGTATAATAATTAATGGATGTTAGAAGGAAATCAACACCAATTTTCTTGAAAATAAAAAGTTTCATAGAGATGGAGAGTTAATGAAATATTCATGTATTTTCCGACCTATCCGATTCCATTCGATAGCTTAAAGGAGTTAGAAAAATTTCACATGATGGGTGAGGTCAACTTTTTTGTTGCCTCTATACCAAATTTCCCCTTAAGGACATTTGGGATAGTAGGATGGAAAAATTTTGACTTGGGAGTGTGAGGGGATTGAAATTAGGATATAAGGGTTGAAAATGCACTTTATAGGGGCTAGATGAGGTCTTGTGGTGACTAGGGGCTATATCGAAAGATACGGGTAAAAATTTTATTTCCCTTCTATCCCTTTGGGGATATTCAGGATAATTGAGGTGAAAAATGTGACCTGGAGGAAGAAGGGGGTTGGAGATGAGGTTTAGGGGCTAAACAAGGTCATATGGAGCTAGAAAAGGTTGTTCAACCGACTAGGGGCCAACCGGGAAGAGATGTGTCAAAATTGTGTGTCCCCACTATCCCCACTACCCATTTAGCGATATTTTTGACAATATAAGGCAAAAAGTGTGACCTTAGGGTGAGAAAACATGAAGGGGGAAGCGACGGAGTGAGATAATGCATCTTAGGGGTAGATATTGTAAATCTTAAGTGACGAAAGATTTTTCTTAAAAAGGGTGTCAAAATTTTATGTCACCTCTATCCCCTAGGGGACATTTGGGATATTGTGGGTGAAAATTGTGACTTTCCATTAGAAAGTAATTTTCAATTCATTGTGTCCAAATCAAGACACTAGAGTGAGAATTCCAATTTAGGATCTTGGGAAGTGTTTTAGGATCGAACCTTATATTATTTTAACTCAAAAACTTTTAAGCCTTGGAGAAAAGTTAATGCATCCACCTTGTATAGTATTCCAAGATATTTCCAATTCCTTTTTTTCCTCTTGAATCCTTATATAATTCTTGAAATTGTCTAGAGAATTCATCTTTCACCATTAGGACATTTATTCCTACACCTAGAAGAACCAACCTTGCACGATTTGTTCTTGAATCTTATTTTCTTCCCATAATTTTCATGAACTTCTTCAGACATATTTAATACTCTATGAAATCACCCTCATATGCTTTATATTTTCCCTAAACATTCCCAAAGGGTGTTTACTAGCTGCATAATGACCAAAAATGGCCTTTTTATGCCTTCAGAGAAAGTTTTCTTTCATTAAACCTTAATGAGTTTGCCAACAAAATTAGCCACCCTTCCCTACACACTTAAACACACTAAATAATCATGTTATTACTTTCCTCTTATCCCTGGATGAGGGTAGTACTTGAGGGCTAGTTAGCTAGAGGAAGTGGGCACAATGGTCAGTAAATATATTTTGTAATTATGGGCTTAGTTGTTATGATCAAAAATTTCAATTTTTCATGCTAGACATTTTACATGAAAACAACATCGTAGGTGAGTTACTTGTAGAGAAATAATCTTTGGTTATACTTAGAATTTTTCAAGATATTAAGCATATAATAACGTAAAGAAGTTGGAAAATCTCTTTATGAATTCCCATGCTAATATTATTTTCAGAAATGGATTTTCCATTACAACTCTCCATGGATTTGTATGTTGTAAACCAATGAGTAAACAAGAGTGGATACAATAAGGATACTTCATCTTCACCTAGCATGACATATTTGTAGTGTAAGTTGTTGTCTAATTTTTACTCCAAGGTATCAAGAACATGTTTCATGCTTACAAAAAGTCATGTTTTCTTAGGCTCTTGTTATTGAAACAGAAAAATATCTAGTTAAAAAATATTTCAAGGGATGTGTTTCATGATGAAGGATATATTTTTGTGGAAGCTAATGGTATACTGATTGTATTTTTAGTAACTTCATTTTACATATGCAACTTGTAAAATAAGATTTACTCTTGTAATAATCATTTCTTTAACTATTGTAAGGTAGTGAAAAACATATGGCTAGTGACCAAGGTATATGTTATTTCACTTTGAGAACTGATGTCCAATGTACTTGACGTAGCATCTAGTTCACCTATGCAAGCCACTCGAATTTACAATTTTCAAGGTATTCATAACATGTTTTTGCATTGGATAACGAGATATATTATTTTTGAAGGTTCTTATGGACTTTAAAGGTAGATGTAATTTTCATAGTGAAAAATTCTATTGGGAGGAAAGGAAGTATTTGAGGGATATCTTGTTAGTATGAGCAAAAAGGATGCAAGTGTGAGATAAAGAGATCGATTAGAAAATATGATGAATGAAATCCGTGATGGGATAAAGTTTCGGCCTAGAAGATGAGGTAATATAATTTTGATATTTCTTACTATATTCCAAATATAATCTCTTCACAAGTTGATTGAGAAAAAATATAGAAATAATAGATTCCTAATCGATTTCAATGTGTGAAGAAATGAAGGAACAATTAAGTACAATATAGATCCAAGGAAACTAATCTAGAAATTATGAAACACTAGTTGCAAAGAGGGAATAAAATGACTTAGCTTTTTCAAAGAAATCCTGAAGGTGTGAAGAAGCTGGAAAACTAGAAAATCGAAACATAGACTATCACAACAAAGCTCAAGAAAATACGGATGTGGAGGAATATGTTGGACCTGGGTACCGGAATAGGTCGTGGTGCCTACGAGCACTACGACTAGTAGTGGTGACTTATATGGTGTGTAAAAATCTGATATGGTTTAACCGATTCCAATCCAATGTTGAAGAAAATATTCTGTGATGAATGTATGTTAAGTGCTAAGGGTCGTATGCCCTGTAAAATCCTCATGTGAAGTGTTGTAAATTGTTCCGCACTAAAAAAATCTTGTGTAATTACCCCTTTTCATAGGTGTCCAAGAAGGGTCAAGGGCACCTGTGCACTACTATCTAGGTCTAGGCGTGGGTGACTATGTTGTAGTAAGGACCCAAGTCATATTTTGAGCCTTGTGTTATACTTATAATTGTGTTTTATCAAGATTAACCGTGTTACATAATGACTATGAAATATTTTATGGGCTGACCGATTTACCCAAATGATGATCCCCCTTGTTTAGGGTGTATGCGATGTTGCTCAAGAGAATGAGGCCCAAAGGACGACCTATCGTTGTGCTTAAATTTTCCCTACAATCATGGGAGTGTGCTTGGTAGAAACCAAGGCACACGTAAAAAAAGTGGCTAGGAGTAAAGTGTTAATACAAACAAGACAAACATGCATGTAAAGTGTAAGATAGAAAATAAGTAGATAATGTGTAATATAAGACGCAAGAAGGAAACACACAAGAAGACAATTTAGACCGTGAAAATAAAGTTTCAAACATGGGACATCGCTCACGATTTCATAAGACAATCAAGGTTGAGTACGCCAAAGTTAGATAAGTGTGTACATAAGATAAAGGAAAAATCCCGCAAATGGTGGAAAACAATGACAAGAAAGAGAAAACAAGTTAACAAACAACTATGGTAGTAAATAGTGTAGACACCAAAATTAGGTCATTCTCCCCTTAAACCTCATTAATTAACTTAACCATATCCTACCTATTCATAGCCCCTAGTGTACATGTTAATTAAATTAACTATCTTAATTAAACTAATTAATATCCTCACTTAAACACCTCACCTAGCCACCTCACTTAATGACCTACTCAAACCTCATTAATGACCTAAGACGAATCTAAATCTATCCTAACCAACTAGGACTTAGTCTAAACCTATACTTAACTCCTATTAACAAACCTAAAAGGAATCTTACTTATCTTGTCATGATCTATCACTCAAGACTCAGCAAAATGTTGGAGATCACGCCAAAAATAGAAACAATCTGGATATTTTTGGCCAACCTAGATATTCTCGCCTTGATTGACGCTGGTTATATCTCAACCGACGTTGGTCACCTAACCATTGTTGGTTAGGTTAAATACGTTCTAAAATCCTTTGCCTAGGTTGGTCATTTGATTCAGGATCTCATTCTTCCAGAGACTTGGAGCACTCAAATTTATTTAGCACTCAGGAAAAAGAAGACACACAGGAGCACTACCAACATCGGTCACCATTCATTATCCTCTTCACAATCATAGATTCATAATAGAAAGGCATGAAGTCTGAACTTCTATGGCACAAGTACAAAAGCTCTTCTCTCTAGATCTCTATTGTCACCGTCTTCATCACCTACATTCTCCAATCTACTTTTCTAGTAAGTATTTAACATCTCTACATTGAATCTCTAGTTTCCTTGTGTAGATTTATTTATTCATCTCTGTAGTTTATTTCTCTCCACACCCATATACTTCCTTCCATCAACCCATCACCTAATCATACCCAGAATTTTCACCCATTTTCACCCTCTCCTAATCATCTCTGAGTCTTCAGAACCATTTTACGACCTCACCCTCACCATTTCCAACCTCTGTGTAATCACAGGGAGTCTAGAAAACCAATTCTAAGAACTTTCTACTAATTGCCCCTACCGACGCTTCGGTTATCCAAACCGACGTCGGCGATTACTCTACCTAATCGGAATCATTCGATCGGTGACACTAATCGTCAGTATGCGGAAATATAGCTCAAACCAGCGAGCTAATACCCACTTCCCTATAGCCAAAACCATTTCTAATCCTTACCAAACCTTACCTGTGAGCCTATACCACTTCGCAACTCAACACCGCCTAGTCAACCCTTCCGTTTTTGACCTTTAACAACCTTTTGCACGACCTTTCTTATTGTTTTGTACGAGATACCTAAATCATTTCAATTCTAATAGGATATCTACTTCATGTATGATTTAACTAGCATTAATATTGTTATATAAAAGTGGATTGACATCTTGTTCGTGAAGTATCACGGTTCTGGATCTAGCTTCCGCTAGGCAGTCCACTCATTGTTTTATTTAACTCTATTTGGTGGTATTGTTTTGTATCTACAGTGTAGTTCCTCCTAGCCAAAAGAAATATCTCACATCCATTCTAATCGGGAAGTCATTTACGCGTGCATTTGACCTTCAAGTGACATTACAATGTATTCCTCCTGGCCTTATACCCTTATCTATTTCATTAATATGCTTAAAATCCAAATGAAATAAATAGGCGTGCAAAACAAATATTGCACATAAAGCACCCATTATCATTTTAGAAAGATAAAATTATGTCAAAACATTTATATTATGATATAGTAGTGTTTCATGAAATAAATGAAACAATAACACCTATAGTGTACGAAAGTATATGCTCCTAGGATCCACTATGCAACCGGTAATAGGTATTGCGCTAAGCATCTGTGTTCCATGTGTAGATCTATAGAATCTGAAATCACAACTAGAAATCAAGTGAACATGCATGTGTGTATGGAAATAGATAATGACAAACAAGATATCTATCTAGCATGTGTAATAAAGTGTATGTGTAACAAGTAAATGTAAGCAAGACTAAGTGTGACCAAGATATGTAACATCTTGTGGATGGATTAGATGGAATAGAATACATAGTGAGTTTGATAGGATGGTGTGCCCCCACTTAAGTTTGAATGAGTTTTTATGAGGTGAGGTTCATTTATACATGCCCCCTCAGTAGTTAAGAATGAACCTCATAATAAGATTGCATCATCAGAAATGATTTGAAATGTGTCTACGGAAAGATGTGATCATCAAGCGCAAAGCGTAGAGTGTAAGCGTGAGTGAGTAAATGAGTGAAACAATGTGTGAGTGTGATGAGGTCCATTTGAGATACTGAGACCCTCGGTAGTTGAGTATAGACCATGGAATTAAAGTGTGTTATAGGATGGTGTGTCACATTGGTTGTGTGTAATGTGTTATATTTATGAATGAGAGAAAGGTTTTGTCAATGTGTCTCTTGTATAATATATTGTAAAGTTTTTATTGTGTTATATGTTGTATTAAATATGTGCGGAGAGAATGTATTTTTATTGTGTTATGTTTGTATTGATGAATAAGTGTGAGAAGTATGTATTGTTTGTGTGTTGAGTATGTAGTATGTGATTAACTAAAATTAATTAACTAGGGGCTAGTAAAATAATAGTTAATATAATCTAATAGGACATAACCACTGTAAATAAATATTCTAATACAATGTAAATTAGCTAAATAATTACACTAAAAGAAATTAAAAAACCTAATGTGTAAGTGTAAAGTGAGGAATGAACTCACTGATTTGTAGGTGATCACATAGAGTGTTGTAGGTGTGATAGGAAATTCCAAGAGTAGGAAGCAGTGCATAGGGGTCTGAAAAAGCTTAGATCTAGAGGATTTGAATGAAGCTGAAGCACCCATGAAGGTACTTTAGGGCACCCTAGTATATGGCAGAATAGGTGGTCCGGGTCTTTGAGAAAACTTAGAAGATGATTCTTTCTAGTTCGGAAGATATGTTGTAACCTTCGATGTCGACACATTGGATTCGTTGGATTACACCTAATGTATTGAATATAACAAGATGATAATGGAAGACTGCAAAAGACAAAGAAGTATAAAAATCCCTAAATAAAAATATACAAATGAATGGGTCAAACCGACCTCGTTTCCACAACAATGGGCTTACTAAACTAAGCATTGCACTACATTTCAGACCCAAATGTAGTTTTGGTGTGTGTGCATGTCATGCCCTAGGTGCTCTTGTGCCATTTGCACTTTGTGAAATAGCGAGCAATAGCTAAATGTAGAAAATGTAATAGTATGTGTGCATGGAATAGAATATAATCCCTCCCATATGAAGTGTGTGTTGATGTAGATCTCATAGCCTTGATGCATGGAACTATGTGAATGCAAGTGATGTAATGGATACAACTCTAGATGGAGTGATGGTAGTAAATGATGCTAAGACCCTCATTATGGTCTCATAACTTTATATTTATAGGGTTCTCTTTCTCTAATTTCATAATTAACCCTGACAAGGTCGACCACAAAAAAGATAAGAATGAAAAATGGCTAGAAGAGGCCCAAAAAATTGTGGGAAATTGTTAGAAGGATCAAGTATGCTCCAAACTAGGCACCCCTGGGCACCCCTAATGCTAAATATGGGTACCCCGATTATGGCTAAAATTACTCAAGATGTGTGAAAATGTCTAGGCATGTAGCTGAAGTAGGTTACAAAATATGAAATAAATGGCCAAAACAATAGGGGTTAATCAATACTTTCTTTGTTCAAGAACCTTCTAAATATTAGTATGAGACCAGGATAAATAAATTTCTAAAGTGCATGATTTTGTGACTACATTTTGCCCCCACTTTATGTTTGTGAGTGGAAATCTCGATAACATAAAGTAGATAGAGATGTGTACCTGATGTCCATGAAGAGTGTAGTAGAAATGCACTAAAGGACTAGACAAAGCGTGGAATGATTAAAATATGGAGGAGCGTCGAAACTAAAGATGAAAAATGAAAAATAAAAAGTGATGAGAGTGAACCTAGGGTGAAACTGTGTGTGTGTAGCTTCCACAATGTGTAGTGTACCTATATGAAAGTGTGATGTGTGTGCTACATTTGTGCTACTACATAATTTTGTGTGTGACCTTCAAGGAGAAAATGATCAAGTAGTCAAATATGTATGTAAGTGTAAAAATATTATGTAAAAGATGCATGTAAAGTATGCTAATATAAATGGAACATATGTACTGATCCATGTTGAGAAAAATAGTAAAAGGATATCCCTGTATTGTCTAGGTTTTTGGGCGATCCGATGATGTTGGAAAAAGTAGTGTATGGAGGAACACCCATTGTAACCTCCAAGCCTGTAATTTCTCCATAGAAATATGTGTACGTATCTTTGTATTTATGCGGGTTTTGGGCGATCCAACGCCACTAGATGAAGTAGTGTAGGGAGGCACACCCACTATAACCTCTAAGCCTGTGTAGCTGCTCTACGAAATCCTAAGGAAACCATATGTTGTAAAAAATATATGTATGGAGTTCATAGGAACTGGTCTAAACTCACTCGATGTATGTAACCCATAATGCCAAGGGCGGAAAGTGCACTTCGAACTAAATCGGTGTAAATACATTATGTTAGTAGAAACCCCAAATGATGCTCTCCTCTTTGGGGGCACATGTCACATCAGCGATAGGATACATGCAGCCCCAAAAGAGATCTAACCACATGTAAATTGAAAATTTCTTGGTAGAAACCGAGGCACACAAAAATAGGAAAAGGCTAGTCGAGACAAGTGTAAACACGCATGTATGTAGAAAATAGTTTATAAGCTACCCAAATAGTGTAGTAAATGTAAACACATAAGAAAATAAGTATGTCTCAAAAAGTGGGTTGCAAACATGGGACATCACTCACGATGTTGCAATACATGCATGGCCATCATGGCTGAAAACAAACAAGTGTACACATCAAACATGGGAAAATCCCACAAACAATAAAGCAAACAAGAGCAGATAATGACAGATAATATAATCAAACAAGTATGGAAACCAATATCCCCGCATAACCAATGTTACATAGGAAGCATATGTTAGCATGTTAGAAATATATATAGTATGTTGAAAGCATGTATAAGAAAGTAATGTAAAGTGCCAAGTACAAAATGAAACAATAGCACCTATAAGAGATGAATGTGTGGATGCCCCAAAGGTGACGCAGTGTATGAATGGTAGGAGAGGACCATCCATGTTGTGTGTAAGAGACTTCTATCTCTGATCACAACTAGAATAAAAGTGTGAACGTGCATGTGTGGATGATATAGATAAATGACATACAAGTAATCAAACTAGCATGTGTAATAAAGTGATCATGAACAAGCAAGAGTAAGCAAGAATAAAAGCAACCATATATGTAGTATGTTGTGGATGGATGGAATAGAATGCAAGATGGAATGAAAGGATCTGCATGCCCCCAAATAGATGGAAATTTATGCAAGTGATGTTCATTTTTCCCCCTCATCAGTCAAGAATGAACCGTAAATGAGAGTGTGTCATCAGAAATGGTCGAGTAGTGTACAGTATCATGTCTAGCATGTTATGATGAATGTGTATACATGTAGTGGTGATGATATGTGACATGTATAATATATGTGTGTGGACTTGATAGCCTAGGTGTATACCATGGATCGATGAATAGATTAGTGATGATTTATCCCTAAGCGTATATCACTATGAGATGAGTGGTTGTGTGATGATTTAACACTAAGTATATATCACTATGTAAGTGGATGGATGTAGTGATAATGTATCCTAAGGTGTATACCACTACAAGATGATAGAATAGGTGAGGATTTATCATAAATGTCGTATGTCATAGCCTAGGAATGTCACACGGTGAAGATTCGAGTAGTAAATGTATAAGTTCCTTTTGATTTGTTTACCCTTGGCACTTGAGTATGGACCGATGAACTAAAGTGTGTCATAGGGTGGTGAGTGTAGCACATAGAAGACAATGTAGTATAGATGACCAAGTGATGAATAGGGTATGTAAATGTGTGGTATGTATAATGGAATGTAAGATGTGTAGGATGTGTAACATGTAATGTAATGTGTGATAATGTAGAATGTATGGATGAAATGTAAAGCTAGGCTCATAGATAATGTAGACTAGC
This sequence comes from Taxus wallichiana var. yunnanensis, assembly GCA_018340775.1. Classification (NCBI taxonomy): domain Eukaryota; kingdom Viridiplantae; phylum Streptophyta; class Pinopsida; order Cupressales; family Taxaceae; genus Taxus; species Taxus wallichiana. The sequence goes on along the minus strand of CM031241.1, from coordinate 342,822,165 downwards.
ATAGTATGTAGAATATAGGTGATGTATAAATGTGCAATGTGAAATATCCTAATGACGTAGAATGAATAATATGTGCATGATGAGGATGTAATATAATGTAGAATGTAAATTAAGTATAGGGTGAACGGTGTATTATGTGTGATGTGTGTGATAAAATGTAAATGTGTAGTACGGTGTGTGGGGTTCGCAGTGTAGTGGTAATCCCTCAACAATCAAGTGTGAATCCCTGAAGCACAAGACTATGTCATCAGGTAATGGTTAAGCATAGTACTTATTGAGGTGAATTACGTTAAATGGGTTTTTGAGTGGTTTACCTAAAATGGTGGCGAGGCAATACACCCAACCATCAAGCTCATTAGTGATAGCATATGGACCTAGCCAATTGGGTTTGAATTTACCTTTTTGTGGTGCCTCAACATTAACATTCTTTTGATTTTATTTCAAGACAAGGTCACCTATGTTGAATTCTCATGGGTGAGTTTTACGGTTGTATGAGTGGGAAATACAAGATTGATATGCCCAAAGGTTCTCTAGTTCCTAAACACAATGTGAATCTAAAATCTCTAATTCATGTAAGTGATTCTCACAATATTCATTATCTTTAAGAATCCCTTAAGATAAATTCATAAGGAGGGTATTTATAATTCAAGGGGAATAATTTCCTCGGAACCATAGACTAATGAAAAAGGTGTGGCATTAGTAGGCGTACGAACGCTAGTGAGATAATCCCAAAGGGTGTAAAATAATTGATTATGCCAAATGACACCACCGAGTCAATAGTCTTTCATAGTATTTTAACAATAGTTTTATTGGTGGCTTGACTTGGCCATTTCCTGTGGATAATATGGTGTAGAGAATGATAGTTTGATTTTGAACTTAGTGCAAAAATTCTTAACATCTTTATTTTTGAAGGAGGTACCATTATCAGTGATTAAGGTAGAAGGAATCCCAAAACGTGTGATGATATGTGTGGTAAGAAAGTTAAAAATATCTTGATCGGTAGTGTTCCGTAGAGGAGCTGCTTTGACCCATTTTGTGAAATATTCAATAATAGTATTGATAAATTTATGCTCATCTATAGATTCAATATTAATCATGCCAATTAGATCAAGTCCCCATATAGAAAAATTCTAGCGTGAGCAACGATGGTTTGTAGCTCATATGTTGGTGCATGATGGAGATTGCCATGTTTTTTACATTTTCACAAAGACGGGAAGAATATTCAAGGCAATCTTGTCCATTGTGGGCCAATAATAACCCTAGTGTAAAAAAATTTGAGACATGGCCTTACTAGAGAAATGGCTAGGGGTATATCTCGCAAGTGGGAGGCAATGAAGTAGATGTCCGTTGATAGAACATTTGAATAATTTTGTTCCCATGATAACATAACGAGTAGCTTCCGGCATAGGTGGAAAGCTTCGTGAGGTTGTAGGTTATTAGGGATAGTTTTCATATACAAGTAATTATAAATAGGTGTGAACTATTCAGCGGTGTCATGAGTGTGCGTGATTGTGCAAGATGTAAGAGGTATTACAGAAATAGAGGGTTTCGTATGTGTGTAATGACAAAAGTGGATTGTTCATTAGTTATGTATTTTGGGATGAGCGACATGGCACTCACCATGGAGTTAGCGTGGAAATTTTCTTTGCGAGGAATGGCATAAATGGAGTAAGAATCAAAAGTAGCTAAAAGGTCCTTAACAAGGGTATTGTATGGGATGAGATGTTCTTCTTTAGTATTATATGTATCATTAACTTGATTGATGACTACTTGTGAATAAATGTACATGCATAAATTATGAATGAGAATATTTTGAGTAGTAAGAAAGCCTAGGATAAGATCTTTATACTAAGTGATGTTGTTTATACAAGAGAATCCTAACCGATATGCAAAGGGGAGAGGGTCACCATGTGGGGTAATGAATACTATCCTAGCTTCGGCACCAGATTGACAATGAGAGCCATTAAATTACATTGTCCACATACAAGAGTCAATAGTATAGGAAGTGAAGTCGACACCAAAAGAGTCGAGATAGGAGATGCATTAGGGAGAGGTGTTGTAGCTAGTTGATCGGTGATGACATGTCCTTTGATTGATTTTTAGTATGAATTTGAAATCAAATTTGCTAAGGAGCATGACTCAACATGCCAACCATCCCGAGAGATGATGTTAAATAGGAGGTAACGTAAGGGATCAACTTTAGTGGTGATGTGTACCTCATTGTTGATAAGATAGTGTCTCAATTTGTCTGCAACAAAGACAAGACCAAGGCACAATTTTTCAATGTAGCTATAGTTACATTCGTAGGAGAGTAGGGTGTGGCTGATATAATATATGGCTCTTTCATGTTGAGAATCATCATGTTGTGCCAATAAGGCTCCTAATGTGTGAAATGTAGTAGAAATTCACAATATAAAAGGTTGATCGAGAATGGGCGAGAACTAGGACAAATGGGTTTAATAAGTAAGTTTTGATATTTTCGAAGGCTTGCTGGCATTGTTCATCCCAAAGGAACTTGGTATCTTTTTCATGAGTCATGTAAATGGTTGGGTCTTATCTCATAAGTTGTCTATGAAGCTCTCAGGATAGCTTGAATTTTTCCTTGTAAAGATCGGAGTTGATGTAAATTTTTGGGAGGAGGCATGTCTATGATGGCCTTGATTTTGGGATCAACCTCAATACTGCGTTGGGAGATAATATATCCAATAAGTTTGCAAGTTGTGACCGAAAACACATTTTTAGGTTTAAGAGAACTCGATATTGCACAAGTGTTTAAATAATGTGTGGAGGTCCTTGGCGTGAGAGGAAAATTTTCAAGATTTAGCTAAGATATAATCAACATAGTCTTTAGTATCTTATGAATATACTCATGGAATATATGAGTCATTTCACATTGATAAATGGCACCATCATTTTTGAGGCCAAATGGCATGAGCGTGTAACAAAATGAGCCCAAGGAGTGGTAACCAAAATTTTAGTGGTGAATTTTTGTAAACTTGTGAAAATCCAGGTTTATGGAAATTTGAATTGGCAAATTTTCAGTGATTGGCAACCAACTTATTCACCAAAAATTTTGACCGATATGTCCCTTGTACGGTTCATTTTTCCTATATTTTACACATATATAAGAGATTATGCATGTAATTCACCACCATTTCAAATCATTTCATGTGCATATCTATCGAAGTAAACATAAACAACCAATATCGTACAACATATGTTATCAAACCATAACCGCAAGTCATCTAACCCCGCATCCATCCAACCTCGACTCTCATATTTGTCCAACCGTTGGCCCATCCAACCCCTTAGTCATCCAACTCCTTCAACAGACAACCCCTTATTGTCCAACCCATTATCCATCCAACCTCAAAGTCATCACACCTTTAATCCATACAATCCCAGAGCCATCTAACCAAAGAACCATCCAACCACTAGTCGTCTAACCCAAGAGCCATCTAACCCTAGAGTTGTCTAACTCTAGAGTCATCTAACCCTAATCCATCCAATCTCAGAGCCTTTGAACATAAGATTCATCCTTAATTCGGCCTAAGTAGTCTTGTTTTCAATTTAGCGATATATCAATGGATTTTGGAAATTAGGGTAAGAAGGTTACAAATTCAGCCAGTTCAAAAAGGGTGCAAATACTTTGCTTGGCTATTTTGGAAAATCACAAAAATGAAGGGGTTTCTGCATCAGCTGAAAATATCGGTATGTGTTATTTACAAGTTATTTAGTCTTACAGAATTTGATAATTATGTTTTTCATACTGTTCTTCAAACTCTTTGTACTCTATGTAAAAATTTAACTATATATAAAATTAATACTATATCTGTAACAATTTTATAGAATTATATGCAGACATTTCACAAATTCCTTCACAAAATAATCAATTTAAAGATATTGATGATCCATTATATGTTGAGGAAAACATTTCGTCCCTTGATGACATAGAAGTACAAGAAAATTCATCGAATTCTCATGATACACCAACAGAGGAAGCTTCTACTCCAAGGTCTATTTCCAGAAAAAGGAGACATGAGAATCAAGATATTCCTACTGAGATCCTAGATGCAAAAGTTGAACCCCAAGAAAAAAAGAAAATATGTCAGAAGAAAGAGGACAAAATGGACAATTGGAAGGACTTTCCATTCGAATAGGCTAGTAAAATATCCATTTATTGAACCTGTGTACACTAAAAATGGTAATGATGTTCTAACACAATGTCGATGCAAAATATGTGGTTAGAAATAGGGAAGGATCACATGATGCAACTTCAAATGGACACAATTAAAAGTGATGTGGGAAAATATACATTTCCCAAAAGCAAAAGGATGGTAGCATAGTCAGAACACATAAATGGAAAGATGCAAAAGAGTGTCTACATGTAAAATACATAGAAGAATATGAAAAGGAACAAAAATGTATGAAAAATCTAAATGAAAAAGGTGGCACCATAGTAGCAAGATTGAGAAAAGCTATGGAGGCAGAAATGCATGCAAAAAGTATTCAATTTGCTATCATATTCCATATATTGAAAAGGGGAAGACCCATGTCATATTTCGAGAAAATAAAATTTCTGTATTAGGTTATTGGTTTATAGAACGTTCCTCAATCTCATTGGTCAGATACTAGCGGCTAGGAAATTGCAAAATGTCTATCTCTGGTAGAAAAGGAGGATCTAAAACAGTGTGTTCAAAAGGCAAAGTATATTTCCCTTTCAATAGATGAGGTTACTGCAGTGGATAATACTTCATGGATTTGTATTCATGTTTACACATTTGCTAATGAAGTAAGAACTCCCCACCTCTTAGCAATTCATAAAATGACTGAGAATTGTAATTCTAAAAATATTTATAAATTGGTGGTCTCAAATATGAAGGATATCGTAGGAATGGATGAATTTTCCATTGCAACAAAATTAGTTTGTGTCGAACCGATGGTGTAGTTGTAATGTAGGGGTAGAAATGGTCTCTCATGTTTGACTTTAGACAATTTTTTCTCCTTATATGATTGTTATCCATTGCATGGCTCACAGAATGAATCTGGCCTACAAAATTGTGAGCACATTTGAAAATGTAGCTAAAGTGGAGGAGCTGATACGTGATTTGCATGCTTATTATTCTAGCGATCAAAGAGATTTTTAGAATTTCAGAATTTACAATTGGACTGAAAGAGGGAAAAAATATTCTCAAAGATGTAGATACCAGATGGATATCTATGTATGAACTTGCATGTAGAATATTTGATGAATATCCTTCATTGACAAGATTTATGTATAAATACCCTAAGGGAGTAAATAAAGCTAAATATATATTGTATCATCTAATAGAAATATAAATTTTACTCACACTTTTGGCATTGTGCCTATGTTGAGGAGCTTAATATTTTAATAAAGCATGCACAATATCGTTCTTTCTACATAACAAACTTCATAAGACTCAGAAGACGTGTGTGCTAGAGTCTTGAAAGTTTATATATTTCATATGGGAATTTTCTAGGGTGTTGCTTTTGAAAACTAGAATGCATTGATAAACTTGAAAAATCCCAGGTGCTTCTTAAAATACAATATACATGATCATCTCTGTATAACAACACATGGGAAAGAGATTCCACTTCATACATTCCAAAAAAGAGTTGATATGGTTGGCTCATAAATGGAAGAAGTAAGAGTGACACGAAATTTATATGATGCAAGTATTATTCGAAACTAGGAATAAATTGAGAAATATCTTTGAATCGTTATCTAAAGAGATCCGAGAAAGATTCAAAAATGATAAAATACTTGAAGCAATGGGAGTTGTAAATCCATAGTTTTGGAATTTGTCTGGCGGCATACCTTATACATCCATCAGTCCTTTATTTTTCAAAAACATGAGTGATCTAACTGACCATTTCTCTAAGATCAAGAGAGATAAATGGAGTTTTTGTAGAAGGTATTTTACAAATAAAAATACTTAGTTCCTAGTCAATGGATTATGCTAATACTATGATACGACAAGTTCAGCTTCTACAAAACCCACAGGAATATGGTGTCATCAAAAGGATTTGGAAGGATATTTATTCTAGTAGTATTTTGCATGAAGATTTGAGCGAGTATATTAAGCTATATGAACTCTGTCAAACAATGATTCTGGGTTTTGTGGAAGATGAGAGGGTTTTCAGTGCACTATCATTTTTAAAGTAAAAAGTTTGAAATAGATTGGATAGGAATCTAGAAAGTTGTCTGAGGTTGTATGTATCATGTTACTCAGTGGAGTCTTTCCTTATGATAGAGAAATCGCATTATGGAATTCACTAGTAGAAAGAAGAGGGTTAGTAATATTTCGCTGAACTAGGGATTGAGACACATCCACAAATCATGCTGATTGATTTGCGATTAATTAAGACACAAATGAAATTTTTGCTCCATGACTATTTGAACTCACATAGATTTCATTTCTTCTACACATTGTTGAGATTATTTACAATAATTGGATGTAATATGTATTGATGTATTTCATACAGTGATTACAACTTCAATAAATGTAATATTACATTTGTCTTTATTTGATCCATTAGAACAATGTCACTGTCATTTTCTTGTATCCCATTTGTTTTTTATATTTGGTTTTCAGACTGAAATAAGGACATATTTGTTTTTTATATCTATTAATTGATTTTTTTACATCTGCATGAAATCAGAAACATAAATATTTTAAACAAACAAAATCATGAAAATTTAAGCACCATTTACGTAAACAAAGAAACATAAACATCATTCGTATTAAGTAGAAATCCATTAACAATAAATATAGTTACAATTCCAAAGTACTCTTGAAATCGTTCTCTCATGTGGCGGATTACTTTATGAAGAAAAGTATCAATTCATAAAGCATTGTCGGCCAATACAATTCCAAAAAGGGGGTTGTAAATAACATTTCAAAGCTTCTGGACAAGTTCGTCATATAAGGACACATTATGAGGGCATCCTCTTTTCTGCCTATGATTCTGAATCATAGTTATCCTTACGTCTGCATACACGAATAAAAACAAAAAAGGTTCAGCCACTATCTTTTAATTCCTATGCTAGTGTTAGAATTGTGACAACACACCTGTCACATGGTGAACTTAACTAACATATTGAATTTTTATGTTGTAGGGGAAGCTTGATCTTTTTCTTATGTAAGAGGCGGTGAGTGTGCTCATGTTGTACTGAGTTATCTCGCTATAACTCCTGATGCCTGCAAATCTCGCGTTGTGGTATTGATATTTTCAAGAATATTTTGCCTCCTCCTCGCAACATCTCCTGCTAACAAAAGTGATGCATCGGCATTTGTCTTTTCCTTCAGTAAGACTTATGGATCCATCTTATGATCCTTGATTATCCTTCTCAATATATTATTTTGTTTATTTAATACTATTAGTTTTTCCTTCAACTGTACAAATGAATTCAAGATTTTTGCAGGCATTCTTCAAATGTGCTTCAAATACAAAGCTGCTTCTTTCTTTAAATTTTCATATTTTTCCTGCAAAATAGAAATATAAAATTATTAGTCTATTAGATAAGTTGAAAAATATATTTTGGCGCTTATAATATTAGGATTTTTCCTGTAAAAGATGACTCACCATAACTTTTTCTTTTTCTGCATTTTCTATTAAAACATTTGTCTTGTCTTTAGCCCATTTGTTGTAGTAAGCTTGTGCTTCAACATTCAGATTCTCCAACATGTTTAACATTATGTCTATAATATCATCATCGTAATCATTAGTATATGAAATTTTCCCTGACTGAGCTTTGTTTAGCAAAATGTCAAGCCTTTCCGGTTGGCTCTCTATGGAAGTGAACAATGAATGCCTTTGAGCGTGATTATGGTATCGGGTATTTATTTCTTTTATCAAAATTTTAGCTCTCCTCTCCCAAGTCCACACCAAATCCACATCAGACATTACAACTTCTTGAATTATTGCCCCCATACTATCTGATATCATATTTTCTAATATAAAATATGTCTTCTCATCATCTATTTGTGGAGCTTTTCTTGGAGGAGGAGAGTCCCTGTCTTGTACTTCATGCACATTTTGTTGTGGTTGTGGTGGAGGCGGAGTAGATTGAATCATATCATGGGTGTCAAAATAGTTACCCTTGTTTGCATCACCACTATCAAAGCCCAAATACTCCTCATCAAGAGTGATGTTGTTGAAAATTTGTGTGGCCATTACACTTAAGACACCACCTAGTGAGAGTCCAAGAAATTTTGTGGTTACAAGATGAAGTTTTCAGTGAGTCTACGGGGAAACCTTCCATTCTTTCCTGAATATATTATTTTTGTTTGGATTGTATGTGTTGGTAGTATTGGTGGCCTCCTTGCAAGTGGAATGTGCTCAAAAGCTATATTACCTGCAAGAAGCAAACAACAAATTATTAGAAAATTATCATTATATGCTTGGGCCTTGTAAATGCTAAAAAATTGTAACTAAACAAAACATGCTAAATATTATATATTACAATTTACCTTGCATGCTCAGAGACACAAATGTGACATTTTGATCTTGACCATCGAATGAGTTTGATCTTCATCACCAATTTCAGTAGTTTCTTAATACAATAAATGTAGAACAATAGAAATATTAAAATACAGTACTACTTACATAATCTATACTAGTTGTTTGAATTAGTTAATTATATAAAAATAAAACTTCATACCTGTAGTTAAATGTGATGGTAGACGTGATGCACATACCGACCCCCTAGGTCATTTTTACGAGGAACTTGTATTGGTGTTGATTCTATTGAATCCATGTTAGAATCTGTAGAGACCTCTGGAGGGGCTTTACCTCGAAAGCAATTGCCTCCTTATGAGATGTTATAGCCATAATTATTCTCTGCAAAATAAAATCTTACAATTATTATTTTATTGAAAAATATTGAATGTGAAATCATTATAACAAGAAAATTGTAAAAGTAACTGTTACATGTTGTTCTTCAAGAGTGAGACCATTGATTTTATCATTAATTACAGTTGGAATTTTTGTCTTGCTAATTGGAAGAAAGATTCTTGATAGAAAGCAAGTATATAATTGCAAGAAGAGAATACAATCTTGGATTTATCATATAGATTGGCATTGCGGGCACAGGAGACATTTGTTTTTATTCGGTTGGACAAATATGTGCACTAATCAAATTATTTCCCTGCTAGTGTCCGCAATATATATTGAACTGCCCAATATGGAATGTCTACAAATCTGCACTTTGTGATACAATTCTATCTTGAAAAAGTGATGCAACTGCAAGAAAGAATTGGTTTGTAATACCTTGTATAAGAAGGCCTCTTGTTGAACGATTAAGAGGAGATGCACTCTACACATTGTAATGAGACTCCAAAAAAAAAAAAAAAAAATTCTTCATCCAGTGGGACGAGTCTTTGTAGAGCAAAAGCAGAAGAAAGCGGTATTGCTTTTCGAATGGTAACCTGGGTTAACCGATGTACGCTTTTGCATGCTTAAGCTAAATTGTGAAATAAATTTGATGACGAATCAGATGCATGATGAGAATGGAAAATTTTCCTCATTCTGGTTGTAAGAGGTGAGAAGGTAATCAAGGACGGAAGTATCAATATCAAATTGGGGCATGTTGACAAGCCCGATAAATTGTGATTTTTCTAGCCATTCCTTTGGTGTGTCTTTTAGTTTCATCAGAGCTACAATATGTGGGCACATGAGGTTTTGTATTGGAATTTGGGTGTAGGAGCAGATGTGGTGCTTTCCATTGTTGAAATTTGGGAGAACTTTGAAGATTGGAGAGCTCAGAGCGTTGGAAATGTTCATGGAAAAGTGAAGAAATGAACCAGGGGTATTTATAGGGGTCTAAATGGTTTAAGGGACACATGGTGGAAAAATATTGGCTAGCCATGGTAGCCGCCCAACCCATGTTGGACGCATGACCAACCCACCCGACCAATCAAACCGACCAACCTAATGAAACAACCCATCTAACCCACACGTAACCTAACATATGCATCCAACCCACCCGCCCAACATACATGTTCAATCAGTTAAACCAACCCAACTTCCCAAGTCACCCGTGTAACCTACCCATCTAACCTACCCATCCAGCCTAACCCGACCAACCTACCCGACCCCGGTCATCCAACCTACTCAACCAACCTACCTATCCAACCCACCCGCTCAACCAATCGCCCCACTCGTCTGCCTCCAGTCCACCCACCGAAAAAACCTACCCTCCCAACCCACCCGACTAACCACCTAACAAATCAATTTGCCCTACCTATCCGTCCAACCCACCCACCACCCAAATCTACCCTTCTAACCCACTTGTCCAACCTACCACCAACCTACTCGACAAACCCACCCGACCAACCTACCCAACCAACTATGAGAAACTTAAGAAAATTGCTCCCTATAAAATTACCTTTGCCATGAAACCATTTTTTCAAAAATTCGCCAACGATTCAAAAGTCAATTTTTGAGATTCACCACAAATTCTAAAGTAATTTTTGAGAGATGGATTCTTAAAAAGAACCATGTTTCTTGGTTAGTTGGTGTTTCACCAGATTCTAGTAGATTAATGAAACAGATAAGGGTAGAAGGCCAAGGAGGAATACCATGTGTTATACATTGGTTGAAGTTTGAGTGTTCACGTTCTTATTTCCAATCCAAACTAATTGTGAGCACCCTTTTGGCTAAGAAGAACTACCCAAATACAAAGCAAGACCATAAAACATAGTTAATAGCAAAAGGTTAGTGGATTTCTAGCGTGAGCTAGATCCAAGAAGTGTGATACTTCCTCAACATTTGTCAATCCACTAATATATATAATTCAATATAAAATAAATGAACATGCAAATAAAATAATCTAATGCTAGTGTTCTAATTTAGGTATCTTATATTATTATTAATGTTAATTCCATTAAATGCTTGATAACTAAATTGATGAAGGTTCATGGGGTCAAAGGCTAAGTAGGTGGTATGAGGTCACACACAAGGTCATGGTAAGATCTCTGGTGTAATTTGGGGTTGATTTGGGTGACGGGGGAGCTTGTTGGTCGAGGAAGTTTACAAACAGAGAGACCAACATGGTGCGATCGGGGGTGACCGATGACGGTTTAGGTATGACCAATGTCATTTAAGATGATAACTCGATAATCGGTTTCAGTGGGGAATGGAAGAATGTCAAAATATGTGTCCAAGCTCTCCTTGTCTTTGCACGAGAGTTGGGAAGGTTCTGTGGTGAGGTCAAGGTAGGTGGGGTACAAGTTTTGGAAAGGTTCTGTGAGGTTTTGGGTGTTAAGGTCAATTTAGTGAAATTCTGATAGGAGATACATAGAATCGTCATCAGTGGACTGAGGCGGTGAAGAGGAAACTGATGATGGTTAAGTTAATCAAGCATTGGTGGGGTAAATTTGGTGAAAGTTTATAAAAGGTGATTTTGGGCTTCTCTGTGATTACACAGAGAGTGAAGGGGGATGATTGGGTTCATAATAATATGAGGAAGACTGGGAAGGTATAAAGGATAGGTATGGAGAGCCAGAAGGTTGGGGGTGGCTGGATAGGTAGATGGGAAAGAAAGTGGGGATGGAGGAATAATGGAAGAGCAAGATCTAATAACAAAAGATAAAGAACCTATTAAGTAAGTACATAAATGATGCAAAATCAAATGCACTTACTTGTATTTGCAGCTTGGTGGGTGAAGGAAGGTGATGGTCGATCTATGAAGAACTTATTGGTCAGTGCCATGGTAATGCTTCCTAAAGTTCTACCGTGAATGAAAATGCCTTTGGATCAGTCTCATGTACTTGTTTGGTCCTATGGCTAAATGCATTATGTCGTATTGATGCTTATAAAATATCTTGTTTGTGTTTGAATGTAGATAGCTCTCTCAAATATCAAAGTGACCAACCAAGTAAAAAGGTTTCCAAACTATATATATGGTAACCGATGATGGTTAAGGTGACCGGTGTCGGAGGGTTAACCGAGCATCGGTTAAGGCGGATATCCTAGGTTTACCAAAAATAGTAAATCTTGGCTATTTTTGGCATGCTTCTTGTCATCCCAGTCTCAAGTGATGGTTACCACTTAGATAAGATAGAGTGTTGTTGGAGAAGGAATAGGGAACTTAATTTTAGGTGGACTAAGTCCTAGTTGGTTAAGATAAGTGGAGACTCAGTCTTAGTTAATTAATAGACTAAGAATAAGTCCATGATGAGGTGTCTAGGTGATGTGGCTAGGTGAGGTGGCTAGGTGAGGTGTAAATTAATTTAATTAAAGTAATTAATGTAATTAATGTAATAAATAATGTGAGGATAGACATTAATTTAATTGTAAGTAATTAAATTAATATGAATTTGGGGTAAAGGGGCCATGGTTAGGTGAACACGTTATGTTAACTGATAAAAGAGGGACTAAGGGAGTGTGACCCAAATTTGGTGTCTACATTTGCCCCTTTTTTCACGTAGCTTGTATTGGTAAGCAATGCTGAAAAAAAGAAGTGGTTTCCCCAAATATAGGTGAGAATGGGGTTACCCCAAGTAGGGCTAAAGGTGAGGTTGCCCCAAGTGTGGGTGGAGGTGATCCCCTCAAACCAGAGCCGATGAGGTGTTGAGAAAGAGTCGATGAGTGGTTTGATAAATGGGTAAGTGATGAAAGTGATGGTAGGTGGGTTATAGGAAGTGTATGGGAACTTTTGGTAATGGGTAATGGTCAAATTGGTAATGGGTAATGGGAAATCACACACGTATGCATGGTATAGATTGTGATATGGTACTAGGTGAAAGAGCTTGCAAACTCTACGTCATCCAAGGTCGATAATTTTATCCAAACAAGGTTGAATTGATTCTAGTATCCAAGGATACAAGATATGGTCTAGAAACACAACTTAGGTTAGGTGCAGGAACATTTAGGTATGATCTTGTACACCAAATATTTATTCGGGATAAACAACATGGCAATAGGCAAGGTAAGGTCATTAGGATAAAAACATGGGTAATAACATCACAAGGTATAACGAGTACACAAGTTCAAAGGTCAAAAAGGTGGTTTAGGTTCGGGGGTATGTAGGTCACAGAAACAGTAAGGCCAAGGTATGGGTAAAAACATGTCCTAAATATTTATAGGAAATGGAATGGTGGAATGATTGATGTATGATGTGATGAAATGGTAGGTATGCATGTTTAGGTAATAAAGTATGTTATTGTAATTTCCAAGTGTTATGAGGAAATAAAATCGAAACTAAGGTAATGTAGAATGTGCATATAAAATTTCTACTAGTTTTGGGAGGGAAATTGGAAAACTTAGGTAGCATGTGAAAGAAAAAAGTGAAAATCGAGGTAAAGAACCTCTAAGGGCCTCATGCCCTCAAGTGCTACCTACATAGCCCCTGATGAAAAGGGGCATCAAAGGCTGATGTAGTTCTCTTGTAAGCTAGGGAAGAATATGATAAGGTAGAGGGAGTGGGTTGGTAGTTTTAGGCATAATTGAGTCTAGGTCCTTTAGGCATGGTTGAGTTTAGGTTTTTAGGCATGGTTGATTTTAGGTTGTTTAGGCATGGTTGATTCTAGGTGAGAGAGGAAGTCTTAAAATTTAAGTGTCAATGGTCTAGTCCTGTAGAGGAGAATCAACAAGTAATGAATAAGGTGAATGGTAAGAGGAGGTGGAAAAAAATGGTCCTCCTAATTAATAAGAACCTTAACGAGTCTATCATACCAAAGATTGGCTTATGAATGTAAGACCCTAAAGGCATTGTATAATTGACTATTCTAAGGGTGAAGAAAGTCAATGATCATGAAATGTGCATTTATGGCAATCCCTTGAGAATGAAAGAAATTAGGATGAAAAAGGTGATGAGGTGAAAGAGTTTGGTTTTTAGCATAATCTAGTGTGAGACAACATGCCCATTTAGCAAGAGACCCAAGATCAAAATAGGAAAGTCCATGATGAAAAAGTTATCTTTTTTTTTTGCATTTGCTTTTGTTTTGATAGAATGATCGATGTGGGAAGTCTATATGGGATGAGTATAATTATCTCCTTGAGGTCTTCGTGAAGTTGATCAATGTGGGAAGCTTCATAATATTTTATTTTATATTTTTGTAAGAATAGTCTTCTTTTGTGATAGACTATGTACAATATGATTAGCTTTGTATAGTTGTCCTTCGAGGGAGAAGTCTATTTATAGTAGCAAGATAGAAAGAAGTAGATGTTCCTTTTGAGGGAGTCATCTTTTTGCTAGAAGTTTGACTCAAGGAGTTGAATCCCATTTTACTTTTGAAATTTTTTTTTTTGGACTTTTAGGTCATGGACAAGACTATAGAGAAGGATAGCTCTTGTTATGAAGACAAAACCATAACACATAAGAGGTTAGCTATATGAAAGAGAGGTTTAAGTGATGAATGACCATGGGATTCCATCTTAAAAAAGATGAAAAGTATCCATGAGAATCATGCCATGAGTAGATTCGTGGTACTCATATTGAAGATAAGGTGAAAAGGTGACGGGTAATCACATGATTCTTGTTTAGTCGTTGATCCTTAAAATAGGTAAATGGAAGGTGAATGGTGCTCAAGGGATGAGTGCATTTTAAATAGATAGAATGTGATATAGGACTTGATTCAACAATAGAATGGTCAAAGATGCAAGGCATTGAGGGGCTCAGTTCAGTTTAGTTTACCTTCAAGTGAAGACAAACGATAAGCACCTGATCCATAGGTATGAGTAACGATATAAGGTCCAAGCCAATTAGGAGAAAAATTTTCCCCATTTACTTTTCTCTTTTTGTTACATGTTGATTTTCCTTCAGGATGAGGTCACTAACCTGGAAGGTTCATTCATGGACACATTTTTTCATAGGCATGTTTGATACATTTTTGGTAGATTTGGAGGTGATCAAGAGCATTGAGATGACATTCATCTAATAACTCAAGTTGTGCCAAACGGTCCTAGAAAAATTCATCATCATTGAGCATCTCTTTGAGTGAGATACAAAGAGATGGAATCTGGACTTCAAGAGGTAGACAACCTCTATACCATAGACTAGAGAGAAAGGTGTGGCAGTAGTTGAGGTATGAATACTAGTACGATAAGCCCATAAGGAAAAAGGAATGTGTGTATGCCAATCCTTTCCAGTATCGCCAACTACTTTCATAAGAATTTTTTTAAGTTTTTGTTGGTTGATTCAGCTTGGCCATTTGTTTGAGGGTAGTAAGGTGAAGAAAAACTAAGTTGAATGTCAAAGGCATCACAAAGTTTCCAGTAGGGTTTTGTTTTTGAATTGTTTTTGTTATTAATGATGAGATGGTGAGGAACACCAAAGTGACAAATGATGTGATGGTTGATGAATTCACATATTTTCTCAACTTTTTGTAGAAATAAGAGGTATGGATTCTACCCATTTAGTGTAGTATTCGGTAGTGGTAATAATCCATTGATGACATTGGAAGAATGAGGATTGATCTCTCGACAAGATCCAAACCCCATTGAGAGAAAGGCCAAAGGTCTCGTGACAACCTATAAGGTGTGACTAGGTGTGTGATGAAGATTAGCATGTTGTTGGAACTTCACACAACATTTGACATAATCACAACAATCATGGTTTAAGGTTGGCCAATAATATAGTGGAGAGAATGTTTAATGATACTAAACCATGAAGTGACCTCCACAAATTCCATCATGAACTTCCTTGATGGTGTAGGGAATTTCAAAACTTATAAGGCATCATAAGAGGATACCATCAAAGCCACATTTATAAAGAAGACCACCCATGATGACATAGTGAGAGACACTTTTGAGAAAGGCTCATTGTCCATTATGAGTAAGATCTAGGAGGTAGAATTAAAAGGGAAAGGTAGTAGTCAACAAACGCTTATACCAAAGGTCACGTGGGTCAGGTTCAATGGTTCCAACAAGGTTGACATCTCAAAATAGATAAGAAGGTGATTGCAACCTTTGTATTGTGACAAATATTTTGAGTCAGAGGGAGAAGTGGGGATTTGAGAAGCAAGGAAAGGTAGGCCATGGTATCCACAAATTTATTAGTGGAACATGGGGTGGTTTGAAGTTCATAATGATCAAAGGTAGTCAAAAGTATGTCAACATGATGCTTATACTTTTGAAGTATTTCATTATGACAACATGGTATATACCATTAACTTGGTTTACAACCTAGTTGAGAATCACCAAAGATATTAATTGATTTAATGTCTAAGGTGATGGTAGTTTGAAGACCTAATATGAGTGCTTCATATTCGATGATATTGTTAGTACAATCAAAATCTAGTTTGAAAGATAATGGCATAGGCTCACCATCAAGAGGAATGAGGATAACTGGCACCACCCCCATGCTGACATTTGGAACCATCAAAGAATAAGGTCATCTAGTAAATGGTATCATCCAAAGAGAGGGTATGATGGATTCATCCGGGAAATTAAAGTTAGAGGATTGATTTCCAGAGAGAGGTGCATCTACAAGTTGGTCAATGATGGTTTTCCTTTGACATATTTTTGATGGGATGAATTCAAGGTCTAGGTCTGTAAGAAGCATGAGCCAATGTGCAACATGTTGATGTTGATAGGGCTTAGTGTACATGTAATGTAAGGGGTCAATATTGGTGACAACAAAGGTTTTGTGGTTGAGTAGGTAATGGAAAAGTTTAGTGGAAAAAAAAACTAAGGCTAAGTAGATTTTTCAGCATGAGTATATCTAGTTTTGTAGTCAAAAGTGTATGACTTATATAATAAACCACTTGCTCCATGTGTTTTCATCATGATGAGTGAGCATGCACCCAAGGAATGATCAGTAGTAGAAATGTAAAGGTAAAATGGTTGGTCATCCTTAGGGGAATGAGCACAGGTGGTTGGAGGAGGTATTGTTTTAAGGCTCAAAGGATTTTGGCATTCATCATCCCATTTCAAGGAGACATCCTTTTTGAGGAGATGATGAAATGGGTGGCAATGGTCGGAAAGATGTGAAATAAAATGATGAATAGATTACAACTTTCCTTGCAAACTAAAGTTGAAGAAGGTTAGTAGGTGGAGGAATTTGAGAATAGCCTTGATTTTAGTGGGATCAACTTCTATGCCACACAAAGAAAATGATAAAACCAAGGAGCTTGCGTAGAGAACAAATGAAGACACACTTCTTAGGTTGAAGGTGAACACAATATTTGATGAGATGGTCAAAGATGACCTTAAGGATGTAAGGTGTTCAGCTCAATGTTTGGATTTGGCAAGAATATCATCAACATAATCTTCCAAATATGTGATGCATAATGTCATGAAAGATATAAGTCATAGCCCACTGATATGTAGCACCAACATTTTTAAGGCCAAAGGGCATGACATCGATAGAAAAAGGTCCCCAAGGAGTGATGAAGGTGGTTTTGTGTTGATCTTTAGGGCAAGTAATATTTGGTTATAACCCGAGAAACCATCCATGAGTGATAACATCTCATGGCTGGTGGTGAGATCAACTAGTTGGTCAATACTAGGTAGAGGAAAGTCATCTTTGGGGAAAGCTAAGTTAAGGTCATCATAGAAATCCATGTAAAATGTGGAGTCCCCTGTCACTTTTGTGATAGGAACAATGTTAGAGATCCATTAGGGATAATCAATGGGTAGGATGAAGGAAACCAAAAGAAGGTGTTAGAGTTCTTCTTTGACAAGAAGGGAAATGTGAGGATGCATTTTCCATAGCTTTTATTTTTATGGGTTTGGCTTTAGGAATAGTGATGATATTGTGGACCACAATGTTTGGGTCAATACTAGGCATATCAACATAGGACCAAGAAAAAGTGTTGCTATGATCCCAGAGGAAAGAAGTAAAAGCTTCTTGTTCAACAACATCTAAAGATTGGCCTATCTTTAAAATGTGTGGGTCATCTGAGTGTTAATATTGATTTTGATGGTCGATTCATTTAACATGGTTTGTGTCTCAGAAGGTAATGACCGTGAATATAAGAATCTTCTCACACCAAGGTAGGTGAGAATAGACTCATCATCCTAACATTGAATGATGTTAATATAAGGTGTATCATCATCGATCATGTTAGGATATAGGAAGGGAAGAGAAGAGGGAGCCTCACCATCTCGTTGATAAGTTAGAGGTCCCAGGAAATGGTGTTCATGAAAAAAAAGTTAGGAGGAATGGATTTGGATCCATAGACTCATAGGTGAAGGTGGTGAAGTTGTAAATGGGGTGAAGAAGGTTTTCATCCTCAATGAGTTTGACATGGGCCTTCTTGGAAGATGGTTCAAAAAGCCAATACCACTTTGGTCTTTATGTTTACGTGTGGTGCATGGGATGAAAATATGATGGCCTTGTTCATAGAAACCAAAGCCAAACCCTTCCATGCACAATGATGGAGGAAGGTGTGGGTGAAAAGTGGTGGTTGGTGAGAGATTGAAGGTCGATGAAAATGGTCATGTTTGGGAAGGTGGCTCTAGGTGAGTAGGTAGAAGTATCAAGTCCCCCATATGTTAAGTTGGTGCAAAGGTGGGGAGGACCATAAGGGAAAACCTCACCTATGTGGTGATCATATCGGGATGTTGGTGAAGGTTACCATACTCTTGAGGAGTAAGGAATGTGTTGATGTTATACAGGTGGTACTCCCCCAGAGTGAGATGTTGAAAAACACCTTCTAAGGGATCGATAGTTGGATATGTGGGTAGTGGAATGGATGAATTATTAGGTGATTGGAAGAAGAAGCATTGGTTAGTTGAGAAGTAGATGGGTTAGTGGATGGGTTGGCTGCAGAGGCTATGGCAAGGAATGGGAATAGAGGAGTTAGGTGTGGGAGAGGTAGTGCAAATCATTGGTGGATGGGGTTGTGGGTGAAGGAGAAGTGAAAGTGGTGGTAGATGCCTTAACTGGTATAAGGACATCATTAGGTCGATACAACATGTTACATGTTTTGAATGGTGAAGGGTCAGCTGGAATGGTATAGTTATGTCCTTCATGTTCAAATTTTACACAATGATGTAAGGTTGAAGGAACACAACCCATGACATGGATCCAAGGTCAGCAAGTAACAAGTTGTACTAGAATTCCCCTCTAAGACATAGAATAATTCTGAATGGTATGGGGCCCACATGAATGTGGAGAATGATGGTGCCAAGGGTGGAAGTGATGGCATCATTGAATGAACACAACATAATTGGGTTATTATGCATGTAATTGGTAGGGATGTGCATTTGGTTGTACACATGGGAGAGATGATGTTGATGTTGGCACCACCATCAATCATAACATGTCAAATGCATATATTATCAATGTAGATGGAAATGAAAAGGGTGGGATCAGGATCATCTGATTAGAGAGGTACAATCTCATCATCAGAGAAACGAGAGTGGCTACTTGATGAGTGGTAGTGGGTGTAGAGGAAGGGGATGAAGTGGTGAGAGAGGCCACATGGTGAGGAGTGATAATGGAGGCCACAGTGTAGGGTCATTAGGTAAAACCTCAATGGATTGCAGAACCTCCATGAGGGCCTATCGATGAGACTTAAGAGGTTTGGACAAGGTCGTACAAAGACATTTTGAGAGAGATTGGTGTAATTGTTTAATCATTGTATGATGGGTGACCCCATCAGAAATAGGGTATGTGGGTCCCCGAATGGTGATTTTGGTGTGGGTGTAGATGGTATATTGGGCACAAGATTGGTGGATGGGCTAGTTGTTTTCTCCTTTCCTTTTTCTTTTTTGGGTGTGAGTGGAAACTTGAATCATATTAATATGAGGAAGATAGGTGGATGGAGAAGGTGTGTCATGATAAGTGTATAATAACATGATGGACAAAAACCTATGTGGGATAAGAGCCTGTGCAAAATGAGTAGGTGCATTGCATTTTGGTGGAGGTTTTGGCTAGCTCTCTTATGTGGACCATATTGATCTCAAATGTTAGAGGTGGATAAAAGGGTTGTGGAGGTGGAGATGAAGGTCGTTGAATAGGTAAGGGGTGAGGATGTGTGGTGATAGGTGAAGGTGGAATAGGTCCTCATCTAAAGATCATCATCATCAAAGTTTTCTTCAGGAGGACATAGTTGGAGAAGAACGGTTTTAAGAGCCTTACATTTTTCTACATCATGCCCTGGCACATGATGGTAGGTGTAAATTTTTTAGTATCATCAAACCCTTTTGGTTTGGGTTTGAGTGGGTCGTAAGGTCTAAGTGGTGGTAATGTGATGAGTGGTCTCTAAAAGGTTGCTAAGATGTTGGCATAAGACCCGCCAATGGATCACAATGTGAGGTAAGTGTGGGTCTAGATGGAAGTGTGAGTGATTTTGGTGGGAGAGGCACACGGGAGGTGGAATTGGAGGTGGAATAGGTTTGACCTAGTTTGGTAGGTAGTACTATTTTAGGTTTGGGTTGTACCTTCTTGGGTAAAGGTGTAGTAGATGAACTAGCGATAGAAGGTGTTATAGGTTTAACTACCTCTTGGAGGGTAGTGGGTTTTTCAATTTTGGTTGCACCTTCTGGGTAAAGGTGAAGAAGGAGTGCGTGATGTAGAAGGGAAGGAAGATGGTGGAAGAGGATGGTTAGCCAAGGTGATAATGGAGGTGTGGTGAAGGTTTTTGGAAGAGGTGAGGTGGAAGGTATTGGTTGAAGAGTAGGGAATATCATAGGTAGTGATGAGGCTACTAGAAGTGGTGTGGGTATAGGTGGTAAAAAGGTGCAGGTGATGGAAAAGGTGTACATTGTGTAGGTAAGTTAGGTGTAATAGAGGCTCATGATGATGAGGAGTGGGCTGTTGTGTTTTTAGTTTACCTTGGGTAGGAGGTTGTTTGGCCAAGGTGGATGGGTGAGGTCCTAGGATAGATGGAAGGGGTGAAGGTGAAAAAGGGGTAGTAGGGAAAAACCGGTGTATGTGGCCTAGAAGGTTGGGTCTTCCTTTTAGGTGGGGGAATAGTTTTTTTGCGTGGGCTTGTGAGGATGTGGCTAAGTCAATTTGATAGGAGGATGGACTAGGCTTGATATCGGCATGACTCCCAATGTGGTGATGGTTTCTGGATGTGGGGGAAGTGTAGGTGCAGGTAGGTTTTAGGCATAGGAACAAGTTTGGTTGTTGGTAAAGGTTTAGGTGTAGGTGAGGGTGATGAAGAAGAGGTCCATTATGACCAGTATGGGCATGGTTGGTTTGATTTTGAAACACCTTTGGATAAATCATGGAGGTATTAATAGGTGACATTTGCATTTGGGTTGAAAAGGGTAGCCAAAGATTTCCCCAAAGCATGGAATTATCAACATAATCCAAGTGGTCACCTAGGCATGAAAAAACATTATTGTATGAGGAGATGATGTTGATTTAGTAGTAATCCTGTAAAGTATGTCTATGAGATAGGAAATTGGTTGGCTTTAGACTTTGTGGGTAAGAGAGTTGAGAGAAAATCAACAAGATCTGGAAGGCTAATGGGGAATTATCACCAATGAAGAAGGTGCTTCTAAAGGATCCCTATGGGTAGGGGAGATGATAGAGTGGGATGAGGTAGGTTCCTCTTTTGGTGGAGAGGAAGGTGAGCATGACTCTCCCATGGGTAGGAGAGTTAACACCGTAGGTTGTTCATTAGGTTGAGAGGTGAGTGTGAAATGACATCGAAGATATTGTGGAAAACTCCTCATGGGTGAAGGGGGAGATGAAGGGACTCCTCTATGGGTAAAGGAGTAGATGAAATAGGTTCCTCATGGGTAAAGGAGCTCATCGTGCAAGAATCTCCTCGATAGAGGGGATAGGAGGAAATTGAGGAAGGGTTGGTATGATGTCAAAAACAACATGAACCTCATGAACACATTATTTTCATTAGTTGAAGGTTTCACCATTTGGTTAGATGATGGGTGTGATTGGGAATGGACTTCTTAAAGATATGCAAGTTCTTGATTAGTCATGTGCATTTGGGTTATCCAAGATGAGATCTCCATTATCTAACATTTCTAGACAATGTTTTTGAAGGTTATACAATTACCATCGCTATGACCTTTAACATGATGATAGTTGCAATAATCATGTTCCTTGTACCATGCAGCATAGGATGAGCGGGGTCAAAACCAAGTATGTGGTTTGATGGGTGGAAGAGCAATTTCTCTAGATTTTAGAAGTTTTTCTAAAACTGAAGAATAGGGCTCTCTATGGAGTGTATTTTTTTGCTCCCACTTGAACTGAAAATCTTGAATGAGAGAAAGGTTGGAAGAAGGTTTTGATTGATTAGATGGGTGAGATGGGCCAAATTTTAAAACTACCACTGTTGGCAGATCCTTTTGCTTTGGAATAATTTTTTGGGGTTTTGGAAGAGGAAGAGGCATCATTTGATTTAAATGCAGCATTTTTGTTATGCAATTAAATCTTCTTCTCTTCAATGGCACAAATTTCAAGTTTTTCTAGCCATGGTGAATGCCTCATCAAAGGTACAAAAGGTTTGGACTTGGAGAGTTGGTGAGATGTGCCTAGCACAAGCCCTAGTGAACAACTCTATAAGTTCTTGGTTTGAGGTAGTTGGAATGTGAGTGGTTGATGAGGCTTTCGCCAATGAGTGAAAAAATATATGATAGATTCATCTTCGTATTGTCGTGTTGAGTACAAGTCGGTCATGGTGACCTTCTTGATGATATTGATCAAAAAATGGTCCAGAAGGCTTGAGCCACTTGGTTAAATGAGTAAATGGAATGTCTAGGTAAACCACTATACCAATCCAACGTAGGTCATGTCAAGGACATTGGGAATGTTCATAAGAGTAAAGCATCATCATGAGTGATTAGATAACACCCATGTTTGAAAGACCACAAGTGTTGTTGTGGGTCTTCTTTGTTATTGAACCGATTGAATTTGGGCATTTCCCAAATGTAGGGTATGGATGAAATGGGAATAGATGGATGAATGGGCTCATTGCAGATTTCATCATATGTTAAAGAGTTGTGAGAGCCAGAAACCGATGCTTCCAATGTTTGCATCTTTTCCATCATCATTTTAATAAGGTCATTGGTAGGTTGTGATGACTGGGCACCCCCTATAGTATAAGGGGTAGATGATGAATGTATGATGAGGATGGAATCCCAGTATATGGTGGTGTCAAGTATGAGAATTATGAGGGGGGAATAGATGCAGGTGGAAAATATCCTGAATAGGTGATAGATGAGATAGGGGTTGTTGGTGATATGTGTAAGTAGGTGGGGTGGATGTAATGAATCTTGTAGTGATTGGAGGTAGGGACTGTGGGATGGAGAGGATGATGTTTTGGAATGGAGTATGGGTTCCAACACCATGGGTGGCTGCGATGCAATAGGTATATATGAGGTGGTGGGTGCAGAGATGGGGCTATGCTCAAGGTGGATGATGAAGGAATGGTTAACACCATGGGAGAAACTGACATCAAAGGTGTGAGAAGATGACCATAGGAACAACATATATTGATGATGTGGGGTCAAGTTGGGACACCACAGGTGGTAAGGTGGAAGAAGGTAAGGCCGAGATAGTACTAGCCGATGCAGAAGTGGGGGTGAGGAAGGAGGAATGGACATAGGCATGTCATATACTAGTTATCCTGATGAATCCCAAGTGGATGAATGGGTGAGATAATATTGTAAGGAAAGCGGGGTTTTGGTCAAGGAGTCTTGCAAACTCCTCATCACCGGTATTGATGATAATGGGATGAGTAGGATCCATAGGTGACAAGATGGAAGGTGGTGATGGGCTAGGTAGGTGGGAGGAAGAAGGTAGCATGGAATACAAGGGCGTTGGCTTGACTACGAGTCAAAACCATGTGAGTTAGCATAGACTGTAATATGATCTATGTAAATGACATAAAAATAGAAGGAAATGGAGAAAAATAGTTCCAGAGGTAAATTTTCTATGTTGTTTTAATTAAAAATTAAAACACAGAACCTAACTCGATGGTTGGGTTAACCGATGATGGTGAGAGGGTGACCGATGATGGTTAAGGTGATCGATACTAGTTACTATGGAAAATCAAAAGTTTGCAAATGAGGCAATAACTAATGAAAATGAAGTAAAACCTAGATTTACAAAGTGATTTAAAAGATCCAGAGGTATGATGATGTATCTGAGAACCTCAAAAAGAAATAAAAATGTGATGAGTGCTATTTTTGGTAAAATGACAAAAAATCATACAACCAACAATGGTTAGGTAAACCGATGATGGTTAGATGAGTAAACCGATGACGGTCCTTGACCAATGCAGTCACTCATGAAATTTGAAAGATGGAAAAATTGATTTTAGTGACTTAGATCAGATAAAATATCAACCCAAAACCTGAGTATGGATAATGATGGACCCTAACACACTTAAAAAAGTTGGAATACACCAACTATGATTATGGAGTGTGAAAGGAAGAAAAGAATGGAGAATATGACCTCACAACTCAAAACACAAATCAAAAAAAACTAAGAAACATGAAATCCTATTGGTGAATTTTATGTTTTAGCTTATGTTATTTAGGACTGACTTGTGAATAGAACAGAGTTTTTGGTTTGATAGAAGGTACCCTATGAAAAGCCAAGATCTAAGGATGGTTTTAGGTAAGTTTTGGTGGGGGGCGGTCCTTTCTCTGAGATAATGACTGGACAAGAGAAACCATCTT
The DNA here is from genome assembly GCA_018340775.1 of Taxus wallichiana var. yunnanensis. Taxonomy (NCBI): domain Eukaryota; kingdom Viridiplantae; phylum Streptophyta; class Pinopsida; order Cupressales; family Taxaceae; genus Taxus; species Taxus wallichiana. The sequence goes on along the minus strand of CM031241.1, from coordinate 342,797,592 downwards.
TGGGTGCCCACTATCAATCCTCTGATCGTGTGATCATTGACAACTTCTTCTCAGGTAGGATGATGTTTAAGAAGATGTGTAAATTATTTAAGTGGTTTGGTATAGAGAGTGTGCAAAGTGAACTATGATTAAATTAGTCAACCATCAGCTAGGCATGACTTCCAGCGTATAGGTTTCCCTCAAATTAATGTGAGCTATAATGCAACAAACTAGAATGAAATGCAAATGTTTTAAGCCCAAATCCACAATTACGTTTGATGTAGAAAATGGAGAACAGGAAGAGGATTATCTTTCACTAATGCAATGCAATAGAAAGAAAGACATGTTCTTTTTAAAGCACCAAAATCATGATTTATTTTAGACAATAGAAAGAAGGAGAAGATTCTAAAGAAGAAAATTAATGTGAATACTTTTCAAAGGGAAATAAACACACAATTTTTACCTAGAATGAACAAAAATGCAATAGAACCCTGATGGGTCCCACGTCAGGCATGCCAAAATGTTTCACCGGATTTTAGTAGATTAATGAAATAGATAAGGGTAAAAAGGCCAAGGAGGAATACCTATTCTATGTTGTTTTGAAGGTTCAGTGTGTGCCTTTCGATTTCCTGATCCAAGTTGATTGTGTGAGCTTCCTTTGGCTAGGAGGAACTACCTAAAATGCAAAAGCAAGACCACAAAACATAGTTAATAGCAAAAGGTTAGTGGATTTCCTAGCGTGAGCTAGATCCAAGAAGTGTGATACTTCCTCGATGGTTTTCAATCCACTGATATATATAATTCAATATAAAATAAATGAACATGCAAATAAAAGAATCTAATGTTAGTGTTTGATTTAGGTATCTTAGATTACTATCAATGTTAATCTAATTAAATGCTTTGATAATTAAATTGATGAAGGTCCTAGGTTAGGTTGTAGGATGGGTAGGTGGTCTAAGGTCATGTAGGGTCTAGGTAAGATCTGGTGTAATTTGGGATTGATTTGGGTGATTGGGGAGCTTTCTGGTTTGAGGTAGTTTACTGACACAAGAGACCGATGCCATCTTAGTGGTGTGACCCGATGAAATTTTAGGTATGACCGATGTCAGTTTAAGATGACTGATATCGGTTTATGTGGGAATGTGGAATAATGTTAAAAAGTGTCCAAGCTCTCTCGTCGTGTCTGTACAGAGAGTTGGGAAGGTCTGTGGTGAGGTTGTAGGTGGGGTATCTAGGTTTGGCAAGGTTTTGTGAGGTTTTTGGGGTGTTAAGGTCAATTTAGTGAAATTTTCGAAAGGAGACACAAGTATCGATATCATTCAAAGTGACCGATGTGTAGGTGAAGAGGAAACGATGATGATTAAGGTAACCGCATCGTAGGGGAAATTTGGTGAAAGTTGATAAAAGGTGATTTTGGGATTCTTTGTGATTACACAGAGAGTGAAGGGGGATGATTGGGTTTGTAATAATATGAGGAAGACTCAGGAAGGTATAAAGGATAGGTATGGAGAGCTAGAAGGTTTGGGTGGCTAGATAGGTAGATGGGTAGGAAAGTGGGATGGAGGAATACAGGAAGAAAAGATCTAATAATAAAAAGATAAAGAACCTATTAAGTAAGTATATAAATGATACAAAATAAAATGCACTTACTTGTATTTGCAAGATTGGTGGGTGAAGGAAGGTGACAATCGATCCGTGAAGAACTTGGTGGTCAATACCATGGAGTGATTCCTGGAGTGCTATTGTGAATGCTAATGCCTTTGGATCAGTCTCAGGTACTTTCTTGGGCCTCTGGATTGAATGTATTATGTCATCTTGATGTTGAGAAAATATTTGGTTCATGCTTGAATGCAGATAGCTCTCTCAAAACTGAAGTGACCAACCTGGGAAAAAGGTTTGCAAAACTATATATATGGTAACCGACAATGGTTAAGGTGACTGGCATCGATTGAGGGTTAACCAACGTCGGTTAAGGTGGGATATCCTAGGTTTACCAAAAATAAGCATATCTTGGCTATTTTTGGCATGCTCTACTTGTCATTCCAGGTCTCAAGTGATGGTTAGCACTTAGATAAGTGGGAGTGTTGTTGGAGAAGGAATAGGAATTTAATTTTAGGGTTAGACTAAGTCCCAATTGGTTAAGATAAGTGGAGACTTAGTCTTAGTTAATTAATAGACTAAGAATAAGTCCATGATGAGGTGTCCAGTGATGTGGCTAGTGAGGTGGCTAGGTGAGGTGTAAATTAATTTAATTAAAGTAATTAAATTAATAAATAATGTGGGGATGGGCATTAATTTAATTTCAATTAATTAAATTAATATGAATGTGGGGTAAAGGGGTAATGGTTAGGTGAACACGTTATGTGAACTAATAAAAGGGGACCAAGGAAAGTGTGACCCAAATTTGGTAGTTGATAGCACGAATGAAACCTACATCGAGGAGCTTTTGAATTTCTTCCTTGACTAAGAGAGCTACTTTAGGGTACATTTTACAAAATAATTGTTGGACTAGTTTAGCACCGCGTTAAGGAAAATATTGTGCATTGCTATCAAAGTATCAATGCCCGGCATATCACTATAATGCCATGAAAAAAATATTTAAATCATGAATGACTCAATATATTTGTGTTCGGCAAGAGTGAGGGAAGCAATGAGTAAAATTATGTGTGGATTTTCATATGTGCCCACTATATTTTATTATGTCTTTGTTTAGAAGGGAAAACCCATCCTCAACCTATGGGTAAGTAGGAATGGTGTCGTGGGTCTACATTATTGATGGGGACATCAAGTTCCCTAAAGTAGAACTGTTGTGTTAGCGAGGGATGGAGGATGATATCACTTATGGTGGAAAGGGGGAAGGTGATCATAAGCACCCATGTATTCCAATATGGCATTATCAGTTGGAAAAGTATTAGGGGTATCCCATAGAATAGGAGCATCATTACTAATGAGTTTGGGATGCATTAGTGAAAGTGAAGGGACATGGAAGGAGGTATGGGAATCTATTGAGGATCATCAAGGAGGGAGATACCCTAATTCAAACTTGTGCAATCATGGAGGGAGGTCCCAAAGCTCTGTGATTTTATGTTTGGGTTGATTTATTTGAGTATTGGAGAAACCAAAGTGAAAAAGATAGTCATATCCTATACCATACTTAGAAAATTTGTGGGTATCATCGAGGAGGTAGGGGGGATCAATAAGTGGTGTGACGGTATTACAATACTCAAAAGGATATGCGTCATTTGGTACATTGTATCGATAATGCCTTGATATCAAAATTTCTATCATGCATGTAGTGTAGACAAAACCACGTGTAAAGTATGGATCTAAGGTCTTCCTAGGAGGATATTATAGTTGAGGTCATTAGGCATAACATGACAAGGATATCAAGTGTACATGGACCAATAGTGACTGGTAAATTAACAATACCTAGAACACATTTGGGGATGTTGTCAAATCCACGAATAGAAATAGATGACGGGACTAACGATGCTTCTGACATGCCTATATGTTGAAGGAAAGTGACATTGTAAATGTTTAAGCCAGAGCCATTATCAACTAAGGCATGCTTAACACCTACCTTATTAATACAAACTTGGATATACAAAGGAGGGTCGTGTTGCAGTATCTCTTAAGGAGGTAGATCATTTTTCGTAAAATTTATTTGGTCCTCATTAAGTGATAGAGCCATAATGAACTTATGATATACATATTCGGGTGAAGTATGAGGGGGGATATAAGTGTTAGACAAGTACCTCTTGATTTTGTAATATAATCAAGGTGGTTTTGCAGATAGGTGTGAATAGAAATATTCATAATGAGCTAACGGATGAAAAGAGAGGAAGAGAGCGATAGATGCATGACCTAGGGGCATGGACAATCACGTCAGGTTCACCAAAATGATTAACTAAAATTAATTAACTAGGGGCTAGTTTAATAATAGTTAATCTGATCTAGGAGGACATAAAATGTTGTAAATAAATATTCTAATGCAATGTAAATTAGATAAATAATTAAACTAAAAGAAATAAAAACCTAATGTGCAAGAGTAAAGTGAGGAATGAACTCGGCTTGATTTGTAGGTGATCACACAAGAGTGTCATAGGTGTGACAAGAAATTCTAGGATATGGAACTGCTGCACAAGGGTCTCAAAATCTTGCATCTAGAGGATTTGAGCGGACTAAAGCGCCCAAGAAGGTATTGGGGCACCCCGTATGGCAAAATATAGAACCCCGGTCTTTGAGAAAGCTCGGAAGTTGATTCTTTCGGGTCATAATATATGTTTTAACCTTTCTATCTATCACACTTTGGATTCATTGGATTGTGTCGAATGTATCGAATATAACAAGATAATGGAATACCTACAAAATACGAAGAAGCATTAAAATCCCTAAAATTAAAAGATGAAAATGAATGGGTCGATGACCTTAGCTTCCACAACATTGGGATTACTAAACTGAGTGTTGTACTACATTTAAGACCCAAAAGTAGTTCCGTGCGTATGTGCATTTTTGCCCTAGGTTCTCTTATGTTAGTCATAATTTGTAAAATATCAAGCAATAGCTAAATGTATAAAGTGTAATAGTATGCGTGCATGGAATAGAATAGATCCATCCCCTATGAAGTGTGTTTTGATGTATATCTCCTAGCCTTTATACATGGAATCGTGTGAATGCAAGTGATGCAATGGATGCAACTCTAGATGGAGTGATAGTAGTAAATGACACTAGAACCCTCATTATGGTCTCATACATTTATATTTATAGGGTTATCTTCTCTAGTTTTGTAATTAACCCCAACAAGGCCGACCACAAAAAAAGATAAGAATGAAAAAGGGCTAAAAGAGGCCCCAAAAATGGTGGGAAAGTGTTAGAAGGATCGGGGTACCACACTGCTAAATTTGGGCACCCCCGTTATGGCTAAAATTACGGGATGTGAGAAAATGGATGGGCATGTAGCTGAAGTAGTTCATAAAATTAAAATGGATAAAATAAAATGGGTTAACTAGCACTTTCTTTGTTCAAGAACCTTCTAAATAGTAGTATGAGACCGGGATAAATAAATGTCTAAAGTGCATGATTTTGTGACTACAATATACTATGTTGAATATGTAGTAGAAGGTTTCGTAAGTGTGTTGATTATGTAGTCTTTGAGGTTCATGTGTATAGGATTCCCTCAACAGTCAAGTGTGAACCATAACACAAGAGTGCATCATCGGTTAGTGACGATACGGATGTATCAAGATGTGTATGTTGTATATGAAATTCTAGGTGTGAAGTGATGATTATGTAAGACACTTGCCAATAATAGAGGGGGAGAAATAAGTGTGATGCCCCCAAGTGTGTGATGATAAGAGTGATCAAGATACATTATCTAAAAGATCATCATTGTCCTAATCGAATCCCACTAGAGATGCATTAGAGACTTGATAAGTAATAATATGAGGTGGATCATATAAAGATCCATTGTGACATAAGGTGTACATGTTCATTGTGTACTCTTCATCGGTGAAAGGTGTTGGTAAACACCTATGTGAGTACCAATGAGTGATATTTTTTAATAGCTAGGAGATGAATCATTACCCATAGAAACATGGGTGAACAGCATAGCAAAAGTTATATAAGTGTGACTAGAGTCTAAATTTACCCCAATATAATCAAGCCAAGTTTTCCCAAGTGTTCTATCGGAGAAGCACAACGAGGGGCACGTGCAATGAAGACTATTAAATGGAAAACACGAAGACCATAGGCATCCATAATGTGAACATATCCATGATAGAGATGAGGTGAGTGAGGCGGCGGTAGGATATCATTGAGTGTCAAGCCAATCCTAGTCAAGCTATCATATGTGCAAATAATATCAGAGAAAGTATGATCCAACGGAATATGATGCCAATAAGAGTTATTGATGAAGAGTGTGCATGTGAAAGGAAGTGGTACGGAAGCAGATAGTCTATGAGAAAGTGAAACGATATCCAAAGTGTGGATAGACCCTCGATAAAGTACCATAGCATTAGTAGAAGGAGGGGTTTTAATTTTTATTCACCAGGGCCATCAGCCATGAAAGTGTAATTGAAATATGATTCATTTATATCGATAAGAGTGAAATTAAGATTTTACAATTTAGCCAATGGGGTTTGGGTGGATCGGCTTAAGAAAGACGGTTGTAGAACTGGATCCACCCGAGTTCAAATCCTCCTTGGGTGTGATCCCTTTGGGGTGGTTATCGCTGGTGGTGTATGTTTCATCACCGATGGTTAGGTTGGTAGTATTCTTGGTGATGGAGGACCTTGCATCGCCGGCATTGACGTCGCGGTGGCTAATGGCTCTAAAACAGTGGTGGCAGTAATTACATCATCGGTGTGGGCTCACCTAGTCACGATGCTGGGTTGGAATAATCAGTAATATCTTGTCTCACGACATTGGTTGAATGGGTGGGGTCTCATGCAACCCTCTCGGTTCATAACTCTACAAAAAAAGTGTTTAATGATCAATATATATATATATATATATATATATATATATATATATATATTTCACAATTTTTAATCGGCAAGTTCAATAGTATCAACTTCATCATCAAAGTATTTAAAATCTTTGGTGTTGGCACCATCATGTTGTATAGCTAAGTCGTGGATATTGGTAGGAGGTACACTAGATGTAGGAGTGAAAGGATCCTCAACGAGGGGAGCCATAGTGTTTATAGGAGCAGACACTATGGGTGAAATGATGGCAGTAGTATGAGTAAGAATAGTTGGAGTGTTTAGAGCGGAAAAAGAAGATTGTGAAGCGTTGGATTGACCAATGGCATATGTATCAATACTATTATAAATAATATGTTGCAATGGAGGGATAGGCATAGTAGTAACAGGTTCTATGTGACAGAATTTGAATGGATCAGGGTTTGCAGTAATGGTATGCTCATATCCATCATGTAGGAATTTGAAGCATTGATGAAAAATGGATGGAGCTATTTGTATTGCATGAATCCAAGGTCTACCCAAGTAAAATATTGAATTGAAATGAAGTATCGATAACGAATAATTCCGTAGGGACAATCTTAGGCCCAAATTTTATATGTAATGTGATGGTTCCTAAGCATGTGCAGGTAGTTGAATCATAGCCACGAGATAAGAGTATAATTCTTAGAAATTAGATTATCTATAATACCAAGTTGTTTTAGAAGAGAATGAGCACATAAATTAATGATTGAGCCATTGTCAATGAGTATGCACTTAATACAAGTGGTTCCAATAATAGCAATGATAAGCAAAGGTGCACATGGATTTTCAAGAGAAAATGATGATATGTCCTCATTAGTAAATGATATAGCACGTGGAAATTTTTGATATTTGAATGAGGTGTGTGAATGCCACCAAAGAATTATCACTTTCAATGTGAATAGAATGAAGGGAGGCTTCTAATGTATGATGAAAATCAAGTGCATTGTCAGCAATAAGTCATAGAGAGATATTTTGGCTGATGTATTCTTAAGTTATTCAATGATATCATATCCCCTAAAAGTAGGAGGATCCGTAGAAGTATTAGGTGGCGGGATAAAGATAGGTGGAACCATAGGAAGACTAGTGTGGTAAGTAGTTACTATATTGATAGAATGATCAGCCATAGGCATAACAAAGTGAGGAGGATGTTGAGTACAAACTTACATGAAATCAACCATACCAAAACCCCGGTGGGAGAGAAATAAGGATAAAATGATTAATCCATGACTCGAGATGGTGAATACATATTCATAAGGAAGGGTTTAAATGGTTGGGTTCACCAAAATGATTAAGAAAAATATAGAAATAATAGATGCATAATCTGATTACAATGTAGCAATAAATAAATGAACAATTGAATACAATATAGATCCAATCAAACTAAGCTAGAAAGTATGAAACCCTAGTTGTAAAGAGGGAATAAAATGACTTAGTTTTTTTACAAAGATCCCAAAGGTGTGTAGAACTGGAAAACTAGAAAAATTGAATCAAAAATTGTCTCAATGAAGCTTAGAAAAATGCAAAGATTGAGGAATATGTTGATATGGGAACCCATAATGGGTTAGGGGCACCTACGAGTGCTCTACAGACTAGTATTGGGCGCTTGTGACTGTCAAAAATCTACAAAAACCATATTTGATTTGTCATGAGGTGTTCATTTTCCTTCACCTTTTGTCACAAGTAGCTCGCACAATGATCATCGAGGTCACCTGGTAACATACAATGAAAGAATGACCTGTAAAAACTTCACAAGCGCATTAAATCCCAAAAATAAAATATTGTGAATGAGGGGTCGATGTCCATAGATGTCAAACCAATAAACTTACGATTGATTGTTGCACTACGTTTCAAATCCAATTTATTTTTATGTGTGTGTGTGTGTGGAATCGTGCCCTAAGTGTCTCTTATGTGTGTTGTACTTGATAGCAAGGAAATTAGCTAGATGTAGAAAATGTAATAGATGTGTACATGGAATAGAATAGACTTCCTCCTATGAAGTGTGTGCGGAAATATCAGTCCCTTCCCCTTGTGTATGGATGCTTGAATGCTCTTTTGATGCCTTTGGATGCAACCTTAGGTGGTGATAGATAATGCTTAGTGCTTGTTCCTTTATTATGATCACATAAATTTATATTTATATGATTCCCTTACTTGAAGTTTGTAATTAAACCGAAAAGGGTGACTACAAAAAGATAAGATGATCAAATTGCTAGAAAGGACTCAAAAGATGTGAAAAAGTATAAAGAGGTTAGGGGTGCCCAAAGGGGATGGGAGTTCTGAATCGGCATTTTGGTTGGGCGTTGTTGTCTAGAATGAGAAATGTTGAGGTATGAAAAGACAAAATGAGCTAGAAAGAGTGTAAAACCAAAAGTGGTGACAGAAAGAAGACAAATATAGCCAAATACATGGGTTAATTAGTACTTTTCTTACTTAGGAATCATATGAATAGTAGTATGTAATCAAGACTAGATAATTACCCAAATTTCATGATTTAGTGTCTACATAGGCTACCAAGAGACCGTGATGACCCACTCAATAGAACTAATTGTTTCATGTTCATAAGAGGATATAAAAGCCTATAATTTTATGGAAATGTACCCTTTATTTTAGAAGAGTGGTATTATATAAGGAAGTATAATGTGGCATTATTATGAAAAGGAGAGAATATCAATTATTGAATATGGACAAAGAAGTAATTGTTGAAGTACACAAAAAGAGAAAGTTTTATTATGTGAATAGAGAAGGATGAAGTAATAACTTGGAGACAAAAAAATTGAAGAATCACATAAGGAGTGTAGAGCCAAGAGGTGATTGCTCCTATTATTTACTAAGGTGGAAGGAGGGCTTGGGAGACATATTAAACTACCTTTTGAATGAAGAAGGAACTAATATACATAGGTGGTACTTATTTTGGGATCTTACGATATCTATGAAATTAAGATCCATGTTGTTCTTTATCTCTAATGTCAACAATTTTGCATATTCTTATAACAAGGAATGATAAAATAGAGGGTGATAAAGAGAAATCCTTAGAATATGAACATGATAGATTTGAATATCTTAAAAGAAGGTGAATGTGATGCAACACTATTATCAGCCATAAGTTTTGTTTTGCCATTTTCAGAATTGCTTAAGAAGTCAAGAAAATACCAAAAAAACATTGTCATGAGGCCATTATAATTACTTACAGGTTTGGTTTTGGTCTATTTTGGAAGAATCCTTCTTGGAGGGAATCAAGATTGATGTGAGGGGTGATATCACTTCCATGGTGGCTAAAGACCGGTAAGAAGAGGTAGCAATGGAGTTCTTACCCCACCACACCTTCTTAATGGCCATGAAAATAAAATTAGGTGAGGTATTTTTCTCTCCAACGAGACCTCAACACTTTGTGAACACCAATGAAGCGACTCAACACAAGTTTCTTTCCTAGAACTTCTACTCGATATACAAAATACAAAGGAATTTTTAATGCAACCCATAAAATATGTGTCAAAATTTATTCTTAATATGCCATATTTTTCATTTGTGTCCATCATTTAGTTGTACATTCAGAGGAGATTAATCCTTAGGCGAACTAGGCGGTTGCCTAAAGCGCCAAAGCAATTGATCGGGCGCATGAATCTAAAAATTTATTTTTGTAAGTTAATTTTAGAACTTAACTTTAAAATGGTTTATCTAAAGATTTAATATTGATCAACCCATTTATAGATATTATTGTATAGTAACATAAATTTCATGCATACACAAAAAAAAATTGTAATATTTTTGCAAGAAAAAAAAAATATCTCATATTTATAAGCACATATGATTTTTTTGGTATTGTTACCCATTCTTCAATGTAACTCCAAATTATGAGGTGTGTAGTTTGTTCTAGAAAAAGGTTAATGTATTTTTATAATCTCACCGGTGTATCTAGTAGAGGTGAGTATAATTGAAGGAAAAAAAGTATTTTATTTTCTATTCTTAATTTTTTGGGAAAAAAATCTATTATTTTGTTATGGAGGAATTCATAGGCCTGGTCCAAATATGAATCTTCACAAAACCATGGGAGCTACATAAAAAATGTTTTTGTTTCTTTACAAAGAAATGGTGCTTTATTTCAAGATAGAGTTCTTGTCACCTACTTGATATGGCTAAATCAGACTTGTAAGAAGCCTTGTATAAAATATTGATTTTTTTGCATTTTGAGCATCTACTACGATTAATGTTTTCCATCCACGAAATATTTTTCATCCTTATGTGATAATTTATTAATATATTTTTATTATTATTTTATTATGACCATGATGTAAATTTAAAAATAAAAGAATATAGACATATTTTATTTATTTACTTTATGGAAAAAAAAATTAACTAAATTTGTGAGGAGGGTGTCCACTCAAACTATTGCCTAGGCACTCCCGACCTTTAATTCGGCCATGTGTACATTGGAGTTGAACATGTTTACTTGGCATGAAAACCTTTTTGAGCAAGACAAGGACATCATACATCATCATATTCTCGATTGAAAAGGTTGAAAGCAAGAAAAATATTTTTATTTTTGTAATGAAATTACCTATATAAATCTAATCATGAACAACAATAGGATGATTAACTAGAAATGGAGCTAACATAATAAATTATAGCCACTAGTTAATCTAAATAGGAGGACTAAAATGTTGTAGTAAATAGACTAAAATCAAAATAAAATAACTATAAATAAATATACTAAGTGAAACAAAACCCTAAATATGTAAGTAAAGATAGAAAGATGATTTAGTTGATTAAAGAAGATTGTCGCAAGTTGTCGTAGGTCTGAAAATAAAATATGGAAGTGTAGATGACCACTCAGAAGTCCTATGAAGGTTGGATCCGGAATATTTGAACCGACTCAGTGCCTAGGAAGGTACTGGGGCACCCGGGCGCCGGTCTGAAAATTAGGCACCCTTGTCTCTCTGTAGATTCTCATAATCTGAATTTCATATGGTCGTAAGGTGATATGCTACTCTTATTATCCGCCGCACTAGATCCGTCAGGACTACATCAAGTGTGTTGGATAATCCAATGACAAGAAGAAAAGAAGTATCAAACCCTAAGAAAAATAAAAGATGCAGAATGAATGGTTCGGACTAACCTCAACCGCCAAACTAGTGGTATTATCACTGAGTGTTGCACTACATTTCAGACTGGATGTAGTTCTGGTGCATGTGTGCATGTCATGCCCTAGGTTCTCTTGTGTCAGTTACACTTTGTGAAGTAGCGAGAAATAATAACTATAGAAAATATAATATCATGTGTGCATGGAATAGAATAGAATAGAATCCCTCCCCCTATGTTGTGTGTGTGTTGATGCAGATCTCCTATCCTTGATGCATGGCACTATGTGGATGCAAGTGATGCAATGGATGCAACTCTAGATGGAGTGATAAGTATGTGTGTGACGCTAGGACCCTCATATATGAAAGAGATACATCATGATAAGAAGTTATCATGATAATAAGTTATGATAGCCATAATTCGGCTATATACATCCAATGTAAGATATATGATTAAGGGTGTAACATGCCCCTCCCTTCAAAGAAACATTGTCCCCAATGTTGGGAAGCCCTGGATGTTCTGCACAAATGCTTCATCCTCCCATGATGCATCCTCAATATTCATATTCTTCCACTTGATCAGGTACTCGGTAATGACTCTGGTCCTCAGTCTTTTGTGTCTGAAGAATACCTTCAAGTTCCAATATGATCCTTCCTTCCTCATCCAGTTAAGAAGCATTGACTGGGTGGAAATGTGTTTCCCAATAACTTTCTTCAAGTAAGAAACATGGAAGACTGGATGTATTTTACTTCCTGGAGGGAGCTCCAACTTATATGCCACACTACCAATTTTCTGCAACACTCGGTAAGGACCATAGTATTTAGGAGCAAGCTTATTATCCTTCTTCTATTGTTTTAATGATAATTTTTATATGGTCTGCAACCATACAAAAACAAAGTCACCCTCTTCAAAGTGTCACTCACTACGATGTTGATCAACCTGTTGCTTCATGCGGTTTTGTGCCCTTCCAAATTCTCTCTAAGACTAGAGAGTACCTCATGTTGGTGTTGAATGTGATCTTCGATTGCTCTCACCTTTGGTTTGACCTTCAAGCTAGATATGAGTGATGGAGGATGGTACCGTAAAGTTCTAGAAATGGAGACATTTTGGAGGAGGTATGAAATGAAGTATTGACCACCATTTATGCAAGTGGAAACCATTACACCCAATGTTCTTGTTTATCTAAAGTAAAACATCGAAGATATCCCTCTAAACATTTATTTACCACCTCAGTTTTCCCATATGATTGAGGATGATAAGAGGAACTCTGGGCCAGTTGGGTACCCAAACAAGAGAAAAATCAGTCCAAAAATTGCTTGTAAATATTGGATCATGATCACTTACTATAATTTTGGGTGTGTCATGGAGCTTTTGAACTATGTCCATAAATGATGACAAATACTACTAGTTGTGAAAGGATGAGCTAGGCACAAAAATGAGCATACTTGGTAATTCTATCCACCATGACCATGATGACACTTTTCCCTTCTGATTTAGGTAATCTTGTGATGAAATCCATCGATACCTCTTCCCATCTCTCACTAGGAATAGAAAAAGGTTAGAGGAGACTGGTGTCTTAATGGTCTCTCCTTATTTTTTTGACACACCAAACATTCTACCACAAATTTTTGAACATCTCCTTTCACCCCTCCCAAAAATAAATCCTTGCTTAACTCTATGATAAGTTTTCAAGAACCCGAAATGGCCACCTAGTGGAGAAGAATGGAGCTCTAAAAGAACATGGTGTTTAAGTGTAGAGTTCTTACATAGATATAACCTATCTTTGTACCACAATGTATCCCCTTCCATATAAATTGTTTTGATATGGATGGATCTTCTGGAGATTCTAAATGAGAGTATGTGTTGTTGCATCTTTCTACCATTCTTCCCTTGCTTGATCTACCCAATCTGCCTTTAGTATAGAGATGGCACATAAAATAATTTTGTGGACTCATCCCTCCTAGATAGAGCATCAATGACCACATTTTCCTTCCTTTCTTATAAACAATCTCAAAGTCATACCCCAACATCTTAGTGACCCATTTTTGTTGTTCTTATGAAGATAGTCATTGCTCCAAGAAGTATTTCAAACTATCATGATCATTTTTACCTTAAAGTGTCTACCCATCAAGTATGGTCTCCATTGTTTGATTGCATGTAATATTGCCATCATTTCCTTCTCATAGGTGGGCTTCAAAAAATTATTTCCTTTTAGATTTCGCTCTCAAATGTTATGGGATGTCCTTCTTGCATAAGTACTACTCGATCCCATTTCTGAAGCATCACATTCAACTATGAAGGTCTTGGAGAAATATGGAGTTGCCAATACTGGAGTGGTGCACATTGCCACCTTCAATTTTTCAAATGCCCTAGAAGCTTCCTCATTCCAATGAAAGGAGTCTTTCTTCAATAATTTTGTAAGTGGTGTTGTTATACTACCATAGTTTTTTACAAAATATGATAATACCCTATGAGACCTAAGAAACCTCATAATTGCTTGAGGGTTCTTGGGACTTCCCATTCCACCATGGCCTGGATCTTGTGAGGGTCCACCTTAACACCTTCATGAGAAACAATATGGCCCAAGTATTCCACTTCTTTGTACCCCAAAAGAACACTTGAAGGCTTGGCATATAGTTGATGTTTTTCTCTAAGACTTCTAAGACTGTATTGACATGTTGTAAATGTTTCTCCCATGATTTTTTGTAGATGAGGATATCATCAAAAATACTAAGACAAACTTCCTTAGGAATGGTCTAAATACTAAATTCATCAAACTCTGAAATGTGGAGGGTGCATTAGTAAGACCAAAAGGCATCACTAGGAATTCATAATGCCCTTGATGAGTTTTGAAGGTTGTCTTATGAATATCTTCTTTCTTTACTCTAATTTGGTGATACCCATAACACAGATCTAGTTTTGTAAAATAAATTGCACCATGCAACTCATCTAATAAATCATCAATGACAGAATAGGAAACTTATCTTTGATAGTGTACTTGTTGAGTTCTCGGTAGTCTAGAACACATGCACCATCTTCCATCCTTGTGGTGCACCATCACCACTGGAGCAGAATAAGCACTCTGATTGTGATGAATAATACCCATTTCCAACATTTCCTCCACCATCTTCTCGATCTCACTCTTTTACACATATGGGTATCTATAAGGCCTGATGTTGGGGGGTTGGCTTCCTGGAATCAACTGAATGGCATGATCATGCTCTCTTTCAGAGGAAATCCTCTAGGATCCTTAAAGACAACTACATGTTGATCAATAACCTTCTGAAGATCAGGATGCACTACCTTCATTGTTGTGGTTGAACTTCCATGGAGAAAATCATGCTACAAAACCTTCAGACCCCTTTTAAGAATCTTCTGCATTTGGTGAGAACTCACCACTGAGGATTTTTTTCTTGTAGTCCTCAAAGTTCAAACTATTTACCCTCATAATGAAAGTGCATGAACAATTCCTAGAAATTTATCTCTATGGTGCCCAAAGTTGTGAGCCACTGAACACCTAAGACAATATCATCTCCACCCATGGGAATAAAAACATCATAGATTCCAATGTGTAGTCACCCATCATAAGTCTGATTTTATGGCATTTACCTGAACATTGGATTGTGCCACCATCTACAATCATTACTTGAAATTTAGGTGTTGGGTAGATGAAACAATTTAGTCTTCTTGCTTCCAGACTTATGATTGATGAAATTATGTGTGCTCCCCGAATCAATCAATATTGTCACCTTCTGCTTCTTAAGATAACCCACAACCTGAAGGGTTTGTGGAGTACTAATACCTGATAGAGCATGGCATGAAATAGTGGGCTGGGGATCTTCATATTCTTCCTCTAATTTTTCCACTTCCTCGCTTGATGTTTCCTCATATTCTTCCTCATCACTAGTCCCTTCAATGTAGAACAATTTTTTCTCATAACATTTATGATTTGGTCCATATTTTCTATCATAGTTAAAACATAACCCTTTGGCTCTTTTTTCTTCAATTTGTTGAGGTGTCAATCAAACTGGCCGAGGGTACGATGGAGGCAAGGTGTTATGATATTTTATGTTAGAGAAGGATTGCCTTCTACTGGAAAGAAATTTTTCTCTTCCCTACGCGCCATGATAATAGAATTAAGAAACCTTGAGTGGGTTAAACATGTGCACCTCATGCTCAATGTGGTCCTTAAGACCCCAAGAAATAGGTCATTCAAATACTCTTCTGTAATATCCTCACACACAAGGAAATATTTTGGAATTGATGGACATACTCCTTAATTGAACCTGTTTTGTCGTAACTTTGCTAATTGGTGAAGTAATTCTCTGAAACACTAGAACTATAGTGTAATTGAAGCTCTTTAGTGAAAATTTTCCATGTGACATTTAGACCATTCTTCTTCCTTTGAGCACATAACCAATGATACCAAACAAATTGGTCAGGTTCTAGGTATAAGGATGCCATGGTTACCTTTTTTCCCATGGGATCGATGGAGATCAAAGAAATTATCCATTTGGGTAATCCAATTGAGTGGATCCTTTCCATCAAATTTATGCATTTCCACTTTTGGAATAATGCCCCACCATTGGTGAGGAGATCCACCTGAATGAGTAAAGGAGCCTCCTTGATTGGAGTGATTTGGATCTATGTGAGCATTGCTAGAGGAACCCATATGACTGGAATTGGGAGTTGTGTTTGAAATAGCAAGCAAAAAATCCTACTTCATTGCATGAAAATCCATCTAAATTTCACCCTAAGGCTACCTTTCAGATGAAGAAGCTCATTATTAAGGTCATCCTTACTCACCATATTATTTACCCTTTCCTGAAGTTGGATGACCACCTCAGATACTCCCAAACCTAAGACTCTAAATCCATATCTTCCTTATTTGGGGTCATTCCTGGAGTTGTTTGACCTTTCCCTTGGCCTCGGAGTAGATCTACCAGTCATGATGTAGGGTTTGGGACTTGGGGTAGATAAAATAGGGAAAAATTTTAGGGTTTGGGGTTTCACAAATTTATGGCCGAATAGAGGAAATCATAAAAAAAAACCCTAGCTAATTTTTGGAAAGGTTTAAAAATATAAGAAACTTGGAAAATTTCCAAAAATTGCACCCTATGGAGCCGAATTATGAAAAAACATAAAACCGCTATAACTTTTGCAAAACAAGTCAAAAATGCTTGAAATTTGGAGAGGAGCTTACTTGATTGATTTCACCACACCACAAAAAAATTACAAAAAAATTCACTACCAATTTGAGATATAGCCAAACCTTCACAATTAGGGTTTTAACGCAATGTTGGCCGAGATCAGGCTCTGATACCACTTGTAATGAAATTACTTGTATAAATATGATTATGATCAAGAATAAATAGAACACCAAAGAACACAATATTGCAGATAAATGATCTCAATATGCAAGTAGAATAGCTTAGCCACTTCGAGGGGGCAACCTCCAAACCATACAATAAGACTCAAATGCTCAATATGATGATCAACTACTACCTACTAACCCCTATATATATTATTCCTATGTTATGGCCATCACCAAGGCCGACCCACTAATGATAATATAACATATATGAAAGAGATACATCATGATAATAAGTTATGATAGCCACAAGTTGGCTATATACATTCAAAGGGTGTGTAGGTCAACAACAATAATACACTATAGTGAGTCCATTCATTACAATATTTTGTGGATGAGAGATAATTTTAAACATGTAGAAAATGATTTTGGCAATAGATTAGTTAGTTAGTTGTGAAGTGGTTCATGAGATATTCACGTAACATGAATGGGAAACAATTTCCACACATTAAAAATATGATATGATAAAGATAAAAACCTATATGGATTGATGTCAAGAATTACTTTTTTCATGATAGCCAAAGGGACTCATGCACTTTCGAAACTCTAAAACTTTAATATTCTAAATTTGATGGGGTGGTTTAATATTATAATTAGCCTATTTTTGACAAGTGAACAATTTGGGAAGATATTTTAACATATATCTAAGAGGTTTGATTAAAATATTTTGTATATCAATGAGGAAATAAGGGTAGAATCATTTTGGGGAAGACATGATATGATGAAATAAGTATTAACATGAGTCCACTTATTTAAAAACAATATGGATCTTAAGAATAACATTGTAGTTTTTTTCGCCATGGTGCTTCGCTTAGTCAACAACATTAACTTGTTTGTCAATTATAGGGCACCATACATTAACATCTAGAGATAGGAAGATAACCCCATTGGGTGTTTTTGGATAATGTGACACGTGCATTTGCCTTTAAAAGAAGTAAAGGATTTTTTTCATTACCATTAAGCATTAATTTTAAAGTATTATACTACGTATAACTGTTAAAACTTAATATATTTTTGGTAATTCAATGAATATTTTCCCAAAAGTAATTGTCCCCATGGGTGGCCTAATCATAAATAACCTACACATGAAAAGTGCTTAATGTCTTACTATTGCTAATAATGGTGCATCTAGTTAACAGTTCTCCAAAAAATCATGACGGTCTAAAAATACATGAAATTTACTGCAGGGGAGTTGGAAGGTGACATAGATAGAAGATATTGGCACAAAACAAAATGGAATATACTCTTATAATATGGTGGCTAAAAGAAAGATATTGTGTACATCATTTGTGTGGATGTGTGAGCCACATTAATTTGTTATGAGAAAGATTTTGACACACTATGAAAAATGGCATCACAGGAAATGGAAACAGACGCCATGGCTTAATTTAACTTTACAAATAATTACGTGGAATCTAAAAGTTCCTCCCCACAAACACATCAAATTTTCCAACAATTTCCACCAATGTAAAAATTGTTTACATTAATTTAAGTAATTAATTGTCCAACGTACTTCAATGTTCATTGTAAGGAGATCGTCGATCGCCTAACACGTGTCAAAGCCAAGGGGTTCGATTACCCTTTGGCATACACCTTTCCGCATGATAATACATGAAATTTATTTTAATTTATTTGTGTTTTTATAATTATTAGTTTAAATTAAGTTAATTTTGGTTTGCATTTTTTATTTTTTTAGTGATTTATAATATTTTTCTTTTTCTTCTCAAAATTGTCCTTCTCTTCCTGTTTTCTTAAGTTTTTAGACTTTTATCAAAAATATAGTACATATATAGTTAATGATTAGATATATAGTACAATTTTGGCTCCCTTTTTGTGTCGGCTCATTTTGATCTCTCTCTCTAGTCCATAAGAATTTATGGCCCTTCTTTTATAATCTTTATGGTACGTTGTGTAAGTGCATTTAGGATAATCAAACAAGGAATGCTAATTGATTTGATTGATAGAGAAGTATCCTCATATCAAAATAAGATTATGAGCATTTAGAGAAGAGCATCTAGAATTTATTTATTGTATTGATTAAGCCATTAAAAGTGATAAGGGTTGAAATGCTTACATTATATTGGCATATTTTTTGAATTGTATTATACATTTTGTTTTGTTTTAAAGAGTTGTTTGCTTTGATTGGATGGACAATAATTGAGGGATAACATGACCCCCTTAAAATATTTTTTTATTACTCGTAAGGTATATTGTTATGTTAGGCTTCTATGGAAGAGAGAAATTTCCTATACATCCATAAGCGAATTCGAGAAAAGAAAGAGGTTGTTGGAACTCAAAACTAGGAGAACAATGTTTTCGACATATATTAAAAAATCAATGACGTCTTCCATAAACATGCCATGATTTTAGTATAAATCTATCATTATAACCGAGGGTACAATTCTAGAAAAGTTCCTCTATTCACGGTTTTTTTCTAGGTCTTATTTGCCTCATTATTTGGACTTGTGTTGTGTTATTTTTATTAAGATTGTTTTTGGAATTGTAAAATATGATATATCACTCTAAAATCTACTCTTGTTAACTACTGATAATTTTCCTATGTTCATAGAGTAGAAGAATATTTCCCTTTATAAAATTAGCTTTCATTTTTTACATTTCTATATATTTAGATCTAAATTGCCATGTATTTTAGATTTGAAAAGAGATTTTAGATAACAATTACATTACATTAACCATATATAGGATATGTAATTAGGTTAAATTAAGATAAACGATAAATCAAACATATCTACAGAAAACTAGGGGTCTAATTAAGATCATAGGATAATCTAAAAATATTGAAATATGCTTAAAATAATTTAAATAATTCAAAAAAAGAGAGAATTTTAGTTTTAGAGGTAGTTTTTAGGGACAGTTGTATCTAGGATAGGTCCAAACAATAGGATAAATCAACCACCCAAATATAGGCCTCAAAAAACCACATCAAACATTTTAGAAATGGTTAAAAAATTGGTCCACCAAATCGCAATGGATAGAAAAATGATCACTTATGCTCAATGTGAAAATTACACATTGAATGTAACCACATGGTCATGGTCATCAAAATACTTGTCCACTTTCTCTAGTTCTATTTTAAACAATTGTGTATCTAGTCCTCTTGGCCAAAACCCTAATCCGACCTCACTTCCTTGCAAACCCCGTGATAAACGATGAATTTTCATATAGGCATGTCTCATCCATTGAATATTATCAGCCCCTCATGTATTGAACAAAAATACATTCAACACTTGATGCAAATTAACAAAAAAATGGTGTATGCAAGTGTATCAACCCTTATCTTTCAATACATGTAATAACTAGTATATGATAGAATGTTCTCTAAATGCTTAAATAGATTTTGGTACAAAGATTCTCTAGAAAATAACAAATTCTACTAACATTATACCAAGAAGGTAAAGAAAATTTTGAATACCCAAACACATAAGATGGAAGGGTGGACTAGAGATAGCATATACCGAGAAAATGTGTACAAAGAGACAGAAAGAGTCATTCACAACAAATTGTCAATAAAATGCACAATAAGGAGTGCAAGGTGTATTTGTTCAAATGGAAAGGAAGGGAGATTGAGGATGTAAATTGGTTAAATGTTGAAATTGTGGCTAGACACTGAATTTTGAAAAATTAACTCACTTGAGAATGAGCCCTAATTTTCTAAATTATCCGAGGTGTATGATATAAGAGAAATTGGTTTCACGGTAGTATTGTATTAACCAAAAATAGTTAGGTAGTGTTTGTATTATTTTTGGTAAGGGTGGGTCATGAAAGCCACACAAGTATATAGGGGCCATGCAATCCTATGCATAAGCCACACAAGTATATTGGGACTACACAAGCCTCTGTAGAAATTGTACAATCCTAAGGACGTTGTGAAAGACTAAGAAAATCATGGAAGATGTACAAATCTATAGAAGTCACGAAGGACTAAAGAATCCTAAAAAGTACTATATAATGTCGTGAATAACCATATAATCACACAAACAACGTGAAGGTCATGGTTAAACCAATTGACTATGCTTCAATTTTATAATGGATCCATTTGGAATTTTCTTTGTAATGTTTCGTAATTTTGGGATTCTATTGGTATCATGTAGCTAAGTTAAATTAAAAATTTAGGTGGCTTTTATGCATATAAAAAATCATTTGTCTTGGGAAGGTAGATGATGCTAAGTGGGAATTGATCTCGCATATGAGATATCCAATATGAGTGCAAATTTTGGTTTGGTACTATTTTTGAATGTATTGATGAGACTACATCATTGGTGATATTTTTGTATGTTTGTGTCATTCCTATGAATTAATTGAATACAATTTATGTTTTTTAATCTTATTGCAATCTATTTTCTTATACAAGTGTGAAGCTCTCAATCTTGTGTGGTCTAAGGTGGCTCTTCATTGGGCTTCCTAGCCATGTCTCGCATTAATTTGTATTCTCGTATGTATGTTTTCCAAGCTTATGTATGATGCAGCATTACTCTCATCTTATTTACTAAATGACTCTTTCAAAGCATCATGTTGCTTTTACTTTCACATCCTTCTCCTCCATCTCCATGTGTTCCAAAATATGCACTTTAACTATAATATCACACCCTTCCATACTTATTTTGGATGATAACAACATCAACTTCTCCATATTAATCTTTTCTCCTCCTTCTTTCTTCATCTTGTATCACAAACATTCAATGTGTAAAGAAACTTGCACTTTCCTTTTTCATAACAACATAATGTATCTCTTGACTCAAAAGAGCCTCTTCTTCAAATTCTATATGGGTTTCTCCACATATATACCACCATTTTCTTCTTTCATTCTTATGATGGAAACATATCCCACTCGTTATTTCTATGGTTTCCTCTAATTCGCATGAGTGGAATTCTTCTTCTTCTCTCATCTCTCCTTCTTCATGCATCTCTAATTATCGTAGAGACATCTCTTTTCCCTCTTCCTTTGACATCTTATTCCTTGTTGTACTTGCACATATATTAAACATAATATGGAAACAAAAAGACTCCCTAGAAACTCCTTATATCTCCTCACCATGCCTCGTAGACATGTTTTCCAACTCTTCACCATTCCTTGTATCCTTCTTTTAGCTTGTAGTCACATGATGGATTATCAAAGGTTCATTATTAGCAACCTCTATCACTACTATAACACCATTAGTTCTTACATTTTCAGCCTTTATGCCACATATAGAGTCTTCACCTTCTTTCTCCTCAAGTGCATCAACTACCACTTCCTTCATTTTCATTGTTTTCTTCATGGAAACATACAACTCTTCTTATTTGTCCATTTTATTCACTTTCATGGTGTATTTCATGGAAATTTGCAATTCTTCTCAATTTTCCTCAACCATTCTCCCTTACAAAGTTATAGTAAAAACTATCTCACTTGTTTCAATGATATATCAACCTCTTCACACTTAGGGATTACAAAAAAATCTTCCTTATTATCCAACAATGGATCTTACTCTTCAAGTTCACAAACCACCACCTCTTCATCCTCATTCATAAGGATTATTTATTATGGGGTTGCTCCCAACCCTTTTTCTCTCTACCTTCCTTCAAAAAATAATTGGTTTTCTAACATGAAAAAATCAGCCTCTTGGTACCTTTCAAGGAAACCTTCTTCTCTTCGCTCCTCACAACACCATCGAAAAGAATATTGTTCACTTCTTCCTCTTTCTTGTTATTTTTCAAAATACACTTAAGTTTCTTACGTAGTAACTTCACTCTCACATCGCCTCTTGAGGCAATATTCTTCTTTTCATAACACTTTAGCCTCAAGACTTGAATCTTATTCAACCATTCCCCTTGCATTTTAGGGTGCAAAACATTAACCATCATCTTGGAAACCATATGCTCCCATCTCTTTACCGTCTTCTTTCCTTTTTCTTATCTTCTTTCTTGGAGAACTCTCCAATGCATGGCTATAACTTCACACAATACAATGTTTGAAACTTCAACCCTTGTAGGGTCTTCAACACTCATACTCTCACATTCACTAGTCTTAATAGAATTATTACAACACTACATGAAGAATAAAATCTCTCTCTCTCTTGTGTGTGTATGATTGTCCATTAGCTCGTTTTCTTTTTAAACAATAACTCTCTCCAATAATTCAAAAAAACTAACATTTATTGACCTATTATAACCTTTTTCCATTTACCAACATCCTTAAAACACTCAAAAAATAAAACCATTATGGGTTGTTTCCTTTTATAATTCACTTGCGCAAAATCGTCACTTTATGTACTATGGCGGTTGTGAAATCTTCATGAAGGTAACAAAACTACCACTCCATCTTGCAAAAAAATTATAGTGGTTTCAAACCACCACTTGAGCTTGTAAAACCACCTCTATGTATAGATGGCCAAATTATGGAGACCATAAATTTTGCATATGGACTCGATATGAGGTGCATTTTCTTTTGAAAATGCATTAATTTTCAAGGAGAATCCAAATATGAAATAAAATTCAGGTTTAGCGATTGTTCGATTGCTCTTAAGACCTTGTTTTGGAAAGGGAAATCTATGATGGGTGCCCCATTAGGCCCATTTGGTAAAGGAGGGGGCATGGTGCCCCAAGAGCCTGTTAGAGGGCGGTTGACTAATTGAGCCATGTTGGCTTGCATTTGAAGGAATTGAGCCATAGTAGCAGATTGTTGTTGACTCATCCTATCAATGAGTTAGAGAATGAGATTAGTAGGGTAAAAATTAAAGGCATTCTCAGATGAACCTACTTCAAGAACTTTCCTTTTATTCCCTATTTTCAAGTTGTTAGGAAACGAATTAAAGAAGACATTTTCTAATAATTTCATTTGATTCATTTTTATATTAAGGAGACTAAGAGAGAAACTTATGAATCTCAGGAGGATGATCAAAAGTATCATCATTTTGGTTTTCTTCTTCTTCATCCTTAGGTGGGCCATTATAGATGGTAGAAGGCTTATTTGTAGGTACTCCTACGACACGACAATCCATACAATAGGGAAATAAATCTTAGGATGATAAGTCTTAGGATATGTCCGCACAATAGAATCGAGAAAACCTGTGCCTAGATACTTTAGTTACTCCTATGACACAATAGTCCATGCAATAGGGAACTCATCTTTAAGATGATAGGTCTTAGGAAATGTCTACACAACATAATAAAAAAACCTGTGCCTATATACACCATGATGGAGTGATGATCTGGATGAGAACAAGTCTGAAAATTAAGGCTACATACACAATTAGCCATGTAAAAAGTTTACATGAAGGCCGATGGCTTCTGGAAACAAGTATGGGAAGACATAAGTGATTGGTTATGCAATCAAGTCTACACAAGCATCGATGGCGTTCATAAATGAGGAAACTAGAATAGACAAGATCGCCCCTAGGAGATGGTGTTTGTGTAGGTAGGTTCTTGAGGTTTTTGGGTTTTTGGATGCTTAGATGAGGTCAAGATTGAATATGGGTGTTTTTAATGAGTTGTGATCGAATAGAAATTTTGTAGGATTCACGCAAGTTCACGTAAATGTATGGTGGGCCAAGAATGTGTCTCAATAACTTGCACTCTTGAGTCTTCCTTTCTACAATAGTATTGAGGCAATGAGTAGGAAACACACATGAACTAGCACACATTGGATAGATTTAAAGGATCTATAGTGAGCTTGAGGGTCACATATCTAGAGGGCAAGTAATCCCTACACTAGGTCAACCTAGGTTTTTCAAGGCCCACGGTCAAGATAGAGGAGAGTACCCTACTAATATATTGGTAGTTGGGTGAGGAGAGGTATGGATCAATGATAGATAATGCAAGTGTGAAAAATATAACAAAGGAAAGCTAAAGATTTGATCATTAATAAGAGTCTTGTACTAAATAATATCAAAATACATGTAATATTAAGCTAACATAGCATAATGAGGGAAGGAAATGAACTAATCTATGTAAAATGACAAAGATAGTTAGAGCACTCACTTGTACCTATAGGGTGGTCACTGATGCATCTATCTCTCCCAAGAAACAACACCTCAAGAGATAATCATTATTAGGTGGATAAGGGGAACAATGTTCATGTCCTAGACTTACTATAGATGACCCAATAGGACAAGCAATCCAATAAGAAGAGAAGTCTCCAATCTAATCCAATTCAGGTGCAAGTTAAACCAAGAGTTGAGCGAGAAGATGTGAAGATAACACGTAAGAGTAGAGCGGTGACAGTTCCTAAAATTCAGGCTTCCTTATGAAATGTTAAGATGTGGTGAGCATATATACGACGTCATTTCCTATGGGTGATGGCATTGGCCAAGGATGGTAAATGAGGTAATGTGTCATGTAAAGTGAAAAAGAGTGTCGTAGATCTTGGACTTGAATGAATAAAGTGCCAAATTGTCGGATACAAGTAAGATATTGGAAGTGCAATGTGTGTGAGACATAAGGGGATAATGATAATTCATACTAGTATAAGGAGGGACCAAATAGTGATACTCTCTCTGTGTAATGTCTCTAACCCATAATGATTACATGAATAACCACTCCCCACTCTTGGCAGGCCCCTTAAGGTACCGGCTCAATAAATAGATGCATCGGTGGCCCTTATTTGCACAAAGGAAATTGTTAGTAACATGTATGAAAAGTGAAAAGTGAAAAATTAGGTGTATACATAGACTATTTTGTGGACCTATAATTTATATGTGTTGACTCTAGAATGGTCTTCTACCTTTTTCAATTTAGAGGAGCCTTCCTAGATCGTTATTTTCTAACATACACATGTCATTTCCATACTTCGTAGTTATTGTACAATGATATTCATACATGTTAGTCATCGAACCATGTAGTTTTGATTTTTGTGGTTTAATTCGTCTTGTTGTATAGATATGTTTCATGTTGTCTTCCATTGATAATTATTTCTGATTTTGTACAAAATCAATATCATCCTACAAACCCTAATTTGTCCTCTTTTCAAACACTTTAATTATTTCTTGATTTCCTATGTTCTAGATATTCCAAAGTAAACTATAAATAGGTATGTTTTCTAATTAATATATGAGCTAACCAAATTGCTAATTAGATGTGATTACTTTAGTGCATGTGTTTTAATATTGCAAAACCACTTTCCACATCTACAAGCATATCTAGTCACCAAATACTCCACGAGGCATATTTTTATAAACACATCAAAGAAAAGGAAAGATCGTTTTAAGGTTCATGATGTCTCGTGCCCTTTACACTTGACTATTTTTAATTTCAAATTAACTTATAGTATATGAGATCACTACGTACTCTCTATAAACCAAAAAATTACTAGACATCCTAATTTACAAACATTTATAAAAATACAACATAAAAGACAACCACATGTTATACAAGCACATGAAGCAAAGTGTGCCTCAAAAATCATATAGTCAACAACTTTTATAATATTACTATCATTCACTTACAAATATATCCATATATATTCCCTTGAGGGAGTGTACCCCATCCACCACCCTCGCACTCTCCATCATCATGCGCATGGGGGATGGGGAGGGGGATAAGGGTAAGGGATAGGGCGATAGAGTTGGAGTGAGAGGGAACTATGTGGGTGAAAGGTGAGGGACAAGGTAAGTGGAGCTAGGGTGAGTGGTGGACTCCCCCATCACCTAGATCTCACTCCTCTCGCCATCCCTACCCGGCCCCCATATGTGTGTGAGAGGTCCCCTTACACGTGGCTCAAAGACCATCACTGCACTCCCTCCTACCCATTTCCTCCATATATATGCGTGTGTGTGAGAGAGAGAGAGACACACACATGCATGCGCAAATGCACAAACACATGCACACATGCATGCGCACGTGTACACACAAGGAGCGTGGAGGGGAAGGGGCAGGGATGGTTGTCCTCAACCAATTAGGGAGGGGGTCCTATATATATATATATATATGAGTGTGAATATATTATTAAGTTATTTAATATATATAACTTAGCTATATATGTGTGGAAATGTAGAAGGGGCATTTCCACATATATAGTTAAGTTATATATATATATATATATATATATATATATATATATATATATAATGTAACTTAATAATATATTCACAAATATATATTATTAAGTTATACAATAAATATAACTTAGTTATATGTGTGTAAATGTAACTCCTATATATATTCTCACCCTCCAACTACCCTCCATACTACCACACCTCCTCTTATATATATATATATATATATATATATATAGAGTTAAGTTATATATATTTGAAAGGAACGATAAGAAGATTGTTCCAAGCCGCAATCTCAAATGATAATAGCACACCACATTAGATTTGCAAAGCAGAAGAGCTAAAATACCATATATGGAAATCCATCATAATCCATAATGCTCAATACATTACAATAGAATGACTTGAATTATTCAATAAGAAAGATGTACATATAGGAGGAGGGA
Source organism: Taxus wallichiana var. yunnanensis (assembly GCA_018340775.1). Classification (NCBI taxonomy): domain Eukaryota; kingdom Viridiplantae; phylum Streptophyta; class Pinopsida; order Cupressales; family Taxaceae; genus Taxus; species Taxus wallichiana. Next base: position 342,770,228 of record CM031241.1, on the reverse strand, counting down.
AGTGCAACTACGCCTAAATCAATGGTGAAGAACTCCCACTAATCGATACTAGTAGTTAAGTTGACTCCAAAAGACTAGTAAGCTAACTCGACATAAGCGAGAAGCTAACTTCTTAGACAAACTAGTTAGGCAATCTTATGTCTTCGACACACACTAATGGAATCTATGAATCTAAAGCAAAGAAGGCCCTCCTAACCTGAACCGGTGTGATAGATCGGTCGGCGAGGATGACTACTCGAAGGCTCCAATCAATATCAAGCTTTGGCGTGATCCGATCTATAGGTTGTGGGATACGTGGAAGATAACCTGTGGGTGCTTCGTATATATCTCCGATAAGGTCATGAAAATGGATGATGGATATATGGTGGATTCTATGGGTGATTCTCTGGTCTAGTCCAGAAATCCTTAGCTTGATTAGTTGTTATGTCTAGTGAGGATAATTGTGTGATAATGGTTGGTGGAAGTGGAGAGGACCTAAATACTAATGTGCATAAACCAACATCAACGTCTGATTGACCTGTGGGCTCGTTGGGTTGTGGGATCTGTGGATCACAACCATAAATTCATGGTTGTTGTGGACCTCCTATGGTCATGTGCGGAATCAATCCCTAATCCCTAATATCTAGTAGTCGTATGCCTTTTCGGCCTCTATATTTAGAACTAAAAGTTGTGCAATCTTCTCAGAGTACCTTACAGGTGTTCTGGCAACTTGAATTCTTAAGCTAGTGTCTATGTCAATGAGGATGTCTCTTGCATCTGGCTATGGGACCAAAGGATCACAACCGAACGTTTGCTCTCTTTCAAGCCCTTCTACAGTCATGTGGATATCTATTTAGGGCAATCTGTAGTTTGGTTGGTTTGTCCAAAACGTATGTGCTTTGTCATCTTCTATGTTTAATCCTCTTAATTGTGGGCTGATTTCTTGTAGGTCTGTTGTTGTTGGAAGACTGGATTCTAAGATTTTGGTCTATATCAGTTATTGCTGCAACAAGATTGGGTTGAGGCACGATTGGCTCGAATACGTATTCTCTGGGCTCCCTAGGTCCCGTGATTGTCATACAAAAGAAACAATATAAATCTAACTAAAGCAAAGTAAACTAATTATGCAAAGTATATCTACAACATATATAAATTCTCTATTTTTGTATTTTTGATAGAATATTTAACAGAATTAAGATAACAACTATTTAATATATCTAGAAAATGACAATTAATCTAATAACAAAATTAAAACAAACAAGGTAGCCGAGTATAGCTACTTTGTCTGTGCAATTGTGAATCTATTCTAAATAATTAAATAACTCGATCTAATCTATTTGAAAGACTCTCGATCTACCTCAGAAGTGAGGAATGAATCATAGTTTCTCAGAAACTATCAATCCCCACAGCTTCCCGCAATATCGAAAGTGAGATTAATTGAAATGAAATGATTCACTACTCTATTTGATATATTTTAACTAGAACTTTGAAAGCTTGAACCTGGATTTTGCAGAACAGTGGCGAATCCGATTGTGTGTGGCTTTGTCCCCTCAATGTGGTCTCCTCATTCCTTCGTGCTCACGTGAATCCAGAAAAGCGTGTAATGCTAGCATCAACAAGAGTAGGTATTGGAACAATGGCAGCTTTGGATGTAGATTGAATACAATGTGAGTAGAGAGGGATAGCGCAAGAGAAATAGAGCTTGGCTTATAATTCCTATGGGATTTATCATGAGTCATACAACACAAAACATCCAGAACCTGAAACTATCCTTCTTGACGAACAAAACCTGCAACTCTAATGGCTTCAGACTGAAAATGAAACTATCCTACCTCAATTGATTGTATGAAATAATAATAACACTAGCACAAGAAGATCATGTGGCTTCTAAACAACAAAACAACACTAACTATGCATGCAACAAATAAAACTAATACAATTCCTAAGCAAGAACTGAAAGACTAAAATTGAAATGAGAGAATGAGAGGCAAATTTTGAGGGGCCATTTGCTTGAAAACCAACCAGCTATTTATAGAATTCCCATTTACCCAAAGGTGAAATCCAAATTGAACTCTTTTACAATAAACAATGGAGAAACACTATTCCAGGGAACCAAAATCATAAATACAAGCAAAAAATGGATGAAAAGGTTGGTAAAAGTTGAAATTTACGTGAGTCGCGATAAAAGAACATTCTGGAAAAACACGTGAAGGACCACCGCCCTGAGTAGGGTGGCGGTCACAGACCCCGCGCCCGGCGGGCGGTGGTCACGAGACCACCCCCAGGCAGGCGGGGTTTTCATCAAGACCCAAAAGCAAAGGAAAAGAGGGGAAAGAGAAAAACAAAGCATGCAGAGGCTAAGTGGGGCATGTGGGATGTTAATGTACACTTGGAGAGCTTTTTTTCGATCCCAAACACCTCATGAGGAGACTCGTATCATCATGGGGGCACGTGTGACATTGTTTGCAAGTGTGCAAGCACCTACAATTTTGGGTACGTACATATATTGCCCTCGAGAGAAGCATTTTAGCCATGAAGAGGTGTAAAATGGTGGGTCCGAGTATGGCGGTCCCGAAATGGGAAGTTAGAAATTATACCTGACACGTCCGTGTGTCGAAATGATGCCATCCAAAATTCCCGCTACCTGCAAAATGAAAAGAGGACTCAAGTGCAGATAGATAAAATAAATCAAAAAATAAATACTAAAATAATATGAAATGAGGACTTACCATTTGCATGGGGATAAGAACTTACCTCCGTCGGTGCTCCAAACCTGCGAAAAGGGCATTCAAAATGAGTCAAGATGCTATATATATAAAAATGGGCCCATTTTCCTATTCATTTGTGCGTGTCGATTTGATTGATTTTGAGCTCTGGGACCCACGGTGATGGTTTTTGACGAGAGTATAGTCAAAATGTTTCGTGACGAGATAGTGATCATGCCTCCGCGAGGAACATCGACCCGCGAGATCACAAGTTAGTTCTTCTTGATTTAACGTTTTTACCCCCAAAATGTTAAAATGATGAAATCTTTGTCATGGGGGGATTATTTTTGAAAATGTTAGTGTTAATAGGGTCACTTAGGGGGGGCGCCTAATGGGTAGGCTTTGTTTTAGTCAAAATAGTCATTTTTTTGTGTTTTTAGGCATTTTTAGGCACGTGACCCATTTGGAAAATGGGACACACCGACCGCCCCGAGCAGGGGGGTTACATGGACCACCGCCCCTTTAAGGTGGTGGTTATGGAACCGCCGCCCTGCTCAGGGTGGCGGTCCTTTACAGAATGCCAAAATAAAGTTGTTTTGAGCCCAATTTTTGCATTTTTAGTATTCTTATATGTTTTAATGATTTTTCCAATGTAATTTGAATACTAACTTACTCATTTTTGGTGTGTTTTTGGGTGTATGCAGGAAGGAGGAATATATCAGATGGAGCCGAGAGAGAGAGAGAGAGTGTGACTGGCTTCCAGCAGTGTTGGATGCACTTTCTCAGGCCGAGCAGATACTCTTCAGAGGGCCGACATATTACGTATATCACGGGTTCCTCATGTCGCACCTTCTAGTCACATACTTTGTGACTTGTTTTCATATTGGGATGCTGATCGGAACACTTTTCGATTTCCAGGAGTCAGGGGTGAGTGGACTATCACCCTAGAGGATGTCTACCACATCTTGGGAGTCCCGATCATGGGAGATGACTTACACTTGAGACAATGGGGTCGCGGGCTCAGATAGCTCAGTGGGCTACATATATGGGAGACGCAGTTGTCTCCACTGGTTCGAAGAAGGGGGTGAGGGTCCATTCCATTCCTAGCTTGCCTATCCCTTTGATTCATCAAGCTATTATGGGGATCCTTGCCTCGAGATTGATCGGGGACAAGGGAGGGGACACCTTACTCTACTGCTGGTCCCCTATTATTGCACAGATTGAGGCACATGGCCGGATTTATGCCTAGGGAGCCGATATACTTGGGACCACCTATCATGATTTCAGACTGGTGGTGGTTCACTTACAGGGACAGTCTTTGAGCCATCCGACCCTGGTTATGAGTTGGGTCTATGAGCGTATCATCCCTTATGGGAGAGGCGTAGAGGTGGTGGATCCCGGAGCCGTGAGGGCAGCTAGATGGACAGAGATGTCGGTGCTTAGAGCACCCCACCAGCCAGTTGCTTCCCTGACTACTGATGATATGGAGGCCACACCTTATCAGGCCATGGCAGGGTTGTGGGGTGAGGAGACCCTCACTTTGATTTCCTGCTCTACTACAGGGCAGCTTGTGGACAGGATGGGGAAGGTGGAGACACACCCCTTTGATCGAGTGCCTCAGCAGTTTGGCCTTGCTTACGTTGGTATGCTTCCCCTAGTGGTGCCAGTGTTTAGATCAGTTCGGGAGGCTAGGGGAGGTCCTAGAGGCCGGGTTGGACTGTTGTTACTCCTGGCATCCCTATTGCAGCCAGGAGTGGGTGGTACGCGCTCGAGGGAGAGCCGGTGCTCCTCAGGCACCTTTACTTTGGATCACCACCGGCCCTGCCCACAGCAAAGTGATGACCCCATTGATATAGACTCCGAGTCTGAGGAGTTCACAGGGGGAGAGATGGAGGAGGAGACCGAGGATATGGAGGTCAGTCGAGTCAGGTGGAGAGGAGGATAGTGATCCCGAGTGGCATGACACTCAGGAGATCTTACAGCCGAGAGAGGGTAGAGCAGAGTGGAGAGGGTGACTCTAGTTTCAGAGGAGTTGCCCTCTCAGGACTTAGGTGGAGAGGATGAGTCCGTAGTAGGATGTTATGTTGCCCTAGGCATAGGAGGAGGACATCAGTCAGCGGTGGCATCTGTGGTAGGCGCTGATCCTAGGGATCCTCTCGAGGCCCGGAGATCCGAGTGAGTTATCACCCTTCTCTTAATATTTGTTTTTAGCTAGGATTGTCTTAGTTGCTATCTCTCCTTTTGTTCATTCTTGTTTTTACCTTTTGATATTTTCTAATTTTTTTCTCCTTTTTTCAGCAGAGACTGCCGATGAGTGGCGAGACTTGATTCACCGGGTATGTACTGATACCCTGATGATCCCCATGGAGAAGACTCACGCCGAGCTATCCGTGGATGCAGGGGAGCCTTCAAAGCTGGTAGGCATAGCGATGTCTTTGCCCCTATCTGGCATGTGGCCAAGATGGTGACTACCCTCCATACCGAGTTGGCTGGTATAGGACAACAGAGTGCCTGATGAGGAGTCACTCTCATAGCGAGGCTGCAACTACTCCTCGGGACCGTGAGCCCTCAGTGCATTCAGAGCGCCTAGCGTAGCCGAGTCCTAGACGTGGTCGTGCACCTTCAGAGGGATCTCATAGGGGTTGAGAGGCCACTTGGCTCTTTTTGTAGTGACTCTTAGATTGTTTATATGATTTATTTTGTATTTCCGGCTCATTGAGCATTTTGACCATGCCTAGCACATGATGGCATTATACATAAAACTTGATATATATATATATATACTTCTTTTTGGATCAGACTCTTGGTGTCTAGGATTTTGTGATTCGTTTCCACATGTAAATTATAATGTTGTTTTTATATGCTTTTCAGAATGTATGCAATGGAGAACAAATGATACAAATGCTTTCTTTCTTTTTGTATTTCGTGATGTTGATATATGATAATGCAGACACAATGTGATTTTGAACTTTAGCTTCTATAAGCAATTTTTCCGGTACTTCATATTGTTTTGACAAAATGTGATGATAAACCGGTATGATGAGTAGATGTACTTGCCCCACTCCTAACTCCACGCAACTAGTAAGATGCGAGGGCTCACCACCGAGAGCTAGAAAGGGCACAAGCTATGAAATTTGTTGAATGGTAGTGATGAGAGATAGACAAAGATTTGGTGGAACCAAATTAGGACGCTACAAACCTATTCTACTCAAGTGACTCCATAGTTTAGAATGCAACTTGCTTTGTGGTTTATCTAGACTTAGATCCGTAGATGGCCACATGGTTGACAAAATCTGGTTTTCGGGGTTTTGAACTCTCTTGGAATTTTGGACATCTGATTCATTTGTTTTTGACTCAAGATTTCAAAGGTTTATTTGAACTATTTGCTTATGACCTTCAACGTTTATTGTCAAGAGAACCCCCTACACCTTGCCCCATGCTACTAGTAAGAAGCATGGGCTTATCACCATGGACAAGGCATAGGTGAGTAAGGGCATTCCCATCCTTTCCCAACCCTACGTCACTAGTAAGAGATGCAAGCTCATCACCGAAGGTTGGTAGGGCAAGGAAATGTGTAAAAATAAAATTTTTTTGTTTGATCTATATTTGACTTATTTATTTGAGCAAAATGTCAGTATGTTCTTATTTCCAAAGAGATATATATACGGGATAGATGTGACACCATGAAGCTTCTAGAAATAGACCATAGGCAAGACACCTATCCTAGGAAGAAACAAAAGTGAGAACAAGCATGCAGGCCTTGGTATGGCTACCGTTAAGACTTTGTCATATCTAGCTTTAATTGATGAAATGATTTCAAAAATGGTGATGATGTTATGAAAATGAAGAAGTATGATTCGAATGCTTCTGCCAATACCAGAAGTTTGTAATGAATTGCTTGAGAATAAGTTCCTTGATCACAAAATTTTACGAAATGAGTGGACAAAATGAACCTAACTACATGAAGATGCAATGTAGATATAATTATACAAATAGTGTTGGTCGCTTATGCATAGAATCATTTAAGATGCAAGGAATTGACTGTTTCATGAATTCCTCACCTTCCAAAGTGTACATAAGAGATACGCACCATTTCCATAGTCTTTCATGACTCGGTATGGGCCCAACCATTTGGGCCGAATTTCCTTCCTTCACCGGTCTTCTTATCGATCCAATTGTCTAGTCTTAGAACTAGATCTCCTTCATATATTTCTCGCTCATAGACCTTTTTGTTATACTACCGGCACATCCGGTCAACATAGACTCTATGCCATTGTTCAAGCATTTAACCTGGCCTCATCTAGGCTTTCTAGTTGGGAGAGACGTGCTTCTCTATAAGCTTCTTCATCCAGAATCCCTTGTAGTGAGATGCGGAGACTGGGTATTTCAACCTCAAGTGGGAGAACTGCTTCTGCTCCGAATACCAATGAGAAAGGAGTTGCTCCTGTTGGTGTTCTTATTGAGGTTCGGTGGGCCCACAAGGCCGGATATAACTTTAAATGCCAATCTCATTTGTTTTCTTTTACCGTTTTGAGGAGAATAGCTTTCAACGTCTTGTTTGTTGCTTCAGCCTACCCATTAGCTTGAGGGTAATATAGGGAGGCAGATGATGGTTTATTTTAAATTTACTGCATAGCTCATGGACCTCATCATTCTTAAAGGAAGTGCCATTATCTGAGATAATGATTTGTGGGACACCGTACCTACAAATGATCTGGTTCAAAATGAACTTGGCGATCACGGACACTGGTACAGTGGTAAGAGGCATAGCCTCTACCCATTTGGTAAAATACTTGGTGGCCGTGATTATGAAGTTATGGCCATCTGTTGATGAGGGAGAGAATTTCCCTATCAAATCTAGGCCCCATGTAGAAAAGGGCCATGGAGTCGCGATTGGTTGTAGAGCTTGGCCAAGCATGTGAATCTCGTGGGAAAATTCTTGGCATTTATGGCATCTACGTACAAACTCTACTGCATCGTGTTCTAGAGTGGGCCAGAAATAGCCCATCCGATGTATTTTGTGGGCAGTGGCATGACCTCCAAAATGGCCGCCACATATTCCACTGTGGGATTCGTAGAGAATCTTCTTGGATTCTTCTGTGTCAACACACCTTAGAAGCATTCCATCGAAAGCCTTACGATAGAGCACTTGTTCTATAATAACGTATTTAGCTACGATAATGTAACCACCTTTTTTTGTTGTGGTGTAGCACCTTCTGGATACGTATGGTCCATGATATAATTAATAATATCAAGTATACCAAGGACATTCAGAGATGGGAGGTCTGGTTTCGATGTAATATATGCATTCATTGGGAAAATCTAGATCTACTAGATCACCTCCATCTAACGGGTTGTTGGCTAACCAATCTGCAATGATTTGTCCCTTAACGGACTTTCTGGTTTACAAAAGTTAATTTGAATTCACCCATTAAGGTTATAAAGCATCCAACCTTTTTAGACAAGGACCCTTGCATGAGGAAAGTTCGTAAATGGTCTATTTTTACAATGACCCTTGTTTCTTGGTTTAGCATGTAATGTCTTAAGCATTTGGTTGCAAAGACTATGGCAAGGCATTCTCATTCTGCTTGCGTATATAACGTGTTTCATAATCGAGCAAATGTTGGCTAATAAAATAGATCACACGTTCTCATTTATCATCATCTTCTTGAGCCAACATGTAAGCTAGCGAGACATCTCGTAGCTCATGAATATAAGATCAAAGGATGATCTGGTCTAGGTGGCATTAACGTGGGAGGAGACAGTAAGAAGTGTTTAACTGCTTCAAAGGCCTCATGGCATTCCTTTGTCCAAATAATGCTAGCAATCCTTTTTCAACAAATTGTTGATCGGATGAATAGCAAAACTTAAGTCCGGAATGAATCTTCGATTGCACCAAGCTTTCCAAGAAACGATCTAATGCCAGAGTCATCTGATGGTGGGATCATCTCAAGAACAGCCCGGATTTTGGCTGGGTCTACATCGATCCCTCGTGATGATATAATGTAACCTAGGAGTTTCCCTCCTGTCACACCAAATACGCATTTTTTTGGGTTTAGTGTGACTCGTATTCGATCAAACGTGAAAGAATGATGTGGAGCACTTCCGGTGATCACAACGCTTCCTGGCCTTGGCCAACAAGTCATCTACATAGGATTCCATGATTTTATGAATAAGATCATGAAATATGTATGTCATTGCCCACTTGGTATGTAGCACCAGTGTTCTTGAGACCGAATGGCATAACAACGTAGCAATAAGTTCCCCAAGGAGTTATAAACGTGGTTTTGGCTTGGTCTTTTTTCGGATATTTTGATTTGATTGTATCCCGAGAATCCATCCATGAGAGACAAAAGCTCAAATCCAGCTTGTTGCATCAACGATGACGTCAATGGATGGTAATGGGAAGTCATCCTTGGGGCATGCTTTGTTAATGTCTCAGAAGTCTATGCAGATGTGTATCTTCCCATTCTTTTTGAGAATGGGGATGATATTAGATACCCACTGAGAGTAATCAACCGGTTTGATGAACCCTACTGAGAAGTTTCATTACTTCTTCCTTCACCATGAGAGCTACCTTGGGTTTCATTGGTCTCGATTTTTGTTTAATTGGCTTTGCATCTGATTTGGTGATGAGGTTATGTACCACGATGTGTGGTGTAATTCCCATCATTTCTTTATAATTAAATGCAAAATCCTTTTGATGTTCTTTGAGGATTCGAGTGTGTATTTCTATCTCTTCTGGAGTTAACGAAGATCCTAGTTTCAAGATCTTTGGTTCTTCCTCCATTCCGATGTTAATATCAATCATTTCTTCGATTAAAGAAGTGTTACCTTCTTCAAACTCAGGTGGGGCTGGAGGTAGTTCCAAGATCTTCTCCATTCTCTACCATGTATATGTCGAGCTCCTTTTGTGGGGGAAGCTCTACCATGGGATTTCCAAAGTAAGAAGACGAATGTGGGATTAAGGACAAATCTACCATGTGATGGGTGAGATGTAACTCTGCATAGGCATTTAGGTAATCAAGAGTGGCTCTATCACTGTCAACGTGATCTAAGATAGTAGATTTATTCTCAGCTATGTTTGTTAAAAGAGGGTTTGTTGATGTTTTCTTTACTAATGGTTCAGTATGAAGGGATACCATGAAATGGGTGTCTTCCAACTCACTGTTTGGAGTGAAACGTGAAGCTGAGGTTGCTATCGAATCTATGAGAAGGTTTTGTTCTCGTGGGATTGCCTTCAATGGATATGAAGTTAAATCCTTTGCTCAAATCTAATACTACTGTTTTGTAGAGCTGTAAGTGTTCAACTCTAGTCTCATACACCTCAGAGACTTGGTTTGCTACTAATTGTGAGTCTCCTAACACTCTGATGTCATTAACACCGATCCTTTTAGCTATGATGAGACCAAGGAGGAGGGCTTCGTACTCAGCGCCATTGTTTGTACATTCAAAATTTAATTTAAAGGTGAATGGTAGGATCTTTCCTCAGAGAAGTAAAGATCACACCTGCCCCAGCCCCATAATGACATCTAGCTCCATCGAAATGGAGAGTCCAATATTTACTTGGGAAGATGGATGTTGGGACATTTGCTACGTCTATTTCTTTTGCTTTGGTTACTTCTACCATGCAGAGTTCCTCTGCTGGAAGAGAACCAACTCCTAGGGTACATCCCATACCTACATGGAATCAAATGGTAGGAAAATTGGCAAATCTTGTTCTAAAGAATTTGACAATTTTTGTAGTAGTTCCTAATGATACTATTTCTACAATGTTAGCCTCATCCTTGAGGGCTGGGATATTCTTGATTAGGTTCGTAACTTCTAACTCCATTGTAGGTATCAACTTTTCTTCCGGTTTTGAGTCGGTTGGTTTGTTAAGTTGGTTTGTTGGGAGTTCAAACTCAGAGTGAATGCCTGGCCTTTTCTTCAGGTCTGCTAGGTGTATATCGAATGGTTTCGGATCACCTTTTGCTATGAATATCTTTCCTAAGTGCAAGAATCTTATTTCTTGAAATAACGTAGAAGGGATTGCCTTCATACGGTGTATCCATGGTCGGCCGAGGATCATATTATAGTTGGTTTCCGATCTATAATATAAAACTCAGTGAGGATTGTTTTGGGTCCTAAGGTGACTGGTAGTATTATAGTCCCAATCGAAGTGGCTTTAAGGCTATCATAGCCTCTTAGTGTATTTCGAGTCGTGGAACAATTTGTTTCTCCATACCCTAGCTTTTGAAGGAAAGAGAAGGGGACTATGTTAACTGCTGCCCCATCATCAACCATTACATGTTTAACGTAATTGTTATAAACCCACACTTGTAAATGTAAGGCTGGATCACCTCTACGTGCAATCTCAACATCTGTTGGCATTTTGTTTATGTCAAATATAAACTCAGTATCCCTATCCGGCTGCCCCGAGGGTGAATATCAAAGTCTATATGGTTTACTTGTGTTTCGGGAGGTGGAGTGATGTTAATTAAATGACCTAAACCTAATGCTTCTAAAAGAGCAGCCCTATGGGCAGGAGAGTTCTTCAACAAGTCCAAAAAGGAGATGTGAGAGAAGGTCTTTGTTAGGTCATTAATTAAATCATAGGCACCTACGGGTTTTACTAATGTTTGTTGAATGTTATCTGTCTCTAGTGGGTAACTTGGATTTGGCTGAGAGGAATACTCTCGTGTCCTTGTTATGGCTTCCACATGTAGCTCAGTGTCTAACTCCACTAAACCGACTATCTTGGGTCGTGGCTGATTTCCTAATTGTGGTGCGACATGTGGATTTAGTGAAGTCGAGGCTTCATGATCATTGTTTCCTATCATCATTACACCCTTGTTCATCCCATTTGGATTTAATTTATTGTTATTGTGATTTGGGAGTGGATCATTGAAGATCTTGAGGGGTGCATTTTGAGGGGAGACTGCTCCCATGAAAGTATTTGGCGCAGTGATGCAGGATCTGCTAAGAACATATCTATGAAAAGTTGTCTTTGTTCCTCTGGCAAACGTTGCATGAATTTATTGTAATCATGGCAAGTCCTAGTGTCATGGCCTCAAATTTTGTGGAAACCACAATACGAGTTAGGATTGTAATTCCTAGGTTGTTGGTTTGGTGTGTGTTGTGGTCCAAAACTCTGATTAAACCGTTGACTATTAGGATTAAAGTTTTGCATTTGTTGTCTTTGGTTTTGGTTTTGGTTTTGATATCCAGTTGAGTTTTGACTTGGACCCTGTGTCTGGATCTCCGTTGTTGTTGTTGTTGTTGTGGATGATTAAAATCCACCGCGTTGATTGTTGGGGTAAAATTTTTGTTTCGTTGATTGTTAACCGGTGGTGGAGCATTTACAACATTTTCTTTTTAGCTTGGTCAGTTACTCCATCTGTTGTCACCCCATGATTTTGTTAAGGATTTTAGGTCCTTGATTGGCATTTACTGTGGTACTAGGATAGGTCGTAGTATTTTTGATTGGGGATGATTAACCTCCCATTTGTTCCATACGTCTTACGACCGCTATCTATTAGCAGCTTGATCTATTCGGAGGGCGCTCTCAAGTACTTCATCGTAAGTTCTTAGTGGGAACTTCTGGACTTCTTCCTTTATCTCTCTACTGAGAGAATGAAGGAATAAATCACATAGTTCCATCTGATCCATGTTTGGAGCACTTGCCAAGAATAAAGGACTATACGCCATCTTTGGATGAAATGAGCAACAGATTCATTGTGTTCTTGCTTAATATGCAAGAATTCCCTGATTCCTATTCTCAACAATTTGTTCATGTCAAATGCCTTGATGAACTCTAAAATGAGTTGTTTAAATGAATGGATGGAGGCTTCAGGTATTCTATAATACCAATCGAGGGCAATGCCCTCTAAAGTTTTGGGGAATATTTTAGCAACAACCCCATCCCAAGGGAGCAAGTTCTCGAATGGTTGTGGCATAGGCCTTGATATGTGCATTCGGGTCTCCCTCCCCTTTGTATTTGGGAAAATCAGAAGAGGTCTTGGAAGCATGATGCTTCGTATGGTGAAGTCTAAAGGTTCTTTCAAATATTCTGAATAAGTTCCTATCGCATAGGTTTGACCATCGATGGTGTGCTTGCTGAGGGGGTGGAGGTGGGATGGTTTGTTGATATGGGTAAAGCATATGCATGCATTCAGCATGGGCATAAGGAAATCCCTGTGGTTGAGTGAACATGCCGGGAGAAGAGAACATATCTCTCCTTGTGGTGATTTGGAATACATGTTTAAGTATGGAGGAGCATTGCTCAGAATGGATTATTTTGTACTAAACCGGGAGGTATCATATTTTCCATCGAGTGGCATTAGAAAACGCGGTTCTAGTTGGCATTTGTTGTGAATACTGAGGAGGCATGCCCAACGTGCCTATTCCCGTGAGGAGGTCTACTTGGCTAGGATGATGTGGAGGGTTGGGGATTCCTACTTGCCCAAAATATGAATTTTGATTTGCTTGAGCAAGTTCCAACCCTCTAACCTTTTTAGCCAAGGCTGAAATGACCTCTATTTGGTGAAGACACAGTATTTTTCCTTAGGGTGTTTGTTTGTGTCATTTGAGGCTGCAAAGGGGTATGATACCCCGCTATGAATTGGTCGTTATCCTGCCAAACTTCACCGAGGGCATTTCCATATAGGTGGAGGAATGGGGGTGTTTTCTTGGAAAAGAGACCTCGATTGTGTTTGTAAACTCCTATAGGTGGGTACATACTTTGAGAGCGTTGTTCACTCCTAGCAGAAAATGTGCTAAGTATTCATCATCTAAAAAAGGATATGGATCGATTGTCTACCGATTTTGTGGTCTAAATAAGCAACACCCGAGGAGATGAAATAGATTCTCCAAGTGAGCGTCATGTTATTCGAGAGCTCAAGGCTCAAGTTGTTGCATTTGAGTGAGCTGATCCAACTCCTCTATTTGGAAAGAAGAACTATATCTAGTCCTTTCGAGGGGGAGTTTGTGTTGATAAAACCGGTTATTTGAATAGTTATCACCCCATGCGCCGAGAGCGAGGGTGATGGTTGTCTATTCAGTTTGACTATAGTATGCTTCAAGACCTAGGAGAGGTCTGCCATATGCATCGAATCCCGACATATTCGGGGGGTATATGAATACCCGCAAAATAATGGGAAAGAGCGAAGGTGGATGGAAGGAATGAAAATAAAAGAGGAAGAAGAGGAATTTGTTTTTCAAAGTTCACCAATTTTGTTGGTGAAGTGATGTGAAGGCTAATGAGGTGAAAAGATGAAAAGTATACTAAGAAGAACAAGTAGAAATATGACTCTTTCATCAGGAATTTCACGTCGGGTTCACCAATTTTGTACGATGGAAAAGTGACAAGCGAGCATGGGAATCTACAAGTAACTCTTCCTCGCACCCGACCTCCCGAGGTCGTGCCGAGATAGCCAATGGGGATGGAATATACGTGGGGTATAGAAAACTAGTTAGGAAATCTTATGTCTTCGACACGCGCACTAATGGAATCTGTGAATCTAAGGCAAAGAAGGCCCTCCTAACCGAATCGGTGTGATAGATCGATCGGGTGAGGATGATCGCTCAAGGCTCCAATCAATATCGAGCTCGCGTGATCCGATCTATAGGTTGTGGGATACGTGGAAGATAACCTATGGGTGCTTTCGTATATGTCTCTCCGACAAGGTCATGAAAATGGATGATGGATATATGGTGGATTCTATGGGTGATTCTCTGGTCTAGTCCAGAAATCCTTAGCTTGATTAGTTGTTATGTCTAGTGAGGATAATTGTGATAATGGTTGGTGGAAGTGGAGAGGACCTAAATACTAATGTGCGTAAACCAACATCAACGTCTGATTGACTTGTGGGGCTCTTTGGGTGTGGGATCGTGGATCACAACCATAAATTCGTGGTCATTGTGGACCTCCTATGGTCATGTGTAGAATCAATCCCTAATCCCTAATATCCAGTAGTCGTATGCCTTTTCGGCCTCTATATTTAGAACTAAAAGTTGTGCAATCTTCTCAGAGTACCTTACAGGCATTCTGGCAACTTGAATTCTTAAGCTAGTGTCTATGTCAATGAGGATGTCTCCTGCGTCTGGCTGTGGGACCAAAGGATCACAACCAACGTTTGCTCTCTTTCAAGCCCTTCTATAGTCATGGATATCTATTTAGGTAATCTGTAGTTTGGCTGGTTTGTCAAAACGTATGTGCTTTGTCATCTTCTATGTTTAATCCTCTTAACTGTGGGCTGATTTCTTGTAGGTCTGTTGTTGTTTGGAAGACTTGGATTCTAAGATTTTGGTCTATATCAGTTATTGCTGTAACAAGATTGGGTTGAGGCACGATTGGCTCGAATACGTATTCTCTGGGCTCCCTAGGTCCCGTGATTGTCATACAAAAGGAAATAATATAAATCTAACTAAAGCAAAGTAAACTAATTATGCAAAGTATATCTACAACATATATAAATTCTCTATTTTTTTTTTTGTATTTTTGATAAACTATTTAACAAAATTAAGAAAGAAAATTATTTAATATATCTAGAAAATGACAACTAATCTAATAATAGAATTAAAAACAAACAAGGTAGCCGAGTATAGCTACTTGCTTGTGCAGTTGTGAATCTATTCTAAATAATTAAATAACTGATCTAATTTAATTGAAAGACTCTCGATCCTACCTCATAAGTGAGGAATGAATCATAGTTTCTCATAAACTATCAATCCCCACAACTTCCCCAGCAATATCGAAAGTGAGATTAACTGAAATGAAATGATTCACTACTCTATTTGATATATTTTAACTAGAACTTTGAAAGCTTGAACCTGGATTTGCAGTAATAACAGTGGCGAATCCGATTGTGTGTGGCTTTGTCCCCTCAGTGTGGTCTCCTCATTCCTTCGTGCTCACGTGAATCTAGAAAAGCGTGTAATGCTAGCATCAACAAGAGTAGGTATTGGAACAATGGCAGCTTTGGATGTAGACTGAATACAATGCGAGTAGGAGAGGGATAGCGCAAGAGAACAGAGCTTGGCTTATGTAATTCCTAGTGGGATTTATTATGAGTCATACAACACAAAACATCTAGAACCTGAAACTATCCTTTTTGATGAACAAAACCTGCAACTCTAATGGCTTCAGACTGAAAATGAAACTATCCTACCTCAATTGATTGTATGAAATAGTAATAACACTAGCACAAGAAGATCATGTGGCTTCTAAACAACAAAACAACACTAACTATGCATGCAACAAATAAAACTAATACAATTCCTAAGCAAGAACTGAAAGACTAAATTTTGAAATGAGAGGATGAGGGGCAATTTTGAGGGCCATTTGCTTGAAAACCAACCAGCTATTTATAGAATTCCCATTTACCCAAAGGTGAAATCCAAATTGAACTGAAATTTTTACAATAAACAATGGAGAAACACTACTATTCCAGGGAACCAAAATCATAAATCAACTACTACAAATAGGTGTGCCACGATCCAAGAAAAACCAAGGAAACAAGGCAAGGACACGAGATCCAAATAAATAGGAGTGCCACGATCCAAGAAAAGCCAAGGTAACAAGGCAAGGACATGAAACCCGAAGAAGCAGTATCAACACCACACCCTCCCATACTGCAGAATGGGTAGAGTGACACCACAGATCTGTATGAGTTGTCAAAATCAACTACTCGAACACTGACAAACTAACACTGGGCTCCACCAGAATAGCTCCCCCACAAGAGAGACTGTCAACATGCCAAAAAAAGTGTCGAAAATATAGATCCAAAATATCTCAACAAACAAGAGAGATATAAATGTATACACCCATAGATACAAGAATGCAATACCCAAAATTTTAGGACATCGGGCTCAACTGAAAATGCATCCACAAGTGATCACAACACCCTCCCGAATTTGGCACTTTATAATTGAGTGCATGTAAATATTACAATGAGTAACAGTACCTTTTACATTTGAAATATGTGTATAAAAATTTCACCAATGCGTAGATCTCGAAAAAATACACAATTTCAAAAAAATCACCTTAATCCGAGCTATGGATCAAAATTTATGAGCTCTACAAGGTTTTACTATTAAAATAATATTTTAATGCTGATCTTTTTAAAAGGTACACGTGACACCCAAATGTCCAAAGGGTAAAAGAGTGCATCCACACGATACATGCTTGCGACCAAAGGATAAAATCATGCGCCCAAAACCTAAAATGTCCAAAGGGTAAATCATTGCATTCCAGAGGGTACACGCTTATATCCAATGGATAAAGAATGCACCCAAATGGTACAGATTTGCGTCATTGGATAAAAGCGCATCCAAAACCAAAATACCCAGAGGGATAAAAAAATGCACCGTAGGGTACAGATCTGCGTCCAATGGATAAAAGATTGCATCCAAAACCGAAATACCCAGAGGGTAAAAGAATGCATCCGGAAGGTACACGCTTATATCCAATGGATAAAAGAATGCACCCATAGGGTACAGATCTACGTCCAATGGATAAAAGACTACATCCAAAACCGAAATACCCAGAGGGTAAAAGAATGCGTCCAAAAGGTACACGCTTATATCCAATGGATAAAAGAATGCACCCAAATTTGACTATCTCAAAACATGGTCGAGTTTACAGTCGATTCTAGGGTTTTGGCACCTTCCAAATCCAATTCCGCACTCGTTTTGCATAAAAATGCATGCTGCAGAAAATTGCTAACAAATTCCATATACATGAAAAAAATAAACCCTTTCTTGCAAAGAAAAACTTACTGGATGTCTACATCATCTATCGCTCTAATACCATGAAAGGAACGATAAGAAGATTGTTCCAAGCCGCGATCTCAGATGATAATAGCACACCACATTAGATTTGCAAAGCAGAAGAGCTAAAATACCATATATGGAAATCCATCATAATCCATAATGCTCAATACATTACAATAGAATGACTTGAATTATTCAATAAGAAAGATGTACATATAGGAGGAGGAAGTGCAACTACTACCTAAATCAATGGTGAAGAACTCCCATTAACTGATACTAGTAGTTAAGTTAACTCCAAAAGACTAGTAAGCTAACTCGACATAACTGAGAAGCTAACTCCACATGACTAGTACACCTAAGCAAGCTAACCCAACAAGTGTAGGGATAACACAAGTGTAAGAATTATCCTAATAAATAAATAAAAGGATAAATAATAACCTACACTAACAATATTATGTAACTTAATAATATATTCACAAATTTGTATTATTAAGTTATACAATATATAACTTAGTTATATGTGTGTGTGGGAAATGCACCCTCCTTGTAGTTCTCATCCCTCCAACTACCCTCCACCCCGACTACTACACCTATGTGTGTGTGTGTGCGTGCGTGTGTGTGTGCGTGTGTGCGTGCGTGCGTGTGTGTGTGTGTGTGTGTGTGTGTCACCTCACATTGGTTGAGGACCATCCCCACCTCACCCTACCCCCACACTCTCCCCTTTCTCTATATATGGGTCTCAAGTCAGCTTATATATAGAGTCAAGCGTGCATTTATATATCTTCCTAGAGTTGTGGCTATGATTTATACTATCTACATATGCCTACACGTGTTTATAAATGAATGCTAGAAAAAAAAATTATAATTTATTCAATACATAGTTTTTAATGCAAATTATACCTGTGAAAGTATATGTGTATATCTAAAGAGTGTATGTTATATATAGAAATATAACACTCTATATATAGAGATGTCATTATAGTTCTAAATATACATAACATTAATAAGTTATGAAATCCTTCCTACATGGTACCTCTAAATTTTCTTAAATGAGCAAAATTTACAAATGTGAATTTAAAAGAACCATAGGAGAAATTGGTAAACATAGTAATTGTGTAAACATGTCTCTAATTGGCAATCAAACAATCGTAAAAGGAATGTATAGGTCCTTTCAAGGACTATGTTGTTTAAATATATAACACACATGACCACCCTATAGTTTCTATTTTCATTACTAGAGTTGAAATTACAAAAATCATGGCTTTACGCTTTTTTTTCTTAGGGTATTTTTTATTTTATCTTATGGATGATATGTCACCAACTTCTTTTGAAATTAATTTTGTATGAGTTTCACACTTGTTTTGATATTTCAATATATTATTTTGATATTGTTATTATATCATCACATTTATTATTGGCATGACTTTTAGGGCATGAATACCAATTGACATAGCCATGTGTATCAACCACTGCATACTATTATAAACACCCATATTTGATTATGTTTTAAATAATTAATATATAGTGATGTGTTTTTAAAACTAACATCCAAAAATCTAAATCTTCGACAAAGGATATATTCCTATTTTTTTAAGAAAACTCAAAGTGGTATGCCACTATATTTTAAAGCTTATAATGAAAATGGAAAGGAGCCTGAAAAAATTGAATCTTCAATCTCTTTTGCTCACACAAGTCTTGGTTAAGATTATGGGCACTTTTGTGACCAAAAGCATTTGAAAACCCTATGAATTACTCAAAATGCATTTAACTTGGGTTAGATATGGATTCATATCTAGGCTCACTATCAATTCTCATTCAATTTGATTTTCCTCTAAGCTCTTTTATTATAATGTGCTTTTTGTTATGGTCCCTTACATTAAATGTATTAGATTGTCCAAAAAAGGCATCAAGGTCATCTTTGACTTATTTTGCAAGAGCTCTGGGATTGGATTTTATGGTCCATTTTAAGAGATAAATTTTAGCTTCAAGCAAATGATCATAAGTCTATTACAGTAAATTCAAAATGTCATACCTAATTTGCACCTTCACAAAATTGGTGTTCAATCTCCTAACATATTGTTGGTGACTCAAAATGCCCTATTGAGACCCCTTTCCACCAAAGATAAACCCTAGTTGGTTTATCTTCTTTCCCCTCAAATCTATAAGTGGATACCCCGAATGCCCTTTGGAAGCTTAATTCCACTTAGCATGTGTGTAAAAGGAGGTCCAAAAGGTTATGGGTTGCCACCATGAACCCAAGCAAGCTCAAATCCTTTGGTGTATTTTGCATCAAAGATTGTCAATTAGCTCTCACTTGGTAGTACGCACTAGAATGGCACACCATGTTTGCTCCATTTGTCATCACCCTTAATCACTCAAGCATATTTTAGGGTTTTGAAAATATGCTCAATGTGCTTGTAGTAGATTCAAAAGTCTTTTAGCCTTTCCATTCTAAAACCTTTACTTGGAAAATTATGCTTGTGGGGGACTCAACAATGATTTCTACAAAATACATACAAGTTTGACACATCTTTTGATTTGAATCTATCTTTCAATGATGGTAAGGTAGAAATGATGCATCTTGTTCTCGAATCTATCTTTCAATGATGAGGTAGAAATGATTGATTTCAATCATTCTACTTCTTGATTACAAAATTCATGTTATTTCTAATGGCACTCTAGATTTAAGTGCATGTGAAGAAAGTCCGCCTAGAGGTCACCCATCTACAACAATTATAGGATCTTTAGGCCAATGTCTAGTTGTGCGGTCAATAAAGTCCCTCTAGACTCACCCGCCACCATTCTACCGCTTGGGGACATGGCTTTATTCAAAGTGAGGACTTAATATTACAATAGACATCGTAGTGACTCTTTGCAGCAACAATTTCCATCTCCTACTCACAATTTCTTATGGTGGCAATGGACATGCTCCATCAAACCCTTTTAGTTAGATGACACCATCGCAAGGGAGGTTTCCTCACTAGGGATTGGCCATCTCAATTGCAAAGCAAGATGGTGAAACGGAAAAAGATAAAGATAAGAAAGGTTATGGGTGGAATCGATATCTAATACTACTAATCCTCGTAGTAGCAATTGTGAGGGTAGGGGTGACAAACTAGATGATCCTCCACCTCCTCTACCTATGCTTATCATGGTGCCTATTGTTTAATTGTATCTTTTGATTCACCACTTACGTGACGTGTAGTTTTATTATCTTTTTAATTAAAAAGGTATTTTCATGTATAAACATTTAAGCTGATTTGTATATTCCTCAACTAAAACTGTTATAATATTTGGAGTATAACTCTTATCCACTTACTTTTTATAAATTTAACTTGTCCTTTATGTTTAGATATAAGAAAGCTCTTTAATCATTGTAAAGACAGCTATTTACTCAAAAATAATTGAATTGCCAATACATGTCCGAAACTAAAACATAACATAAGCTTAAATACAATTTTCATAACTTTTTATGTGAAAAACTTGCACCATGAATAAGGACTTACAAAATACATCAATGTGAGAGACGAACCCCATGGTGATGCCCCAACGTCAAGATTGGCAAAGCCTTGTGTTTTTTTCGCTTTGTAAACCACCATGTGACAATATTTATTTTAATAGGAGAGAATATTTCCAGTCCATGAGAATAAATTAAATAACCTCTCCAGAAAGGAAAAAACACGAACAAAATTGGCTTAATATACAACCAAACGGTCCCATCCATTAAACACGGGTGAGACAAAATCCCTAAATGCACTCCACAAGGATCCCAAAAGCACATTAAGATTTGAAAACTAAGCCCAATAATTGGACTTGTTGAAGCGTCCAAATGCATCACGATAGGGTACAGAAGCAAAATTAATCTGTTTCGTTGTACAAGGTCCATATCATCAATATATTCAATACAAACAATTTGGAAAACTATTCTATAAAGTAGCTTGCATTATCATTCTCCAATGATAGATTGACCCGTATACCATCTTGATTGAGCATTGTCTTTTCTAGTCATTGTCTGATGTTCAGAGATTCTGCCCATAACACACTTCTTGTCTGCCAGCCGTCGGGTAGAACAAACAAAACAACATACAAGTACCTTTTTGACATTTTTACAGTCCTAATTTGTCTTTCATTGCAACACATTCTCGTGTAGATTCCATTTTTATTTCAAGTCTGGGTTTCTTTTGAGTGTGTTATAACGAGGGAAATTCTTATGGATTTAATTGTGGATTGATTTATCCGACATTTTCGATCCTGCTACTGAATCCATCTTGAAGAGAATAACTTCGAAAAAGAAATAGAGCCATTTCGTTTTGAGGAAAAGGAATGGAAATGAATATCTGTAGCTCACACAGAACAAACTAAATCTGAAACCACTGCAATCTTCCGATTCTCAAAAGCCTAATCGTTTGCTCAGTACGGAATGAATTCTTTACAGAACAATTACAAACCACAAACAAGAATTACAATTAATCTAGCAATGTAAACTGACCTGCTACAAATTTAGTTTGACCAGTCTCCAGAAAAAAGTTGCATAATATTTCCACCATAGTTACCACTAGAAGCGTATGGAGGTACTTCAGAGGCCCCTGATGGATAATGCCATTTTTTAGGAAAGTAGGATACAGGTGCTCAAAAGAAATATATGTGTAAATTTTAATGAAAACAATGATATACAGCATAATATAGAAAAATATTAAGTTTTCAAAGTAAAGATACTAGATATTGACAAAACATTAGCAGTATTTATATATTTTTTAAAACACTGAAATGCAAATCTTCGGGGAGTACCAGGCTCTCAGAAGCACTTTTGAGATAGGAGACGAGTCTCCAGGCAACACTGATTTCCGCTAATCAAAATACAATCTGGGGAGTCGGCATCCCCTTCCAACAATTACGTTCTAAGACAGTTATGCCACATGAATCCGGAATTTAACTTTAATTCTTTTAGCATCTTTGCTGATCATATGTAACGCTCTTTGTAGGAATGAATGCCATTCGACCAAGTTGCCACTATAAGTTACAAGGTTCGAAATTGTTGTCTGCTAGAATAAAATTCAAAACTAGTTTACCAGTTAATGAAAATTCAAGATTATGCTCAGAGAACGTTTATTTTTTAATTTTTTATTTTTTTATTGAGGTGTGCATTCAATTGGGCACTAGTTTTACATAGATTGTCGGCATCTCTGCTCATACTTCGGAGGAAGCATATAGCGGGTTGACAATATGAGTACCATAATTGTGGTCACCATAATTGACAATTATGAGTACCACTAGTAAGCATACAACCATACTAGTGGTCACCTTCAGCTAAGCAGCTACGAGTGAGGGGCATCCACGTCATCAAAGTCACCCAGGGCACGATCTTGGCCTCAAAACTATAAGGTGGTGTCAAAACACATAAACAGTGTTAAGTTGATAGAAAATAGAACATTAAAAGCATGTGAAATAACAATTTTAAAGATTTTTTTTAGGTTCAAATAAATTTGTCGAAGTTCGATTAAACTGCCAAAGTTGGAATATGCCAAAATTGTTTAGTGACTATGAACGAATTTCAACTTCATTCAGTTAAATTCAACAAATACCAAATTTTTCCTATGAAATTCAGTAAACCGTGTAACTCAGTTGCCAATTACAGACAAACTTTAATATCAAAACAAAGGTGAAACAATAAAAGATTGCCAATCGAGAGAAAAGACTAATCACTCTTTACTGTTTGCCAAAATTGTGAACTTGCTGTCTTTATAAAATCCGTCCCAACATTACAATCTCAACAATAAGAATCAAAGGACTACCATATCTCCAATACTCTCACAACTGAGAGCTGTCATATTTCTCCCATTGGCATTCCTCAGACTGAACTAAGGCAATCACCAACCTTGATCACCTAGAAAAAAAAGAAACAATCAGTTTAACTCCAAATGTTCTCAACCATTAGGTTGCTACCATACTACAAACCCATGCTTAGAGAAAAAGTGGTCGGCCCAAACCATCAACAGGAATTTACAGTGCAAGATCAGTGGTAAGATTACCCAGAATTCAGATCCTATACAGACAACCAACTACGTTTGTCTGCAAATAGAGGCTATAGATGCAACATCAAACACCAAGATATAAGAGAAATATTCCACTTGGGTCCAAATTGAGGGCCAAAGAAGTGTAATATTTACACACAAGAAAACTCAATACAAAATATATATAGAACAACTAACATGTTGAACTGCCTATTCTCGGCCCATGTAGTGATCGTAACTCAGTGCTCCTTTCAGACTTTTAGTCAACCAAATGGCGGTTTCTCTTGGGGAGACTTTACCACAACCAAAAGGTCTCAGGACTATACCAAGTTCTTCTAGTCTGTGCTGTTGAAGCAATTGTGCACTGAGCTCTAGCAAGCCTTCAAGAGCTTCTGCTCTTTGCTGATATGATTTCAGATCTATTCCTCCTCTTGCACGTTGTTGAGAATAATCAGAATCTCTGCTAGAGGTTGATGTTGTCTTATGGTGCTGATCTGTAATATGAGGACCGGTAACTGTTGTCCCTGTGGGGACGGACAGTACATCTAGATCACCATTGCCTACTTCTAAAAATGAACTCATATCCATTCTTCCTTGCAGCAAGTCACAGCCACTTCCTGTCTCTGGCTCAGATTGGTCTGTGCCGATTCGAAAAGTACTGTGTCTAATTACATGGATAACATCATTGAATGCTGGCTTCACCTGAATAGGAGCAGAAGCCTTTGACTTTGCATTAATCTGGATCGTGCACTTCTCTTGTGTTCTATCACCATTTGCATCATCCTGCTCTGAACCTGAGCTTGATGAGGCAGTCCTTTCTCCCTGTAGTCTGTCTGGTCTTGACTCTGTTCTCAAATGAAAACTTTTCTTTCCAGGGGTATCTAAAGGAACATCCTTAACCTTCTGTTTTGCAGTGGGCAGCAATTTATCAGACGGAGCTATGGAGAACTCTGCAATTCGATCAAGTCTGGGTGCATTAACCGATACATCAGGAGACTGCATAGCTTGAAGCCCTGAATAATTGTATCTGTCAGAGTGCCGAGAATTTATGGCTTTGGAAAAATAAGGAGATTCTATGGTTGCATCTTCTGAAGTATTGTGCAATCTCTCAGCAAACGATTGGACTCTACCAAAAGAAGGGGTCGATGAACGTGAAGTCAAAGAAGATTTTCGTGGCCTGGGTGTTACAGACTCGTTGTTAACAACTTTTACATTAGGTGTTTCATTCCGGGACTGTTAAGCATGAATGTTGGCCGTGCAACTGAAGGTTTTGTCGGTAAGGGCAGGGATGCCCTACGAGTGGAAACACGCGGAGTTGAACCTGGTACACAAGATGGACGTTGAGATTGTTTTGTATGTGCATATTTACCGTCCGATTTTGGGGTCAGCCCAAATCGTGGCGAAGGCTCTCCGTTAGGTAGCTGCCAATTTTCCAGTTCAAGTTAATAAAGGAGCTAAGAGAACACAACAAAATTGTGGAAATAAATATTCAGAACTTACAGATTGCCTGGCTTGGGTAAAATGTGCCTTCTTCACAGAGTCTGCTTTCAGTCTGGGGTAGGAAGCAGTCTATCAGGAGTTTGAGGGCTTCCAGATCCTGCAGCACCTTTTGCAAGGCGTTTTGCTGCAGTAGCAGGAGAGTTTTTCTTATGAACCATTGAATGCTTTTCGTCCTTACCATCTGCCACACTTTCTGGATTTTCTGCAAGAAAGCGAAGGGCACAATGCTTATCCAATGGAATGTCCTCAGACCACAAATTTAGATTATCCGATTCCTGGACAGCTTTGTAATTATTTACAATACCCTGCTTGGAAGATTTCGGTGAGTCCTTTCCTTTGTAGGGCCAAGTACCTTCCCTTCCAATGTTATGAGAAATGCTATCCTGCAATGCACTATCTCTAGCATTTACATAATCACGAGGGGGCCTTACTGGACAGGTTCGATCACTATTACTGGAACTTTCTTTATCACTGCTGCTGTGAGTTCCATCTAAATTTTCCTGTTCAAGACAGTATCCATCATTCAGGAGCCTATCTGGGGTTGGGCAATGAGTAAAGCCAAAATGCATCCTGCTTTTAGCAATGTAAGGCTGAAGGTGAGGATGCCTCAACAATTCGCTGGCCTGCAAGAAATTAAAAAATTTGGGAAAATTTTAAATGGGAAACTACCAAAGATGTAAGAAAGCACAAGCAAATTTAAAATGTACAACAAAATATCAGACTTACCCGGGCCTTTGTTCTGGATTCTTCCTTAACATGCTTTTAATAAGACTTTTACTGCAGCATAATGATATAGCATAAATCAAAATTTGCTTAGCCAATAACCCATTTAGAGAAGAATTCCTCTTGATAAAGCAAGCTTCTTAAAAAAACACTTGTCCTGATGAAACATTTTGCTGGTCATTAAAGTTGTGGCATACATATACAGAATTGTCATACAGCACTAAATAAGTGTCAGTCACAGCGACTGTGTGCTCCAGTCACGGGAGTTCAAGCAATAACAATTTCTTATGAACTTGCAAATCCATATGCTTCTTCTGCAAATGGACTGGAAAGAATTTAGAATACTTGAAGGCATCATTTCACGACAGCCAAAAATTTCAGCTATAACCAGATCTGATATAAAATAGCAGGATAAAAGAATTGGAGTGCATTACAAGGTCAGGCCGTGCTAAGTAAGACTGGAAATGTGAAAAACAACACGGTAAGGCCCCTCCAAAGTATTGTTGACAAATAGCTATTCACTGAAAATTATATTGGCGGATGAATTCAAAAATTCCTAAAATTACATACAAAAGTTATATCCATGTGTCAACTAGCACAGATTTCAAAGGGATGTGATCCAGTTAGCTTAGGTCAGATCAAGTGAACAACCATATCAGACATTTTACAGAGCCTAGCTTGCTCAAACCCTGTGTCGCTTTGCACTTATCAATGCAATATCAAACCAGAAGTTTGTCTGCAAATAATATTTTCTTCAATAATAACACATTTGTTTCACCAACAAAATAATGAAATTTTCGATCAGATAGATACACACTCAAAAGACAGCCAATTGGTGACTCAAAAGTGCAAACAACTAAAAATCATCTACAATGTGCTATCACTACCAGCATGCCATATGAGGCATGTTTGTAATGAATTAAGGAACTCGATAAGCAATTAAAACTATTCATGAAAAGAGGCAACATGTGAAGCTAGGAATGATTTACATTTAATGTTCAGAGAGATAAACTTACAAGGCACTGGAATACATGCTTGGCAAGGGCCCTATTGTAGACTTATTGATTTTGTTGATCAAACCCTGCATATCCTGCACACAGACAATCAAACTTTCAAAAAAATTTGTGAGGAAAAACAATCTATTTTTGATGCAAGGCGTCTTAGGTAAAGTGTCACCCACACCCTCTTGTCTATGGATTATTCGTTGCCACATTTCTCAGTGTCTTAAAAAAATGAGAGAGATTGTTGTCTACAGAGTTATTGTAAAAACAACCACCCGGGTAATCATTTCATTACAAAGCTGTTATATCATCATGTCTGGCAACAAATTGCAAAAAGATTTGGAAGTGGGCAAGAATCATGCAAAGGCTTATTTCAAATTTCTGGGCAGTAGAACTACCATTCCCTAAATCATTTGAGTTTCTGGGCAGTAGAACTAGCATTCCCTACAGAAAAAAAGACAAAAGATTCAGGAAGCACAAATAGGCTTATTTGAAATTTTAGGGCTATAAACCTTGCCAATCTCAAAATGATATATATCATTCAATCAGAAGTAAATGGAGAAAAAAAACATTCCTAGCAGGATAATTGCAGTGCACCTCACAGGCATCAGATGCAAACATCATAATAGACAAAACAAAGCCCTTCAATGGATTGTCAGAAGTTCTTTTGAAGTACTTCCTTAAAGCTTTACTTATGGCCCATGGGATGATTCCAAAAACACAAAGCTGACATAGAAAGTCCCATATAAAATTGAGATGATTTATGTTTTCCACTTCCAGAATGATGCATAAGAATTTCCACTGCTGGAACATAAACACTGTTATCATAATTGCAAATTCCAGAAGTTTAAAACTGGTACAGATATCTTAAATAGATCTATCTGAAAAATGCTGATAAATATCAATCTCAAGGCTCATCTTGGATTTTACATTGACCACATTGATTAATAACTCCATTACCTTCTCCAAAAACTTCCCAATAACTGGTGAAAATGACATTAACCTAGATGCTCTAATGTGTCGGGCTCAAAAACATTTTTCGGTAGGAATAAGGGGGGGACTCCAAGTACTGTGTGTCCTAGATATTACAATTTTTAAATTGACTTCTCCGAGTAAAAAGAAAAAAATTCTGACTGTCAAATGGAAGTCAAATTTTAGGTAGAAAGTATCATGTGATGATCAAATGAACATCAAATTTAATGTAGTAATCAATTGTTTATGCATGGAAATGACAGTCCCCCATCACCACCACCCCCAGCTGCAATTGTGGAACACCTATCAGCATAATTAAGAAAACTACCATACCCTAGAGCAAACAACATTTCACATTGGCCAAGCTAAATAAGATTTTCTATACTCGAAAATGTTTGAAACTCCAGCTATAGTTTATATCAGCTAACACTGCCTTGTTGTTTTATCATTATGAAGGGCTGAATTGAATTTGAACATTATGCTCTTTGTTAGATACCTTAATGATCACCATCTGTGATTAGATAATTCATAATACATTTTCACTTACAAAATCAGCCAGTAAAAACTAAAAATTGCAAGGAAAATGCAGATGTCTCTCTTGCTTGCTTTAGAAATAAGATAAACACATGTAAACTTCCTGTCACTGCTCATGAAAAATGGAAAGAACTTTCATGAGCAAGATGCTGTAAAATAAAGGCTCTATCAACTTACATAGACTACAAAACCTAAGAAGTATCTATGTTTATTGTTGGGTCTCACAAGTAGACTACTTGTTCACAACATTAAGGGAAAACATCTTTAAGTGGTCCATAAAAACAAAAACAAAATCTTTGCTTCAAAAGGCAAGATATCGCAAAACCAGTATGAAGGATACTCACACTTAATTATCTTTCTTACAGTGTTGCAAGATGAATTGCAAGAACTTCAAGTTAGATGGCTAATATGTAGGTAATAAAAAATTCTCACAATTAGATTGCTAAAAACTAAAAAGCCAAGGTATCACTAAAATCAGTATGAAGGACACTAACACATAATCGCCTTGCTTCCTTACACCATTGTAAGATGATTGCCAAATTACTGAGAAGTTCAAATCGGTCATTATTTAGGTCATACAAAAATTCTGTCAGATGCATTCAATTCTTTCCTAAGGTTTTCAGTTACTCTAATCCCCTATTTGCTATTACTTTTCTCTTGTCTATCACACAATTGCCGGATGTAGTTTCTACAAATGATCAATCCAGCAAAACAAATATGCAGATCAAGCACCTAAGTCAAAAAAATAACTTCAAAAACTTACAAATGCTTTAAATGCTGGTCTGTGAGCAGTCATTTCATACATGCAGCATCCTGCAGATTATTAAAATAAAAATCCAAGGCCACATTAAAATATTAACAAGTTATATTGAAGATAACATGCTATTACAACAAAAAAGTCGGGTCAGAAGAAGGCGCCATTTACCTAGCGACCAAATGTCAGATTTGAAGCCATACGGGATATCTGCTAGAAGCTCGGGACACATATAATTTGGTGTTCCCACAACCTGTGAATTGAAACATCCACAACAGTATGAGATAACCATTAAATATATATTGATGAATGAAGGGCCAAGGCTACCCTTTTAATTTTGTTATTTAGAGACAAAAGGGATGTCAACTCCATTTGTTTTGTTTGAAGGACAGCAGAACTTAATTTGTGACTTGCCATGGAGAATGCATACCAGTCCACAACCCTCTACATCTTGGGGCCGAAAACAACAATTTCACAGTTCATATTTTCCTACCCTGATGGATTCAAGAATACAGTATCCATCTGCTATGTAATTGAGCAATATCTGGCAAAAGCAAGCTTACTTCAGGCAGCAAACAGTTCCATGATTGAGTTTAAAAAAAGACAAATGGCATATTTTTACTGAAACTTAATTTTACAACCGCTGGGGAAATTTACATCATCCCAATGAGCTCAGTTTGTGAAAGACTGCATAGTTTCTTATACTCAAAGAGTGTGAAACAGAGGACTTAACAAATCATTTCTTAGCACGGCATTTTCAAAGCAACTAAGGCCTCTGATAAGCAATGGACTCATCTATCAAGGTCATCAGAAATTCAAGCTCTTTAACAGCTCAAAACAGTAGTTCTTGTCACATAAATACTCTTTCCAAAGTGACATCTCCAGGTAGATGCCTGCCTAAATGTAATTCTCTCAACTCTTGAAATGACATCCATATTATAAAAAAGTTAAAAACACACTTGTAGCCTGCTTGTCAACACTTTGATTTGTCAGTTTATACGTTAATCCTTCCCCAATAAAGCATTAAATGATCGGCTGCAAATTAACAGAACAGTTATAAGAATCTAAAACTTTTGCAGATATGACAATATGAAATCTTCTAGACTCAAGAAAAGCACGTCAGTGGTTCCAAGGATCTTGCATTTTCAATTTGTTGAAATAATTTATTGGGCTATGAATCTTGGTTTCAATTCTGCCAAGGAGAATCTTATCACCCTTTTTTATTTGAATCTTTTTACACAGAAATCTTCAAATGCAAAGACTTTTCATACAATTGGAAATCACATTGATGAATATATTAAGACTGGAAAGTACAAGAAATCTGACATCTTTACTACAGATTTGTGTCGATCTGGATCTGCAAAATCCCGCACTGAGAAAACCATCGAATAATTCAAAATGTCTTGAGAGCAATCAGTATATTATTTCAGATGACAAACTTGTTATGAATATGGAAATTTCTCTATGAATTGTTCTGGATGAGCTGTCATGAATAAACCAAGCTCTCATTCTTGCCAACCATCATAAACATGGTGCAGACTGATGCTCATGCAATAGTCACCAACGAAGGTTAACGTTTCAGGTGAAAAAAAGAAAATTTCCAGAAGAGGAACATGGAGCTATTACTCAACTACATGGAGATTAAAAATAAATCTAAGCAAGCAAAGGATGCTGTAGAAATGTCACAAAATCTGTCTAGACCATTAAGAAAAACAACAGAGAGCACATCGTGTTGATAATAGATATCATTAATGGTGGAGAACAAAACTTGCTTCAATCCAAGGGTACCGCATCATGTCCGTCCTTACCTTCTCATTTGGAACCAACAGAACCTAGGACAAATCTCCCCAGGAATAAGAGTTATAACCTTTTCTCATTTAGTTCAGCATCAAAAGACAAGAAGAAATAATACCAGCAGAGTTTTTTGATACTCTGTATGATAAATCAAGAAATAAATCTAGCAGAGTTTCTCGATACTCTATATCGTGTTCATCTTTTCAACCATGCAAAGTTGATTTTGTTCATCTTTTCAACTATGCATAGTTGTGGCATTATCTTAGCAAAGTCTGTCTGCAGTCCCCCTTTGGTTCAGCATCAAAAGAAATTAAGAAGAATTGGCTACAATAGAGTTTCTTTCTACTCTTTCTGCCATTCCACTTTATCATCCATGCATATATAGCTTGTGGCATCCCAAAAACAATTGTATCTTATCCCCCATTGTTAGTATCAAAAGAAATTGAGCATAAATAACCCCAAGTTTCTTGATGCTCTATATGCCATACATCTTTTCAACTATCCATAGTTACCTTATCACGTAGTCTCATCAAAGTTTGCATGATTATATCATTGGTTTGGTTTAGTATCTGTGTATTGAGAGCGTTTTCTCTCTAGTATTTTGATACATGGATCAGTGTTGGGCACTTAATTCTCTAGGTGCATAATTGAGCATATCAGGCAATTAAAGAAAATATACAGATCATAAAAAATTGAAATAAAGGCTCAAAACTCACAGAAGAAGTAAGGTCATCCGGGTTCAACCTCTTTGCCAATCCAAAGTCTCCTGCAGATTCATTAGACTAATGTCAATTGTTGATATCCTTCACAGCAAATCATACAGCTTCCACTCTGGTGAAGTAGTGAGTTACATCTTGTGGATACCATTCCTAGGAGATCAGAACTTACCAAGACGGACATTCTGCTCCTTCGTCAAGAAAATATTTGAGCACTGCAAAGGATTTGACATGTTATATTCATGTTTCTGGTCCCTATGAAATATGCTGAAACCAACACAATCCCTTATTAACAAATAAATAATGTTGTGTACTAACTACTAACCTTTACATCTCGATGAAGAATGTGATTTGAATGCAAGTAGTCCACTGCAAGCAGAAGCTGTACAAACCATTTACAGAGTTTCTGCAAAAATCATTTGGAATGGTTACAAATGGCCTGAACTATTAGATACATTACATTTAGACAAGTTATTTTGAAGTAACTTGGGCCTTCACAAAGTTAATACTGACTTCTTCTGGAAAATAAACTCCATTTGCCTTCTTCATCATCTCAGCCCTGGATTAACCATACCTCTTTACTCAGCCATTTATATGGAAGACAATATTAAAGACTCGTGACATGAAAAGTCATTTCACAGGCAAAATAAACTTACATATCCCCGCCTTCACAGAAACCTAAAACAATACACACATAGCAACCCTGCCCAAAACAATTGAAGTAAGATGTTAAATTTTGCATTATACCAAAAGTGTAAACTAGTTTGTATAAAAATATCACCATAAATGTCTATAAAAAAGTTTGGTCATAAGCTTCTACTTCCAAAACACTAAAGAAGTTTGAGGTCAGAAAAAGTAATAATCAGCAATACGCATATCTGTGTACAGTGAACATTTAAAGTTGGAAGTTACTAAACAGAGAACTCTATCACATATAGAATAGTTCAATATGCGCTCAGGGAGTTTATTCCGTTTGCATTACTATTACTGTATTACACATGACTGGTGAGGGTTTCTGGACGCCTCTTTAAATTAGGACTCTATGCAAGCAAATCTCAACTACAAAGCTAAAACCTTTGAGAAAGATGTTAAAATTTTGAATTTTCACATACTTCTACTATATAACATAATCCTTACAAGCAGAAGAAGCTTTTATTTCTGTGCATGTTTTTAAGGACATTTTTTTATGAATTAAACTTGAGGACTAAATAAAATCATCAAGAAAGGCTACATAATTATGAAATATAAACCATGCCTTTGGAAGACACGATGGAATAGGACAGAAAATGATAATTTGATCTGAAAATGTTAAATTCAAAACATCATCAGATAAGATGAACTGAAACAAACCTTCTCTACCCAGGACTCCTTGTACTCCACAATGTAAGGATGATTGACTTTGGAGATGAGAGCCATCTGAAAAAACAATCATGCAGTCTACAAGTCAGAGAGGCAAAGAAACCAAATGCACGCAATTAACAAAATCACAAATACACTGCAAGACTTTATAAATTGGCATTATTCAAGGTTACTATCCCAACCCTTCATAGACATATAGCTTTTCCCTTACCGTAGCCTTACTTATTTTTAGAGAAGGGGCTACAGCATAAAAGGACTAGTCAAAACCCACAAGCACTAACAAAAACTAAAACTGTCTTATTTGGTTGAAAACAGGTATATTAGGATTGGAAGATTAACGTCCAGCAGGATTCAATCCATATACTGATTTTTGTTTTAATGGGTATTTCTGTGAAAAAAAATTAAAATGCAATTGCAGCCTAATTATGTTGCATAAACAAATAAGAATAGCCAAGTTTATACCTCTTGATGTGCTGATCGTTTACATCGATCTGTTTGGCGGGCAAGACGAATTTTCTTCAACACATACCTGCAGATTTCACAATTATAGAAAAAAATTTAACAGAGAAATATCCATGTCATAGTAACACAATTTTAAAACACATTAATTAGATGTCATTGTTCAATGGTAATGATGCAAGAGCATCCAAGGGCTCAAGCAATCTCATCACCAAAAGAAAATAACAATAAATTAGTAATTTCAAATTTGGGTGTAATTGTCCCTGGCAAGTATTTCATCAAACACTAGGCATACGTCAAGTATTTGGTTGGCAGTCCTCAGGACTCCTCAGCCAAAACAAATCATATGGGTTTTCTTGGTTTTGAAAGGATGTGGTATAGCCAGAGCCGTTTGGAGAAAGAAGGCCTAGGGTGGGAGTTACATATGCCTGAAAATCAGCCAAGAACACTCACGAGAAGATCAATAACATTTTTTGGAATGATTGTTTGAATTTAACATGGAGGAGTTTTGGGATGACCAAGAGGTGGGAAAACACAGCAAAGAAGTGGAGAGAGGGCAGCCACAAGAAAATTAGAAAACAAGTGAAAGAAGAGTAAGAAAAAGGGTGCTTTGGAACGCTACAAGCTAGGATAACCAAGACACCAACTAGAAAATTTAAACCCACATTGATGATGAGTTTTCATGTGTAAGGTGCAACAGAAAACGTCCAAGAGAAATTCCCACTCTTTAGAGAGTATAAAGGCTTTGACAATACACCTAAGTGCTTGTAAAAATGCTTATAGGCGTCAGTGGATGTTGTAACCCAAAAGAATGTTGTTGGGTGTGTTACTAGGCCCAAGTGAAGTGTTTAGGACAAGAATTTCAAGCAATAAGAAAACAAATTTCATTCCAGAGTTTTATTTTTTAATGTGAATGTGTGTTTGCTTTGAGAAGGACCATAAACTATATTTTGGCCAAAACAGTGGTCTAAGTTCTGTGTAAGGCTCAACCAAGGTTGTGAATGTGTTTGAATAGGCTGAGAGATTCATTTTGAGCACTCACATGCCCTATCTCTTCTCTCATTCCCATGGATTCTAAGTTAAGTGCAATTTTACTAGCTTATTAGTTAAAAATTCCTGTTAAAAGACGGAAATTTTAGTTGTCATAAACACTTCAATTGGGTTTGCTAACTTACCCAACAACATTCTTGGGTTACAACATTCTACTAACACCTACAGGCATTTTTACAAACACTCAGGCATATTTTCAGAGGCTCGATACTCTCTACAAAGTAGGAATTTTTACTGAACGTTTTTTGCTGCAACTTACACATGAAAAATCCTTCATCAATGTGGGTTTAGATTTTTCAATTGTTGTCGCAGTTATCCCAACATATACCTCTCCAAAACACCCATTTCCTTACTCTTCTTTCACTTGTTTTCTAATTTTCCTGTGGCTGACCTCTCTCTATTTCTTTGCTGTGTTTTTCACCTCATGGACATTCCAAAACTCCTCCACGAGAAATTCAAACAGCCATTCCAGAAAAACGTTTTTGGTCTTCTTATGAGTGTTCTTAGCCGATTTTCAAGCATATGTAACTCCCAGCCTAAGCCTTCTTTTCCCAACGGCTCTGGCTACACCATGTCCCTCCAAAACCCATATCATTTGTTTTGGCTGAGATGTCTTGAGGACTACCAACCAATACTTTACGTAAAGTGTTTGACAAAATGCTTACAAAGAAAAATATAAACAAAATTTGATATTACTGATTTATTCTTATTTTCTTTTGGTGATGCAAGATTGCTTGAGCCCTTGGATGCTCCTGCATCAGGTAAAAATGTAAAATCAAATATTAGTAGTACATTTACTCACTTTTTTTTTCGAGCTTATGAAGCACAAGAATTGCAGAGCCAAAGGCTCCTTTGCCAATTTGTTCCATAACCTCGTAATTGTCCATTTTGGATTCCATATAAGCCAATTCCAAAGCTCTTACGAACTGTCAACACAAGGCAGATTGTCACAGGAGCATGTTAGAACTAAGTAGCTTAAATAAAGGGTTTAATTCAGCAGTCAAAAATAGAGAGAGCTGCTGTTTCTACTATGACAGACATAGTCAGGAATGCTGTTTCTTTTTTTATTATAACATCAGGCTGCTCCTAGAAAGAATGTATGTACAGCTGGGCATTCATGCGAATAGAATGCTAATTTAAATCTAGACCAAAAAAAATTGAGCTGGTAATGGTCACGGTTTGTGTAATTTATTATTTTGGGTGTAATGCTCAGGGGCGTAGTAAGCTCCTGCTTATTGACCACCCCAGGTCTAGCTTGGCTGTTTGAAGATCTCCAATGGAGGATACAGACACGTCATCCTGAAGAGGCAATGACCCAGAGATTGCACCTAATCACAGGAGGAATCACCCCAGCCCTGCAAATGGTAAAGGCCCAGTAGCCTCAACTCCACAAACCCAAAAAAAGGGTTTTCACTCCCCAATTGAGCATCGGCAACATAGCTTTTGAAAAAGGATGTAAAGGGATTCACCAGAAGAGGGTTTGATTAATTGCAATGGCCACTCGTTTCTGCCAGCAGCAACTCCAACGCAGTAAACAATCTGTAACACAACAAATCAAGCTGCTTCTTTAGAATCGGGCAAGAGCAAAAACCTGGAGCATTGATTTAAGGAATAAAAATCAAATGACAAAATGACGAGCACAAAGCGATCACGTCCACTAAAAACCTAACTATTGTGTAAAACAGACTGAAGAAAAAAACAGCTTTGGCACATGAACCGGTCAAGCCTGGTTTCCGCCAAAAACATCCCGCTTATCAAATCGCTCATTTAAATATGCAGTATATTCGAAAAGAAAAAGGAAAAATATATAGAGGGAAATTGAAAGTCGAGTATGTCAATGAGCTTCGTCAACGATTTTGAGTTGAAATTTCCCATCTAAGTTTTGACATGGTGTAAAGCTTCATTTGACGATTTGGCTTGAGAAAAACACACATTTGCAAGGATTAAAAATAAAGCACTGTGCTATTTTAAATTACTCTGCTTTAAAAGAGACCACTGTTGTCTAAAGCAATTTATTCAACAATAATAGATTCCTTTTTTAAGGGATGTGTACTGTTCACCTTCAGTTGAGACCTCCTGCATCTCTTGATTGCTGCGATAGACCTTCAGAAAGTTATTAAAGATTGAAAGTACTGTGTATACAAAAATGTTTGAAAACGGTTTTTAAATGACCCCTGACATGCTGTTTAAAAGGTCGATTTCACCAAGCCGTGAAGAAGACCTCGAAATGAAGCTAAATCCTACCAAACCCCTGCAAACGTAAAACATTTTGCTACAGTTTAACTATTTTATAAGGCAAATAAGCCTCAACTTTGCAGTTAAGTAATCCAGCTTCGCACGTAAAATGCTTGAAGCATCGGATATTACACAACAATAATTTACTTTTTTGAAATTTACTACTTCGTTTACAGCAACATTTTTCTAACTCGACAAATCCTTCAATCGAAAGCTATCATCGGCAATTATTCAAAGCTTCAAATCCTACATTCGCGGACAATCAAAAACAACGGCATTTTTTTCCGCATTTAAAAAAGCCTCATTGCAGCCAAACGCAAAGCGTTTTGGTCGGAAACTTTTGCAAACCATCCCAAAATACAACGACATTTTCGACATTGTAAATATTCGTTTCAATGTTTCCCAAATTCCAAATCCAGAAAGAAAAAAACAACCGTAAAATTTGCAGCATTTCTTACACAATTTTTGCTAGCAAAACGCCGTCATTGAACGATTCCGCCCGAATCGCGTCCTCCACAGATTGTCACCGGATAAAATCGCCGTCATTTCATTGTCGCCAGACAAACAAGCCACATTTCAAAATTTCCAGCCAGAAAATCAACGTTTCTTACACGATTTTTGGTAGAAATGCAGCCGTCATCCAATACTTCTGCAGGATCTCGTCCACAACAGACAGCCACCGAGAAACCCGCCGTTGTTTCAAAATTTCTGAAAAATATCGCTGCATTTCAAAATTTCTGCCGGAAAATTCAAAAATGAAACATGACCTGATATTTTTCAGGCAACCGAAAACTACAAAACCCCGCTCCTCCTGCCGCCATGGCCACAGGCAGAGAACAAGCATTTTATCTTTACTCGCCCATTATTTAATTTCTGGACTTCGATTTATGTAGGGGAAAAGACAATTTTTTTGTGGGGTCACTGGATTTTTTTTCCTTTGATTTAAGGTAAATTAAAAGCAGGAGAATGAACCCGCTCTGGCAAAGAAAAAGATAAAGACGGTCGGAAAGAAGAAGGAAACTAATTTTTTAACCGTGTTCTCGAAATTTTAAATTTGAACAAATATTTTAACAGTGTCGTAATTTTAAAATATTTTATCCGTAGTATCGTGTAAAAAGGCGGAAATCTCGCCGGTCCGGTTACCTGGCGGTCGGAACTATTTTATTCCGTACGTGGCGGGGCCTGTTTTTTTCAGGTTAGATTCAGAGGAAAAGCTGTTTTTATAAGGTAAAAGCTCTGGTTTCTTTTCACTTTCAAAATGGTCTCGAGGAGGGGATGGGATGGTCCCCTCCTCTGTCCACTAGTCCCATGGTTTCCTAGCCCTCTATTTGACCCTTAAATGTTGCAGGATTATTCTTTGAGCAGCTTTTAGTAATGGCATAAATGCTGGATGAGTTTAATATGGTGCACTTATTGTATGTTTAGATTATATTTTTAAGATTACCCAATATAGATTGGGAATTCAAAAAAATATTTATGGAGGGTATCTCAATGAGATGTTGATGGGTTGGTTGAGTGTGTTGGTTGTCTTTGGTCCCACCGAAGTTCTTTAGTTCAAAAAGTTGTGGAGGGTAATTTATATAAATAAGAAAAAATAATGGAAGGGACTTAGAGTTGGTAATTGGAATAAGTTTTTGTGGTATGGCATTGATGTATTATACGTTAGTGACCATTGTTAGAGCTTGAACATTCTATAAGTTTAGACTAGAATTGGGCATTAAACCCGATAATCTAAATTTTTTAATCAAGCGCATGTTGTGATTATTCAATCTAAATTTTATAAAACAATATAAAGATGAGCTACTTGGTTGATTCTAGATGTGTCACTCATAAAAGATGTCCTAGTGGTTGGAAATGATTTTGTATGGACCTATGCTAAATCACAAGAGTCAAACTTTAACGACAGAGTGTTTGGGAAACATTTAGTGATCTATAACTTCTAAGAATGCTTTACCTACCTTTTTGCTATGCCTTTTTAGATATATGGGGGTTCTTTGATCATGTGTGATAGTGCATGTTTTTACTCTTCTCTGCACAAAACCTGATTGTGCTTGTAAGAGCATCAAGGGCCCTTAAATAAAGGTCGGTGTTTTGGGTTGAACGACCTCAATCACATCCCTAATGATGTGATGAGCATTTCCTATATATCGATACTCAAGAGGGATCAAATTGTATGTAGTTATCCATCTTAGGAGATTGTGTGCACAATCATACGCTCAAGCAATTAACCTTAACTTAGACTTTGACATTTGGCGTCATGTGATGATGACCTTTTTGACTTTAGATTTGGCTCTATGGAATGCTCAACGGTTACTTCTTGAGATATTACTAATTTTCTAATGTGTTAATAAATGTCCTCAATGCCACCGAGAGTGTCCTAATAAAGTGAAGGGTATGGGAGGTTTCTAAGGTATGTGAAAGTTGAATATGACCTCATATATGTTTTGTAAACATAGGTGACTCTTCATTAACTTCTCACCATGGCCAACCTATGAAATGTGTCAGACCAACCTAATGAAGATTATCCAATTTAAATATAATCCATTAAGGCTTGTGGACATTGTTTGATTAACTAAAATGTAGTAAAATGTATAGTTAATCTAACTAGAAATAACATTAAATAAATGCGGTAAATAAATATGGAAAAGTGACCAAGCAACTAAATTAATGCAAATATAAACCCTAATATGCAAAGAAGGGTTGGAAGGAGCTTAGTTGAATCGTAGGTTGATCTCGGGACGGTGTCGTAAAATAGACCAAATATTCTCAAGCAGAACAAACATGCAGAGATCCAGAAAGAGCATATCTAGGCAATATGAGTGGATTGGGGCACCTATGGGTGCCCTAGTCTACAGTATGGGCGCCCGGTCCGTGAAAAGTAATGTTACCTTCCTCCGAGGTGTCGTTTGATGTTTGCCTACCTTTCTACTGTCACACTGGATTCGTTGTATTTGGTGTATGTCGTTGGTAATCGGCTATGAAGAAGATATCTGCAAAACCCAAAGACAAGCATCAAACCCTATTAAAGAAAAATGCAAATGAAGGGGTCTGGATGACCTCATTTGCCATAATGGTGGACTTACTAACTAAACATGCACTACATCTCAGCTTGATGTAATTCTATGTGGAAGTGTGTGCAATCATGCCCTAGGGTGTTCTTGTGCAGTCACACTTTGTGAAAGTATCGAGCAATAACTATGTCTAGAAAATGTAATATAATGTGTGCATGGAAACAATAGACTCCCCTCTTATGAAGTGTGATGCGAGATGAACTAGCTAAAGTGTTTTAAAACCGACCAAACTGGAACTAGAACCGAGGTTCAATCTGTTTGAAGTTTTGGAGCTCGACCAGGTTGAAAAACCGAAATGGTTGACCGATTTGGGGCCAAACCGGGCGAAGTCGTGGCCTACATAGCCTATAAGGCTTTTAAATTAAAAAATCACATTTTTACTTACTTTTTATATTTTTTAAACTCCTAAACCCTAATTTGGTGTTATATATACACCCCTATTCACTTCACACCTCTCTCATTGAGCATTTGTGAGCATAAGATTGAAGAGTTTAGTTTTGGAGTGAGCTTGGAAGTTGGAGGCTTGGAGCTTGTTTGCCATTGCTTGTGGGCTCTTTGTGGTGATATTGGCATCCATATAGAGACTTCCTCACCTCTATTTGTGAGCACCTCTCTTATTTGGAAGGATTTGGAGGCTTGGGGCAGCATTGAAGAGTGTTGATTTGGAGTGAGTTGGGGGTTGTTTGACATCAAGTGTGGGTTCTTTATGGTGGTATTCATATCTACATTTGGAGGGTGCAACCCATATACAAGCTTGGAGTGTTTCTTCACCTCATTTGTGTGCACATTGAAATGTATGTTAAATTTTAAACTTGCCCCTATTTGTAAATTTTATTAAATAGGAAATCTAAAATTTATTTTGTTTTTATTTGCATTTTCATATTTATTTGCATTTCCAATGGCCCCCAAAACTAAAGACCCTACATGGAGCCACGCAGACGTAGTTGATAATCAAGTTTTTGTAAATATTGTAAGAAACACATCAAGGGGGATTCATAGGTTGAAACAACACTTGGTTGGTCAAAGAGGCCAAGCTCCCATGTGATGCACCTGATATTGATGTCATTAGGTTGGAAATGAAAAACTTACTTGAGAATCATAAAGAAGAGAAGGCTAGGAAAAAGAGATGGAAGTTTAAATAGGAGAAGGAGGGAACATGCCTTGAGTGTCAAGGATCTTGCTCGATCCTTCTATCCATGTTAGAGACTTCTTTTAGTATATGCCTCCCCATCCACTCATAGTCAAGAAAACCAACCTCAAAAAAGAAAGAACATTCAAAGTTTTTTTCCATCTTCCACACTTGTTAGTGCCTCCATGCCAACAAAAATCAGCCCACCTTGGATAACCATTGGAAGAAGAAATACAAAGAAGCAACTTTTGAATAGATTGTTAGATGGTGGTATGATGCAGATATCACTTTCAATGTTTCTCGCTCACCTTATTACCTAAATTTCTCCTGTTCGATTCCGGTGTTGTTGTTGTTGGTAAGGGCTTCAAAGACCCTAGTATTCATGACTTGAGAGGATCACTTTGAAGAAAGAAGTCGATCCATAGATGAATATTCAAGAGTCAGAAAGTTTCATGGACTAAAACAGATGTACTACTATGTCGATGGATGGAGTGATGGTAAGAACCGCACCATAATAAAGTATCTTGCCTTTTTTCCACAAGGTAATATGTTTTTGAAATCAGTTGATGCATCCGATAGGGTGAAAGATGTAAATTTTTGTTTGAGATTTTGGATGAGATTGTTGTAGAGGTGTAGTCATTTTTATACCCTTAGACCAATAGTCTAATCCCATGCGCACCGGCCTATCACATGAGGACGTTGGGCGCTCACCCGAGGCACGCGTGGGTGCCGAGTCTCTCCTTTATGTGAGTCTTGTGAGAATGCATCATCTTATGACATGTATTCAAGTGCAATTTAATAGAAAAGAACCATGCATTATTCTGAGAACCTAGGACGAGTTGTCATCTCATTGCATCTAGAAAAGAGAAATAACAAGAGCATATGGAAATGATTCATACACAAAGGAAATACATAAAGATTATACTCATGAACACATATATGCCTTAAAACAAATCCTTCCATTGATATCAACATGTTCAATAATCCACATTACATCCCTTGGAGTCATAATAGACCCTCATATAATAATGCAGAGCTAAGTCATGCATTAGAGCTACACTATGTTCATCACATTACAAAGATGAATACAAACCCATCCCTCTAAGTGTGTCATCACTCCTATACTTTCTCTAATCCCAACCCATAGAATTCTTCATTGTATCAGATTGCAGAGCTTCACCTATCTTCCACCGAGTCTACCACACTAATCACTCTCTATCTTACCTCATCACACATACCCATTTTTCCTTTCTACCATTCGAGCACCTCAATATATAGCTTTTTCCGGCTCCACGCCGTGCCTTCTTCGAGGCAATAGATCGCTACCAAGTGTCCAAGTGGTCCTCCAATGGAGCATGCCTTATTTTATCTAAGCTCTCCACTCTATGTAATGATGCTCTTTTGGAATCTCCTATCACATGCATAGAATATTCCTTTTTAATCCTACGAAACGCACAAGTGAAACCTTATCCACTTCACATGCTGTAGAAGGGTCACTCTTTTCTCGTGTCTTCCTAGTTAGCCAAATATGGCTAAGTCCAAAATATGTCTTGCCTTGCGTGTGCGTGAGCCGTGTGTTCTACAAAACCGTGCTAGAACCCTTCCCTACGCGCCTTCAACCCCACGTTCGCCTTTCTTCAAACAAGTCCCGCATGCCCACGTGCCTTCTTGTACTTGGCCAATATTTTGGGGCCCAACATCACCCCACACTACGCATGTTCTCCATCCTTGGAAACACTCTTCAAATAGAATAAAGAATGGTGGGCTCTTATAATGGTTAGAAAGAAAGAATAAAGGAATGAAGAATTGGGAGAAAGAATGAAAGAATGGGAACTTGTTTATTGCTTTGGAGGAGGAGAGGGAAATCCTTTCCTATTTCTGTCTCTAACTTCCCCCAAGCATCGACCTCGTTCTGAGCTTGCTGACAGAGGCCACCCACTAGGCGCACACTTCCTCAAAACTCAGCTCCTCCCCTTTGGCACTCATGGTGTCAAAAATACCCTCAAATTACTTTCCCAAGTCCTTCAAGCGCGTCCATCCTGCGGGTGATCTGGGGGTATAGTTCCTTCAGCTGGCTTTTGATCGAGCCTCGCAGGGTCTCGATTGCTTCGAATTCTTTTCCACCTCGCCAAGATCTTGTCTCTTTTCGCTTTATTCCCCTTATTTTTCTCTTGTAACTCCTTGAGTTCCATTTCGAGACCTTGATTCTTGCCACTTTATCCCTATTTCATGCGGTTGTCATACACGCCTTCAACAACTTGAGGGTGACCTTTACTTCTGCAAGAAGCTTAGTGTATCGAGCCACAATCTCGACAACCTTCATCTTGTTTTCTTTCTCTTGGCACGCATGTGCCTCCTCTATGGATTCTAAAGCAAGTGGTCACCTCTCCATTGTGATAATGTGAGTTAGATCCTCCAGACATTACAAGGTTGATTCATACTTCATTGATCGGGTAGTGCTAAATTGGGGTGCTTCAAGATAATTGCATCTTGTAATCATCTCCACCTTCTTGGAGACTTCGTGCACCTTAGATTTTTCTTCCTTCATCTCACACCTCAACTGAGCACTGATTAGCTCCTCTTGCTTTAGGTATTTTCTCTTCTCCATGAGATCCTTCTTTTTCTTCTCCAATTCCTCCTCCAGAATCTTATCATTTCTCCCAAATAGTCTAGCTTCAATTTCAACCGAAACCTTGTTAAGCGCGGTGATGCACTGTTCATCTAATAGTTGATAAGCGTTCACCAATGAATTTATTCCTTTGGTTTCTAGCACCTTCATTAATGCTCTCTGACTTACCTCAAATTTTGGTTCATCCACGTGGGACTCAAATGCCCAAGATAACATCTTTCTTGTCCATGGGTACGCAGCGCCTTCTTCATCAAATGATGACATAGCTAGGAGTTTCTCTATTGGTACGATGCTCTGGAAGCACGCACGTAGAACCTTGTTAGGATCATCAATGTATCCCATTCCATGCCCTTATGCCACTACTACACCTTTCCCACTTGTTCATGCACCTTTTTGGGAAGCTTACTACCAATTTGGGATCCCCGCCCATACTACCATACTCCTTCCCAATGCTCTCTTCTTCTATCTCCTTTATAATCTCATCCACGCTTCTCTCCAACTCCTGTTCTACCAACTTCTTCATGATGCCTATCACTTCTCTCTCATTGGTTGTCTCTACTTGCTCCTTGGTGAGGCTTGGGGTTCTTTGGTTCTTGGTGCTTACTTCTTCGCTCACCCCCTTCCTCGAGCCTTGGATTCTTCCTCATCTTTCTTGTTATACTCCTTTTCATCTCCTTCTTCCTCAGAATCATGTATAT
Source organism: Taxus wallichiana var. yunnanensis (assembly GCA_018340775.1). Taxonomy (NCBI): domain Eukaryota; kingdom Viridiplantae; phylum Streptophyta; class Pinopsida; order Cupressales; family Taxaceae; genus Taxus; species Taxus wallichiana. The sequence continues at coordinate 342,726,155 of CM031241.1, read as the reverse complement.
CATGATCGATGGTCTTCACCTCCTTTAGGCTCGTCATCATCCTTGTTGTCGATGTAGGCATGTAGACTCTTTTTCTCTTTGAAGTCTACCCCATCTTGCCACCTTTCGCTTCTTTCTTATTAGAGATTCCAGTACATGAGATTCTTATTTTTCCTTCTCCTTGATAGGTGACCTCTTTGTCGGTGACTCTTCATGGGTGAGGTGCTCTTCATGCTCCGATGCCTCTTCTTCGGGGTCTTTTCCTTGGTAGGAGACTTCTTTCTATGTGTGTAAGTGCTAGGCTTTCAGAATCGCTTCAGCACACCCACCAATGTGTAGTCTACACACTTGGTGTTTTCTTCTCCGCCCCTCTTATCTCTCTCTCTTCTTTGATATGGCCTTCTTTCTTCCGTGTGGGGTCTTCAGGATGGAGACATCATTATCCGTGTATGCGCATTTCTCAACTTTGGCCTTATGCGAAGGTATATCCTTACTCGTTGCACCTTCTAATGATTGGCAAAGTGTTATTGGTTTCATCATTTAAACCTTGTGGAAGACATACTTCTCCACGTACACACACTTTTTAAGGTAAACAAGATTTCTGTGCAGCTCGTGGTGGTCTTGGTCCACTTCACTAAGGTCAAACCTTAGTCTTTTGGCTTCTTTGAACCTGTTGACCCCTACTTAGAAGTATTACACGGTGAAGGAGAAGGGCAACTTGCACCATGGACTCTTAGTCCCATTTGTTAAAGTAAATCTGCCAATGCAGAAATGTTGGTATACTACAAATTCTACTTCTCCATCCATGAGTGCAATAAATTGCTCTGGGATCCTCCACTCTGCCCCGAATGCATCACGCATTCGTTTATACCACTTTTTCTAGGCACGCCTTATGAGCGGCCGTCATGGTTTCACAAGTGTATTTTTCAAATCTCTTTACGGGCGAGGGATCCTCATCTGGATACTCCCAAACAAACTTTTCAGCCCATATCCGGTACTTCAATTTTCGAAAAGACAATGGTGAGGAGGACGTTACCGAATAATATCTTTTCTCCCTCTTGCGCGCTGCTTATGATCTCATCCATGATGAAAGAGGACAAGTTATAGATGGTTCCTTCTGATATCTTTTGGCATACATTTAGCCATGCCTTGTTCACTTGCGTCCATCGTTTCTGATCATTGAGATTGGTCACCAAGCACGTGACCATCCTCATAACAGGGTCTAGTATCTCTGCGATGTCAAAGTATCACGAACCCTTCTTGTAGTCATACGTTGCTACAGTTTCCTTGATAACCTCCTTTTCACTCAGATCATCATCTATACTTTCTCCTTCACAAATAAGACCTGTGAACTTGGATATCAGTTGTGGTGTTATGCACATCTTTTACCCTACAAAATAAAAGTGATCCTCATGCATGCGACATCAACCATTGATAAAGGCGCTCAGGCTTACCAAAGTAAGGCAACTCATATAGTTGCAATAACCCTACTTTCTCCAATTTGACCTTCACTTTGTCACTGTATATGGGCATCCCATCTGGTGTCCTTTTGTTAGTTGGTTAGACCAACTCTAGCACCATCTCCTTCTCAGTTGTGCTCATGCGATGGTTATAATCACTCACAGTCATTTGTCTTAGATGTGATACCCATTCCTTTCCTAGCAATACTCCATCTAGGTATTGCATTTCTGCATACCATTCTTCATTAGAGCTCAACGGCAATAGTTTGCTTTCCTTTTCCCTTGCCCTTTGGTTTCTTTGGTAAAATGGTTAATTTCTTGGGTGGCATGCTTTCTGTTAGGATAAACTATGAACTCCTTACTTTGCTCTGCTACTCTGCTACACTCCAAACTCAACTCCTAAGCCCGACTCCTAGAATAAATCCTTCTATTTACGTGCCCTATCGCTGCCAAGCCCTAACTAGGAAAACCTTCCACAAGATGGCGCACCACAAACAACCTTCTCTCGCGCCTGTACTCTTCCTCCTAGTTTGCGAGATCCACTCTAGTCACACTCTTAGATTTCTTGGATTCTTCTTCCTTTGCACAAATTTCTCTTGATGCCCTAGTTTGCAGTAAGTGCTTCAACTTCGTAATAAGCAAGATAGAATACTTGACTTGCCCGACCTTGTATTTATAGTTTTTCTTCCCTCCAACAATAAATGTTATGCCACCTACCAACATACTTTAACATTAAATGCAAATTTTTTCCGCTTAAGTGACTTTAAGCACCCTTACCCACATGCCCAATCGTAAAAATCCCTTTAGAATCTTTTGGCGTGCAAAAATCCAATCGACCGAAGACTCTTATGTGTGCGCCTACAAATCTTGAATGCACTTCTTTTATCCTTTACCTGATTTTTACCCTTGCCTACCTCATGTTGTTCGTGTGCTCTTCATCCTTTATACGTGGTCTTTATGACCTTCTTCGACACCATAATTCATTATCCACCGTTTCCTCACGTGCTTTTCGCAACCTTACGGGCTTCCTTCTCTTGGGCCACTCAACTTGTATTGCGAGGCCTATAATTTTCTTTGCATTACTCCACCCCCACACTAAAAAATGTGCGGTCCTGCATACACAACCTTGGGAAAAATAATGTAGTTACCAGTGCGCACAAGGCGCAAAACAAAAAAAAAGAAGGAACGAGTAACGAGAAAGGGAAACACAAGAAAGAAAAACATAAAGGGAAATTCTAAGCTAACTAGCAACACGCCTTATTACAAACACCATGAAGACTTATTTATAGTAGGGCTTCAGCCTACTCCCATTGAAATGACCTGGTAATCTCATCCCATCTAATGCTTCTGACATTTGAAAGCGCTTTGAATCAAGAATGTACGAGATGATGTAGGGTCCCAACCAATGGAATTTCAACTTCCCAGGATGGTGCAGATACTTGGAATCATACAACAACACCATCTGCCTAACCTCAAACTTCTTATTCTTGATATGACGATCATGCCATGCCTTTTTCTTTCTTTTTATGTCTTCTTAACTCCATCTAGCAAGTGATTGCCTTTCATCTAACTACATCAACTTATCAATCCTTTCTTCCAACGCTTTCTCATCAGCTAACCCTCCTGCACGTGCTATATGCAATGATGGTAACATGAATTCAACTAGAAAAACAACCTCCACACCAAACACCAATTGAAACGGTGTGGCCTTGTTCAACCTCTTGTAGGTTGTCCTGTATGCCCATAGAATGGATGATACTTTGTCATCCCAATCTTGTCTTCCAACGTCACATATCTTAGTCAATGTGTGACTTAGTATTTTGTTAAATGCCTCAACAATTCCATTTGCTTGAGGGTGATAGGGGTAGTCTTATGATGGGCCACCATAAATTCTCGCTAATGTTAGAATCATGACCATTTCATCGAGAAAGTGTGTACCTTTATCACTTTCTAAACTTAGGGAAAACCATACATGTTGATTATGTTCTCCCATAAGAATCTAGCGAGATGTCATTGCGGTGCAATCCTTTCGTAGAGTGCTACCTCTACCCACTTGCGTGTCAAGTAGTCGGTGCAAGTAATGATATACTATGAACCGAGTCCTTGTGCATCGCGGCTCGTGAAATTGGCCCTACAAAGTTGATTACCCATTTTTCAAATGATTCAAATATTTGCTATTGGTCGCAAGGGCATTTCATCCCTTTTTCCAGTTTGCAAGGTGCAAAGCGGTGGTCACACCCCTCGTAGAAACTCAATATAATCATGGTAGATGGTTTCCCACCAAAGCTCTTGCTAGTAAAATCTTCCGCGTAGTAGCATTTCCCGCATAATGTCCTCCGCAATCCCACCATACGCTTCCTCCATAATTTCCACACACTCATGTTCCAATACACATCGACAAGTGCAAAACCTCATCATGACCTAATTTATACAAGTCTCCACTAATCAACATGTAGGGTGCGACGCATATAACTAATCGCTTTCTCCGTAACCTTCATCCCTTTAAAGCATTACACCTATTTTAAAGAACACTATGATATCTTCCAAATCTAAGGGTGTGCGCCACAATGTAAATAGTTATGTGTCCGACATGGTATCCTTAATGTTTTACACGTCCTTCCCTAAGTTAATCCTTATAAGTGGTCAAGTCCTAAATTACTTTTTCCTAGTTTTACAACCACTGTGAACTCAAACTCTTGGAATAATAGGACCCAACGACATATGCGCCCTTGCGAGAACGGTATTGTTGACTAATTATTTCAATGTCATGTGAGTCTCATGTAGAAAATAAATGGTGTTTTCAACAGATCTTTGCTTGAACTTATGCGGTGGGTAGATCATAGATAATGCTTTGCGCTCCATAGTAATGTAATTCGATTCTCACTGGTGTCAAATTTCTACTTGCAAAGCACAAGGGATGAACAATAATTCCCTCACCAAGTTGTCTAGCACTACTCCCATAGTTATCCCCGAGGCATCAACATGCACATGGAAAGGCTTATCCCAAGAGGGAAAACGTAATATGGGTGCCATGAAAAGCCTATCCTTCAAAGTGTCAAATGTCTTCTGTTGCACCTCTCCCCAATGAAAGGCACTCTTGTGTTTTAGAAATTCCTCTAAAGGTGTGGTGATCTTGGCATACCCTTGATGAATTTCCTATAATACCCCGTATGCCCAAGGAATCCATGTACTACGCTTTGACTAGTAGGCTCCCCTAATCCCACAATAACTGCAACTTTGGCGGGATCTACTAGTAAGCCTTCTTTACATATAATGTGTCCTAATAGGGTTCCAAATGGAGTAAGTAAAGACACATTTTTTAATGTTGAGGGATATCCTCAATTGTCAACATATTTCAAACATCAACCTCATATTGTCACAATGGTCTTTCACCAACCCATACACAGTCTAGTCATCTAGGTAAACTTGAAGAAACTTATGGATGAAGTCTGAAATGCCTATACCATAATGCACGAGAACACAACAGGCACATTCTTTAATCTAAAAGGCATAACCATGTAGGAAAAACTTCCCCATTCGGTGGCAAAAGTTGTCTTTCTTTGGTCTTCCTTTGCAATCTTGACTTGGTGATATCCTGAAAACCCATCCATGAAAGAGTAGACTTTGCACCCAGCTACTCCCTCCAAAATTTCTTGAGTAAAGGGGGTTGGTTCCCTTATTTAAAGACCAAGCTTATTTACATATGTACAGTGCATAGTTTTAATGTGGAACTTGGATATCATGAAAGTGTTTTAAAATAGAATGGATCATCAATACAAAAGTACAGAGGAATGAAGTAGTGGAAATGAGCAGAAAGGCATTCTCAAGAATTATAGATAACAAAATAATTCCTTATGCATGCCAGAATAAAATTATTTGGAACAAAACCATTTGCATTTGAATCAATAAGATGTTATTGCAAAGACACAAAGTTCTAGAAATAACATCTACAAGAATACAAAGCTTCTTGAAATAATACAGACAAATGATTCAAAAGTATTCAATGGATAGTAATGAAAGAACAAGACCAGATAGACATGGAAAGAAAGCTCTTTTGTATTGATTGCTTTGTTACTCCTTACACTTTCAAAAATAAACCAAGTTCACCCCCTGAAAATGGCGTAGAGAGCCCATTATATAACTTTACAAATTAGTTACAATTGGTAACTACTTCTTTTAACTAAAATGTTTAGTTAAGGGGATGCTTGACACAAAACCCTCAACTGATTACAATAAGCCCGAATTGAGAAAAAGAAGGAAAGGAGAAGCTAGGAGGGAACATGAATGCTTATGATTGGGGAGGGCCCACCGACTTGAGGATCCGTTGTCTAAACTTTTCAATGCTTCTGCTATGTCTCTGCCTCGTGGGACCGATGTGTTGGCAGTAGCTTGAGTCCAAGATCCTAGACATTTCTCCATCTCCTTATCAAACTCGGTGTGCGTATGATATTCTTTATTAGCTTCCTCAATGGCAGATTGGAGAGAGCAAATTTCCTTTATCTTCTCTTTGGTCATCGAGTCCTCCTTGAACAGGTTTTCCTTAACAAATGCTCTGAATTGAGTTTTAATTTCTGAAGGAAAAAGGAACACCTGAAGTTTCATCGTGAAGGTGACAGTGGATATCCTTGAAAGTGGATACAACACATGCTTTGAAGGCTTCTCCCTTCTGCCAATTGTTCCTCAATTCTCCTAGAGCCTCCTCCAGCACTTTTATTTTCCATTCCATGCTGAAAACCCATGACCTTGACAAATTATCTTTGGCATCATCAAAAACTTTACTTGCCATCAATATATTTTCATCAGTCTATCCCATCAGGTGCAGAGTCTACTATGCAGCTGCTCCAAAGTTTAAGTTCTTTATCCATATTTCCAATTACGGAGGAGAGCTTTTGTTGCAGATTAGTTACCTTCTCATTGAGTTTGAAGGCTTCTCCAATGAAATTCAAACCTGCAATGACCATATCATCTACCATGGCTTCCATAGCTCTCCCGTAGATGGAATACCTGTGTATGTCTTTAATGCTCTGGACTTCATCTTGACTAAGGATCACAGGTGGTGGAAGGGCAGCCAGTGGGGTAGGATCCAGAACCTTTTCCTTAGACACAATGACTTGATGAAACCAGAAAGCACTTGAGCTTGCTCCTCCAGCTACTCTATAGTCTGCTTGCCTTTTTCTACTCTCCCAATAACCCTAGTTATTGTTTCCTAGAAGGTTATGTATTTCACTTTCAGGAGTAGATTCTCCCATTGAGATCCTAGAAAGTTCAGATCAGAGGCCAGTAAATCTTGTTCTGCCTTATCAACCTTAGGCTTTGCTACCTCAAGAAATTGCTGGCCTTGGGCATCTGTCACTATCCTTGAAGTTGTTTTAGCTTTCTTTGCAGGAGCAGAAGGAGTAGTGCCCAACAAGGCCGCCACAACATCAAAATTTGGCCCTGTCAATCGAGAAGAAGACTTCCTCTTCCTACTATCAACAAAAGGTTGCACCCATGCAAAAGTGGAGAAGAAGAAGAAGGAGGAGCAAGAGAACCAAGAGTAAGAGAACTCATGGCACTTAAAGTATTTACCATTGTTGCCTCTAGTAGAGATGTGAGTGGAGTAGATGAGGCTTCTTGGACAGAGGAATCCATGGTACTTGGAGGCTCAGTGTCATGAATTTCCTTCTCTTTATCCATTGTGGCTTCTGAGCTACCTGCAGGACTGGCACTTCACTATCCTCACTTTCACTGAGAACAATGATGTTCTCTGGCCCCGAAGGTAATTATGAATGTTTTATAAGGGATCTTCCTCAATAGGCTCCTTTTTACCTCCTTTACCTTCTTCTGATATACCTGAGTAGATGAGGAAGGGGTGGATGATTCAGGTTCTTTACTTGATGAAGGAGGAGGAGTTTTGTGCAGGTACCTCCGAGCTAGGTGTATGTGACTCCTTCCTCGGTGTTGAAGTGTCTTTAGAGGAAGACTCTCCTGAATTCTTCCTCAGCTCTCGAACCCTTCTGTCAAACCAGACCTTGGTTCTTACCAAGACAGGGGCTAGGATCTCAGCTAAATCATCTTTCTCCCTTTTGAACCAGTCTAGATCCTCTAAGGGAGTATGCTTGATCATAGTATCATATTCATATGACAATAGGTTTGTGTTGTCATCTTGAAGCCCTTCAGGAATCTGATATAGGTTGAGCTCTTGTATTAGTTGAAGGGAGAATCTGCCATAATGCCTCGTCTTGCCTCAAAGTCATCTGTGCAATCAGCCCAGTAGTCCTCAGTATCTGCTCTGTGATGATAGTTGATTCTGAGATTCACTCAATGAATTTCTTCAAATCAAAATAGGTTTTGGGCCTGAAGAAGTGGAAAAGTGATGGGGGCAAGGGATCTTTCTATGTTCTGGGCATCCAAAGTTGTTTTGCATGTATAGTTACCCAAAGATATGGGGAAATGCAGCCCAGAGATTTTCTTGTCCTACAGGTCTTGTGCAACTTATCCAATTGTCTACATACCTCAATCAGAGCCATCTTATCATTACAAAATATAGGGAGCTTGAGAGGAGTGCTCTCGTAACCGGCTAACCTGATATATGAAAACCTTCTGAATTGAATGAAGAAAGCTCCATACTTTGCTATCAGGTTCATGGCTTCATCAGAAAATCTCTCTAGCAGTATCACTCTCTAGAAGCCTCACAATGTACATGGTGAAAGCATCATTCACCCTCTGAAGTTGTGATTGCTTTGGTGTCAAGGGTGAGCTGAGGGTAGTAAGCATAGATGGGATCACCCTTCTGACCCTCAATGTATGTGAAACCAAACCATTGTCGGGATGCTGCTAGGGTATACATAAGATAAGAAGTCATGTAGAACTTCTTGGTTTGTTGCACATTGGACAACTGCTCTGTCAAATTCATGCAGATGATCTCTGCCCAATTGATGTTCAGGTACCTTCACAGACTATGTTGATGAGTGGGCACATCCAAAAGTGAAACTCACTGGTAGAGGGTAAGCCCATGACACGAGCTAACAGGATGATGAAGTCAGATAGCTCTTCGTTGAAATCAGCCCTAAACAGAGCTTTGGAGAGTCGAGATGCCCCTTTTTAGGGTTCTTCAACCATGACTTTGCTACCCTTGCTTTGTATTTCTCACTGTCTTGCTCGAAGAGAGTTTGTGCTTGAGTTTGAGAGATAACCATGGAGTTTTCCATTTTAGGGATCCGTAGAGGCGTGGCAATGGCGCGTGACATCTATTTTAGCGATTAACTCCCGTGCACATTGGTTAATTTGCTCGTGTCGGGGTTGAAATGAGCTCGTAGGTGAGCACAATATCGGCACATTGTACTGAGATTGGGAAACCCGCAACAAATGCAAGGCCACTATCGTTGATCATTTGTGCCATGGGAGAGGGATTTGGGTCAGTCAACCTGGTCCAAAAATCACCGAAATCTAGGTGTTGAACCTCATTATCCCGATATCAGGAATGAAGACTCGAGCGGAGAAACCTGCTCTTGGCCTTGAAACTTGATCTTCATATTGATAGTGTTTAGAAAAATAACCTTACAACTTGAATCATGATAAAAATGCAAGGGAAATGGGGATGCGAGCGATAGGCGGTTTAATTGTAAGGATATGAGCGAATGGCAAAAGAAAGTAGTGTGCAAAATGCGTAGAGGGTAGTCCCATTAAATAGCCATTTTAGGAGAGAGAAGGTTATAAATGTGCATTAAATTCATATACACCGACTCAAAAGGCAAGCATTGGGAAGAGCGGAAAAATTAGCCGGATGGCCTTTGGTACATTTGGGACATGAGGGACATGAAAGTGCGATTCGACCGATGCGGGGAAAAAATGCACAAACGCTTTTGGGACAAGTAAGACCAAAGTATGCGAAGGACCCGATGTGGCCGATGCGAGCGATCAAGGAATAAAGAGCCCTAGAGAACTTAGAACATTTGGAACAAAAAGTTCTGATAGACCCAAAAGTTAACAGTTTCGGAGAAAACGGCGGATCGGGGAATGGAGAGCCTGAAGAACTTGGGACACATGGGACAAAAATGTCGACAGACCCACAAATCACTCAAATGACTTCAAAAAAACGTGGAATTTTTCTAACTTCTCAACTTTTCTCTTTACTAGAATATCATAGAAAGGTGTTAACTCAAAAATTCAATTTTTGACTTTCGAAAGAGGGGAAATTTTGAGAGGACAACACATGGAGGCGCATGCTCACTCATCAACATTGTCTATGACTTCGCGCATACCTTCAGAATGGCTAACATCCAAAGTTCCTATTTCTTCTCCGTTTACTACATAGACCATTTTTCCTTTTTCTTTTTCCATGCACGTGTGCTCAGGTGGCATACTTCTATAAATATTCTTCATTAAGGTGCGTCCCCAAATCAGGCTCACCCAACAACTCCAGTAGCCTATCCTCTACCATAGCACTATCTCCTATCGTAAGGCACTTGATTACTTGTAACGCCTTATCTACTGATGGCTTGGTACAACTATACTTGAAAGCTTGAATGAGATCATCCATGACTCATGCCGATTACCTATTTGACGGTGCATCTTCGAATGAATATACCATGCGCGCACACAACTTTGTAAGGTGAAATACAACTTATGCACCCATAGAAAAGGTGGTAATGCTTCTGCACTCCCCATCTAGGCCTTCTCACACGCTTGGATGTGAAATGAGGCGGTCTCTTTACCATGGTAGTCTTGTATGACCATGGGTGCATTGTAGAGAACCTTACAAAAAATGTGATCCTTACCTCGTGCCATTCTAGGAGGCTCTCTCGATGTGTAGCCCACTAGTGTGTTGCGGTTCCGAGTAGGTTATAATTGAGCATTCGCCTTCTCTCATCCTCATCCTTTCTTTGAGCGTCCATTTCTCTCCATAAAATTTCAAGGTATGCTCCTCCGAATAACTTAGCAACTTCTTCCCTCCTAGGCACTTGACTAAGCATGCCTTTATTACCCTGTATTCTGAGATCCTCTCAATTGTCACCCAATCAACTCATAAGTCTCAAGCACCCAATTGTTACATGCCATGCTAGTGGTATCACTCAAGGAGTGAGCATCTTCAAATTGGATAACTCCCTCCGTGGGATGAACTATCTCGGGATCTCTCGATGGAGCACACATAGATTATTTCAAGGACTTCTTCTCCTAAGGGCTCGGTATAGAGGCGATGACTTCCCAAATGTTAAAGGGATGATCACCCTTTCTTCCTTGTTCTCAAATTTGATATACCCTTTGTTAAAGCGTAAATCAACATTTTCTTGTAACACCAAGGGCTCCCAAACATCGCTAGAAAGCGTTTTACGCCTCGGGAGTGCGAGACTTGAAGTCTCGATGAACTTGGCCCCTTGAATGGTGATAGCTGCATCCTTGAGGACTCCAATGGGCATTGCCTTAGTCTTGTTTGCCATATACAACACATTCGAAGATGGATGTAATGTGGGTCTTCCCATTTGATGTCAGACATCTAAGGTAAGAACATTGACCTCTACTCATGTCGATGAGGATATTACTCAGAAGCCATCCATCAACAACCACATTCAAAGTAATCTCCTTATCATAGTCAAGGTTGTGAGGAGGAAGGTTTGCATGCAAAACCTATCTTTCACGCTCTGCTCTGGCATGTGGTACCTTCTCCCTCAACCATTCTCCTAGAAAGGGAATAATATTCTCTTGCCTTAACATCCTACATACCTTTTTTAATTCATCAAGTAACCCTATGGAGCCTCGACATTCTTCCTTTGTTCCAACTACTTTGATTACTCCTTTAGACATTGGATCTCCCCTTGCAAACTTTGAATCATGTCCATAGTCTCTTGATATACCTCCTTTTTATGAGCAAGGTCTGGATACTTTCCATGTACCACTTCCTCTCTTGAAACTAGTGTCCTTTGTCTTGGCATCTCACAGCGTGCACTGGCCTCTACTCGCGTCATCACTAGTATAGGTTCTAGCCCTCACCCTCACACCACTTGTGGCATCCACTTGTGAATTGGCCTTCTTGATGCTCACCATCTGGCGCCTTTATCTTTTGGTGCTCTTCTTGGTTCACATGCTCATAAAGCTTTGGACACTTTTGTACTTATGTTTCTTTCCACACCATGAGCATTATAATAAATCAGGACACTCACGTTTATAATGCTTTGTAGATCCACAATTATAATAGGTTCCTCATGGAACTCACTTTTCCTTCACTCAGGTTATTACAACCATGAAATCCACCACAAAACCTCTTCCATGTGCTCCTCCATCTGTGTGCCCTTCATAACGATGATCATCATCCTTGGAACTTCTTACAAGGCTAGTCGACACACAAGATCAATAGCATCATGTATTTGATCAATCAGTTTGCAATCCTTAGTATCATGGGTTGTAGAGGTATAGATCTTGCAATAAAAGAAACATTCTTGCGGATTACGCATTGTAGTAGAGGGCACCTACTTGCATCATGGTCCCCATGGAAAATTTCTGATCTATCGCCACAACACATACCGAATTTTGAGGGAAATTATCCTTTGCATGCCCTTCTACTTCACAATATGTACACCAAAGCCCACTATGAACCTCATGTGCTGAGTTTGCAGACAACTTATCCAACTGCTTAGCCATTGCAACAATTTGAGCCTCCAAAAAGGACTAACACCAGTATCAACGCTCCTAATGGCCTCAGTGCATAGGGCAACTTCCAATGCCTCGCGGGTCTGTGAAAGTTTTGTGTGATAGAGCCCTTCTAAATAGTGTTATCAATCCTCTAACAAACCATTGAGCATGTTGAGAAGGATGAATGTCATAGGATAGTTTTGACAAGAGAGTCTTGAAACGTGCATCATACTCCCGTACACTCTCTGCCATTCCCTATTGGATCTCCTTCAGAGCATTGATGCTATTCTATTCAAACTCAAGGATATGGAACTCTGCTTAGGAAGATATTCTTCAACATGGTGTAGTCTATCAATGTGTGATGGGGGTTATACTTCTTGTACCAACTATATGCACGCCCTACAATGTTGTTACAAATTGACTTGCCTTTCGCTCTGGGGTAGTGATCCCTTTCACATGCCATAGTAATTCACACTTGTGCACATGCTCTGTAGCATCTTCAATACCCCTATAGTCTGGTAAGTGCAAATACATCTCAAAGAATACTTATGGAGGTGGTTGAGGCCCTTGTCCTCCTGATCCAGAGCCTTGGTTTCCTTTGGTGTTTCCTCCACCAAATCCACTAGATCCACTAGGTCATGTTCCTCCCTGATCCACCAGATCCACCTCCTTGATCGAAAAATGGCACGAAGTGGTCACGCCACTAAGTGTTCCCAATGTCCCACTAAACTATGCGCCGATGGTTTTGATATTGTCCCACTACTAGTTGCATGTCCTACATCACTCCTAGACGTGATACCCAAACCTTGTGTACTTGTACCTTGTCCAAAAATTCCTCCAAATACTGGAATGGTCTGTGTAACCATGGATGTTCCAAATGAGAAATTATATCTCTTGGGGCGCATATTGGTTACTCCCACCAATTCTAAGCTGGGTTAGCAATACATCTTCCTTGATCTAGAAAACCAAGTGCGAGGGTTAGTAACTGAGGTGGGTTTGGAATGCATGCCAATGACTCTCCTTTATCCATGTGACGAACTCTCATCAGAATTTGAAGGGGTTTCTCTCCCATGCTTTCCAAGATGGGGTAACACAAACTGCTCAGGTTCCATGTCCTTTGCGTGAACCTCAACTCCTTCCCCAATGTCTTTACCTCCATAGATTCATTCTACTTACAACATCACGTTGTCTAGTCATCTCCCTTTCATGAGCTTCAATATACTTGAGTCATCTCTCCTCCCTTCCTTTTCAGCCCTTGCAATGTCCGCCATCTTCCTCCACACTAGCTTCTCTCAATGCTCATGAGAAGCTTAGCCAACCATGGAAAATGCCTCTAAACTCAAGGTAATGACCAAGATCTTCATAGTCAAAGGAATAACATGTAAAAATGATCCTCAGGGATCCCTAAGAAACTCAAAATGAGTAGATTTTGGACAAGAATAAATAGAAATGGTGTATTCAAGAGTATAACTGGTCGCAATCCTTTTCATCGGTGATCAACAACATGTTTCTAAGTCATATCTACATCCTACCTCTGATAGTCATCTTGGGTCTATACTGCGTGATCATAGTACCATCTTGATCTAGATGCATATGTTGAAAGCCATTCATATAGTTCTACTAGAAAACAATAGAAGAATATCTCATACAACTCATGGTATAGGTTCTCTTCTACCCATCTACGCACATTGAACTCAAGTCCAGTGTTGAATCTTTGAGAAAACTTGTCCTCCATGCTCTTGAACCATGTTTCAACACTTTCCAAGGTCAGACATTCTGTCATCACGCATCACAGGGATGAAGATGCATGCCATTTCTCACAACTTTGAAAAGAGGTCCCAGCAATGGAACCAAGATGTAGTCATTTTTATACCCTTAGACCAATATTATAATCCCATGCGCGCTGACCTATCACCCAGCAGGCACTGGGCGCTCACTCGATGCACACGCGGGCACCGAGTCTCTCCTTTATGTGAGTCTTGTGAGAATGCATCATCTTATGATAGGTATTCAAGTGCAAGTGAATAGAAAAGAACCATGCATTATTCTGAGAACCTAGGATGAGTTGTCATCTCATTGCATCCGAAAAGAGAAATAACAAGAGCATATGGAAATGATTCATACACAAAGGAAATGCATAAATATTATACTCATGAACACATATATGCCTTAAAACAGATCCTTCCATTTATATTAACATGTTCAATAATCCACATTACATCCCTTGGAGTCATAACAGACCCTCATATAACAATGCAAAGCTAAGTCATGCATCAGAGCTACACTATGTTCATCACATTACAAAGATGAATACAGACCCATCCCTCTAAGTGTGCCATCAATCCTATACTTTCTCTAATCCCAACCCATAGAATTCTTCATTGTATTACTATCAGCAGAGCTTTTCTCTCTTCCATGAGTCTCTACCACACTAATCACTCTCTATCTTTTCTCATGTAAGCACACATACCCATTTTTTTCCTCTCTACCATCCGCGCACCTCAATATATAGCTTTTCGGCTCCACCGCCATGCCTTCGAAAGTAGCAGATCAATTTCTAAGTGTCCAAGTGGTCCTCCAATGGAGCATGCCTTCTTTGATCCGAGCTCTCCACTCTATGTAATGATGCTCTTCTGGAACCTCCCATCACATGCATGGAATATTCCCTTTTGATCCTATAGTCATGCAAGGTTGACACCTTATCCACTTCACATCTTTAGAGAAGTGTCACACTTTTCTTGTGTACTACAGGACACCGAATATGGCTAAGTCCAAAACTTATCTTGCCTTGTGTGCGTGCACCATTGTAGTCAATTTTACTCCCATTATAAGAGGAAGGAATCCCATGCGCGCTGGCCTATCACCCAACAGAAGTTGAGCGCTCACCCGAGGCATGCGTGGGTGCCGAGTCTCTCTTTATATGAGATTTTAATGGGAAGCATTCATCGATGACTTAGTATAAGAGTATTCGAGGAAGAAGTTTAGACATACAAAGATTACGGGGCTCAGTCGGCCTTGAGATCCTTGTAGTTTCTTCAATAGTGTGTGTTTTAAAAGACTCCATAACACATAATATAATGTAAAGGAAGCTACTGACCAGTCATTCATAGCATGAAAAGAAAGAGAACTTTCATGAAGCGAAATATACATGAAACCCACTAATATTCATATCTAATTGTAACAAGTAACCTCATTATATTCATTGGTTCATTCTGAAAAGAGCCATAAAGGGCAAAGTCTGTAGTCATGCACATCACTAGGCTTGTATAACTACGCAAAAACAAAAAAGAAATTACAATGTTGAGCTCAATACATCAGATCCCTACTCGTAGTAATCCTGCAGAGCTCTACCCATGATATCTCTCTTATCTTCTCCTCTTAGGTCTCTATCTCTATCTCCACGCACACACACACACCTTTCTTGGTCCGTAGGCACTTGTATTTATCATCTTCCCGTGCTGCCAACTCCCTTTCGCGCCCTCAAATCCGTCACCAAGTGTCGAATGTGGTCCTTCAGTGAGCATGTTTCCTCAAGCCTGAGCTCTCCACTCCATCTCATGATGGTCTTCTAGAAGATCCCTTTCGTTGGCATGCTCTTTCCTAGGCCACCTGTTGCCAGGCTGACATCTTATCCATGCTAACCAATCACGCTTTTCACATGTTCTACCTTTGTTGCTTAAATCGGCTAAGTCTTGAACCTCCTTTCGTGATGCGCGCTATATGCTTCCTTGAGCCTTTTCTCTTGCGTGCTTTTTCCTGCGTATATCCTATAATTGGGGTCCCGCACGCCCACACACCTTCATACTTAGTCAATATTTCAGAGCCCAACATCACCCCACACTACATGCATGTTTCTCCACCCTCAGAAACATTCTACTCGACCAAGGTGCAAGTTGGTTCAAATGGAACCAAGATGTAGATAAATATTACAAAGATGAATAAGGAATGAAAGAATAGGGGAAAGAATGAAGAATGGGGGAACACTAAACCAAAAGGCTGGGGAAGTCCTTCCGCAAGATCGCTTCCTCGACTTATTCCGGTATCGACCTTGCTCTCGCCTTGACGGGAGAGGTTGCTAACCAAGAGGTTTACCTCATCAAAACTTAGGCCAGCTCCCTGGGCACCCAAAGTGTCCACAATTTGTTCCATATCTTTACCCAAGTCTATGAGCTTGTCCATTCTCCGGTAATTTGAGGATATAGTTCCTTCAGTCGTGTCTTGGTTGAGCCCCTTAGTGCCTTAATCTCCTCGGATCTTCTTTCTACGCCAGGACTCTATCCCACTCCGCCCTATTTCCTTTATTCTTCTCCTGGAACTCTTTCAGCTCTGCTTCGAGTGTGGCATGCCAAGGAGCTCACCACCTTATCTCTATCCGCACATGTGTCATATGCGGCCTCAACAGATTGGGAAGCAACCTTTACATCTGTGAGCACCTTGCTATACTCGGAAACCAATGCTATCACCTTCAACCGGTCCTCCTCCTTCAGGTGTGTGGCTACTTCCTCCGTAGATTCCAATGCCAAGGGTCACCTCTCCATGGTGAGGATGCACGTTAAGTCTTCTAGGCATTCAGCGTTGATGCATACCTCTGGGGGATAGGCATTAGATTTGGGTGTTTCAAGATGATGGCACTTTTTATCGAGTCTACTTTCTTGTAGACCTCCTGCACCTTTGCCTTTTCCTCCTTGAGCTCGCGCCTTAGCTGTGCACTGATTAATTCCTCCTGTTTTAAGTTTCTGGCCACCTTAGCCAACTCTTCTTCCTTCTTGGTCACTTTCCCTCTAAAGCCCTTATGTTGTCGTTCCATGCAGAATAGTCTCGCCTCCGTTTCCACCGTGACCTTGTTTAGAGCATTACATACTTGCTCGTCTGTGAGCTCCTGGGAATTTACTAAGGGGTTGTCTCCCTTAGACTCTTGGCAGCATGATAAGCGCCTTCGACAGACTTTAAATTTCGTCTCGTCGACGTGGGATTCAAATGCCCAAGAAAGCATCTTCTTAGTCCTGGGGTACATGCCCTCCTTCTCGAATGATCCCATGGCTATAAGTCTTTCGGTGGGTATCGTGCTCTGGAATCATGTGCATAACACCTTCCTTGAGTCATCCACATAGCCCATCATCTCGCTTCTTTTGCATCCAGAAAGGTCTTCTAATTGAGCGTGTACCTTTGGGGAAGTTGACTGTCAAAGCGGGGCCTCCTAGGCTGTCATGTCCCATTTCACCGCTCTCTTCCCTTCCTTCCTTTAGCACTATATCTGTGCTCCACTCTAATTCCTGGTCTACAAGGATCTCGAGCATATTCTTTGCTTCTCACTCTACCACTTCGGTTATCTGCTCCTTGGTAAAATCTGTGGCTCTCGGTCCTCGGCGCCCTTTAATTATGCCCTTGTATCATTAGTGCCTTCACCTCCTTGTGCACCTTTCTACCGCACGAATATGAACTCTTGCTTCTCTTCTCCACTCTCCTCCTCTGAGTCATAGACACTAACTATGCGAGGTTCCAAAGGTTCATTGTCTTTTTCTGGCTCTTTCTCCTCGCTCACCACCTCTTCACTCTCATCCTCTCCTTCTCCTAGATATCTCTCCATGTTGTTGTTAAGCCTCACGAGTCGACTTCTTCATCCACCTTTTGCTTCTTCTGAGAGGTTGCTTGCACGGTTAAGATATGCACGCCTTCTCTTCTTCCTCTTGGGACTCCTCCAAGGTGGTGGGTTGTTCGGCGCCTCTACTTCTGGCATCTTCTCCTTTACTGGGGACTTCTTCCTCCGAACATAGGTGCTTGGCTTGGCACTCGTAGAAGGCATGCTCACTGTCTAAGTAGTTGGTACACTTGGTGCTCCTTCCTCTCCTCTACCCTCTTCTTAGACACTGGCTTCCTTATTCCCAAGCGGTCTTCAGGTATGGAGATCTCATCCACTAAGTATGCGTTGTTCTCAAATTTTGGCCTTATGCGCACGTATACACGTGCCGCTGTGGATCCTCCAGCAATAGGAAGTGTTATTGGTCTAGTCATGTGGATCTCGTGCGACACGTAATTTTCCACGTATGTGCGCTTACCTCCAGGATAGTTCAGTTTCTTCCTCATATCCCTGTGTTCCTGGTCCAATTTTCCTAGCTCCAGCCTTAGCTTTTTTGACTCTTTAAATCTATTCACTCCCGCTTGGAAGTACTGGGCAGTGAACACGAAAGGGAGCTTGCACGAAGGGCTCTGTGAATCATTAACAAGTTTGAACCTACCAAAGAAAAAGTGTTGGTACACTGTGAACTCAACCTCTCCTTGTGTGGCTGCTAGGAGTTTTTCAGGGATCCTCCACTCTGCCCCGAATGCATTTCTCAAGTGCATATACCATTTTTTGAGCCGCACTTTGTGAGGAGCTGTCATTGTATCACATGTATACTTTTCAAACCTCTTCGTGGGCAAAGGGTCTTCGGCTGGGTACTCCCACACAAACTTATCTGGTGTATCTGACACTCCAACTTCTATAAACACTATGGTGAGAAGGACATTGCCAAAGATGATCTGTCCCCTTCCTTTGCGTGCTTTTACAATTTCCTCGGCAATGTATGCGAGATAAGTTGTAAATAGTCCCCTCTGTGATCTCTCCTGGACATGCGGCAGGGCTTATTGACTTACGTCCACCTTTCTTGGCCATTTAGTTTCATTACTAAAGTGCACGAACATCTTCATAACTGGGTCCTTGATGTCTGAGATGTCATAATACCGCGACCCTTTCTTGCAGGCATACTCTGTGATGGTCTCCTGAATAGCTTCCTTGTCGCTAAGGTCATCTTCCAGGCTATCTCCCTCACATATGAGGCCTGTAAACTATGTAATCAACTGGGGAGTTACATGCATCTTGCGCCCAACAAAGTGGAAGTAGTCCTCGTGCACCCGAGACATCAACCACTGGTACAAGTGATCTGGTTTCCCAAAATAAGGAAACTCGTAGAGTTGCAACAACCCTACCTTCGCCAACTTGACCTTCACATCATCATTGTAGATAGGAAACCCTTCAGGTGTTTGCTTGTTGGTAGGGCGTACTAGTTCTAATGTCATTTATTTTTCTATAGTGTTGGTATGGTGATTATAGTCATTGACTAGTATGTTCCTCAAATGGGATTCCCATTCCTTTCCCATCATTACTCCATCAGGGTACTACATTTCTGCATACCATTCTTCATTTGTTTCCACCTCGGGTTCTAGTTGTTTAGCCTTTACTTTTCCCTTCCCTTTCTTCAGTGCCATGGTCAAGGTAATTGTATTACTCTAGTCCTCTCCTTGTTACTCTACTTTCCTTCTCCCAACCTTCGATCTCAGATCCATGATATAAATCCCCTAAACCTGTGCCCTAGTTTGCCGAACCCTAACTTTGATAAATTCTTCACAAAACATCTTTACACTTCGTTCCAAGCCTGTTTAATTCCTTCCTCCTGGTTCGCAATCTCAAACTGGCTCTTTACTTGTTTGATCACACAGATCTTCTCTCGGATCAAATCTAAAAACATCCTAGCTTATATCTTTCACTTATATCTCCAACTCTTTGTTTTTGCAAAGTAAAATGAGAGTGCCCCGACCCTCTATTTATAGTTTTTCCTTTTTCTGGTCATTAAATGCTACTTTACCTACCCCATACTTTGTTCATTTAATGCAGATTTTTCAAACAAAACCCGTCTTCAGCACCTTTACTCACACACCCTTCCTGCGCGAAAACTCCTCCAACCTTCCTAAGCGTATAAACAAACCAACGATAGGAGACTCTCTTACGCGTGCTCACCCGCTTGAAGGCACTTCTTCTGTCCAGATTCTTGCTTTCACCTACCTCGTGTTTCTTTAAATTTGCTTCATTTTCCTTTGTACGTGGGATATATGAGTAGCTTTACCTTGGCACCAACCATTCTATCTTTTCTCTTCATCTCTCTTTTAACCGGGCTACTCAACAAGGCTCTTCAACACAACTTCCTTGGTACTTTTAATCACGCACTTCTTCACTCTTCTCCACCCCACACTTAAACGATGCGCGGTCCTCTGCGCACTCATAAATTCTCCAAAAATAGCAATAAGGTTACTGGATGTACTGAGGCACAAAACAAAACAACAACATGAAAGGGAAACACAAGGAAAAGAAAATGCGTAAGGGAAAAGTCTAGACTAACTGGAAAAAATGCCTTATTTACAAACACCAAGAAGACTTATTTATACAGGGCTTTAAGCCTCACTGCCATTGAAGTGTCTAGGCAACTTCGTTCCATCCAACGCTTGTAATTGGTATGCGCCCAACTCAAGGATGTACGAGATTGTGTAGGGACCTAACCAATGGACTTTCAACTTCCCAGGATGGCACAAAATTTAGAATCATACAAAGTAACACCATCTGCCCAACCTCAAACTTCTTGTTTCTAATATGGCGATCATGCCAAGCCTTTTTCTTTGCTTTTTCCATTTTTTTGGCTCCAATGGGAAAGTAATCGTCTCTCATCTAGTTTCATTAATTCATCAATTCTTTCTTCACAGCTTGTTCATCGGCCTAATCCTCTTCGCGCGCGCTTATTCGCGTAGAGAAGGTAACATAAATTCAACCGGTAAAAGAACTTTTGTGCAAACATCAATTGAAAAGGTGTGGCTTTATTCAGTATTTTATACGTAGTCCTGTAAGCCCATAAAACTGCTGATACCTTGTCATCCCAATCCTGTCTTCCAACATCACAGATTTTGGTCAAGGTATGACTTAGTATTTTGTTGAATGCTTCCGCAGTTCCATTTGCTTGAGGGTGATAGGGCGTAGTCTTATGATGAGCCACCATGAACTCAGATAGTAGGATCCTCATGGTCTCATTTAGAAAATGTGTACCCCTATCACTGGTTAAACTTAAAGGGCATCCATACCTTGTGATAATGTTCTCCTATAGGAACCTTTACGCCATCACTGCCTAGTGTAATCTTTAGTTGGGGTTGCTACACCCACCTTGTGAGATAATGCGTGCAGTGATGACATAACGTGACCGGTCCTATGTGCTGCCAGGTGAAATAGGTCCTCTGAAAGTCTATCGCCCACTTTTCAAAAGGCTCAGCTCTAGGAATAGGACGCAAAGGAATTTCATCTCTCCTTCATGGTCTACTAATGCGCTGACAGTGGTCACATGCTTTACAATAATCTCTACAATCCTTGTAGCACAAGGTTTCCCACCATAAAACTTATTAAAATCTTGGCGGTGGCATCACTGCGTAATGCCCACCTCGCACTTCCTTCATGTGCTTCCTCCATTATGGCTAGGCACTCATGTTCTAACACACACATGCGTAAAACTTCATCACGTCCCAATTTGTATAAATATCCAAAATCAACATGTAGAGGCGATGCGTATGGCCAAGTGCTTTTCTCAAGGCCTTCATTCCATCCTAGGTGCCACACCTTCTTTTAAAAATACAACAATCTATTCCAAATACGAGGGGCACGCGGCATGATCTAAATAGCTTACGCCGGCATTGTTTCCTCAATGCTTTGCACATCCTCTCTGACTCAATTCTCGACGGATGATCGGGTCCATAATTGCTTTTTCGGGTTTCTACTACAATGGTGAACTCAAACTCTTGAAACAACAACACCCATCAACATATGCACCCTTGACAAACAGGCTTATTTACTAAATACTTTAATGCCATGTGGTTGGTGTAGAATAAAAAGGGTGTTGCCAGTAGATACTATCGAAATTTGAAAAGCACATAGATCATTGATAATGCCTCATGCTCGGTTGTGGTATAATTCTGTTCTATTGGTGTTAACTTTCTACTCATGAAACAGAGAGGATGATCAACAATCCCCTCACCTGGTTGTGTAAGTACTACTCAATGGCAGTTCTTGAGGCATCTACATGGACATGGAAAGGCTTGTCCCAAGAGGGAAATCACAAAATAGGTGCAGTAATAAGCCTATCTTTTAATGTATCAAACGCCCTCTATTGTGCCTTTCCCAATGGAAGGTACTTTTGTGTCTAAGCAGCTCCTCTAAAGGCACGGCGATCTTGGCATACCCCTTAATGAATTTTCTGTAATATCCTATATGCCCAAGGAATCATGCACTGCACTCTAGCTAGTAGGTTCCCTTAATCCCACAATAAGCTGCAACCTTAGCAAGATCTACCAAAAGTGACCCTCCTTACATATGATATGCCCCGATAAAGTCCCAAAGGGTGTATGAACACACACTTCCTAATGTTGAGGATATCCTCAACTCGCCTACACCTTTCAAACATTAATCTCAAGTTGTCACAATGGTCCTTAACTGACATATATGTCCAATCATCCAAGTAAACCTAAAGAAACTTATGAATGAAGTCCTAGAATGCTTAGCACCATTATGCGCGAAAAGACAAGCAGGTGCATTTTTCAACCCAAAGGGCATGACCGTATATGCAAAACTTCCCCACTCGGTGGCAAAAGTTTTCTTCTCCTGGTCTTCCTTTGCAATCCAGGACTTGGTGGTATCCTAAAAATCCATTCGTAAAGGAATAGATTTCGTGCCCAGAACTCCTTCCAAAATCTCTTTAGTGAAGGGGGTCAGAAATGGATCAATGACACAAACTACATTCAATTCCCTATAATCCACACAAATTCTAATCCGCCCATCCTTCTTGATGCTAATTACCATCGGACTTATCCATTCTAATTCTTCTACTACCTCAATGATCCCAGAAGCTATCATCTTATCTATCTCCTCCTTAACCTTCACACATAAGTTGGGATTCATCTAGTAGGGCCTTTTTCTAACCGGGCATGCACCTTCCTTCAGTTTTATCCTCATCTCCCCCAAGGAATGGTGGATGCCTTTCAACTCATGGTACACAATGGAAATAAATCCTTGAATTTGCACTAATAGATCAATGATCTTTGATACTTCCTTCTCTCATCCAATAGTCCCCAATAATAGCTTCCTTAGGTTCTTCCCCGAACCGATGTTAACCTTCTTTGTCTTTAAAGGCTCATGGTAGGCACGCACGTGAGCATCTGCACTACCCACCACTTTGCGTGTCCCCATAGAATGGCTAACATTTAAACTCTCCGACTCCTCTCCATCAATCACATATACTAACTTTCCCTTTTCCTTTTCCAAACATGCATACTCAAGCTAGGATTCTTCTGTTTCTTCAATCTCTTCGAAGCGCACCTCAATCCTGGTTCACCTAGTAATTCTAATAACCTATCTTCTATTCTAGCACTATCCCCCATTGTAAGGTGCTTGATACCTTGCAAGGCCTTATCAACCGATGGTTTGGTACTCCGATACTCAAAGGCTTGAATAAGATCAACCGTAAGCTCTTTCCAATTCCTTATCGGCGGTGTGTCTCCAAATGAATGTACCATGCACGCGCACAACCCTGTAGTGTAGAATACAACTTATGCACCCAGAGGGATGGTGGCAAGGCTTCCGCACCTTCTCTCCAGACCGTTCACACTCTGGATATGGAAAGAGGCAGGCTCCTTCCCATGGTACTCCTTGATGATGGTGGGTATATTACTTCTAGAAAATATGACAGAGAGAGTAATTCTTACCTCGTGTCATTCTAAAAGGCTCTCCTGATGCATGGCCCACCAACGAGCTATTGTGTCGAGCAAGACGTAACTCAAGCATCTCCCTTCATTCCTTTTCATTTTCCACTTGAGCTTTACCTCATGCGAAAGATCTCGGGAAGTCTCCTCCAGAGTACTTGGGCAGTTCTTTTCCCCCAAGGCACCAAACCGTGTGTGCCTTAGTTACCTTGGTCACCGATCCTCTCAACTGCCATCCCATTAATTTGTAATTCCCATGCACCCAATTATCACGTGCAGTGGTGGTATCACTCATCGAATGAGCATCCTCAAACTGGATAACCTCCGTTAATAGGGTGTACCATCTCAGGGTCTCTGATTGAGCGCACATAAATTTTGTCCAAAACCTCTTCTCCCAACGGTTCA
Organism: Taxus wallichiana var. yunnanensis; assembly: GCA_018340775.1. Classification (NCBI taxonomy): domain Eukaryota; kingdom Viridiplantae; phylum Streptophyta; class Pinopsida; order Cupressales; family Taxaceae; genus Taxus; species Taxus wallichiana. The sequence goes on along the minus strand of CM031241.1, from coordinate 342,702,159 downwards.
ATGTAGGGCATTGACTTCCCATCAACCTCATGGGGTATAATGACCCACTCCTCTTTGTTCTTAAAGCTGATGTACCCTTTATTGAACCGAGAGGTCCACATTGTTCTTGAATAACACCAAGGGCACCCAAGTAGTCTTTGGGAAATTATCTCGCCTCGGTGAGTGCGGGACTTCGAAGTCCCCTTTTAAACTTGGCTCCTGGATAGTAATAAGCGCATCTTTCAAGACACCGATGGGCATTACCTTAGTCTTTTTTTCCATATACAACACATTTGAAGATGGTTATAACAAAGGTCTCCCATCTGATGCCATGCATCCAAAGTCAAAACATTAACCTTGGCGCTAGTGTCATGAGTATATATCTTGAGGAGCCATCCATCCACAATTGCATTCTATGCAATCTCCTTTTCATAGTTGAGGTTATGAGGGGAAGGTTTGCGTGCGACACTACATCTCTTGTGCTCTTCTCCGGTGTGTGGTACCTTCTCTCTCAATAAGGATCCGAGAAAAGGAATGATGTTCTCCTGCCTTAGCATTTTCACACCTCCTTGACCTCATCTAGGTCATCTTTCTGTGCCTCAATCCTCCTTCCTTGTTCCTCCCTCTTGGATTGCTCCTTTAGACATTAGATCTCCCCTTGCAAGCTTTGAATAACATCCATGGTGTCCTGATATATCTCCTTCTGATGCATGGGTTCAGGTACTTTCCATGAATGACCTCTTCTCTCGAAACGAGGCTCTTCTGTCTTGGTATCTCTCTTGCGTGCGTGGCTTCTACCCTTGTTGTTACCAAAATAGGCTCCAAACCTTCATCCCGTGTTACCTGAGGCATCCATTGTATGTCTACCTTCTTGATGTTGACCATCGCAACACCTTTGTCCTTCCGGTCTTTGTTGATTCATATGCTCATATAACTCCGGGCACTCCTCATACTTATGCTTCTTTTTCTACACAAGCAGCACTTGCATAAGTCGGGCACTCATGCTTTGTAATGTTCTGCAGTAGATCAAAGTTGAAACATGTCCCTCATGGGAACTCACTCCTTCCTCTCCATGGTTACCTCGTCCACAGAATCCTCCTCGAAAACCTTTTCCTCACGCGCCTCCATCTGCGCGCTCCTCATAATGGTGATCATCATTCTTAGAACTATTGGCAATGTTGGTTTGGCGCACCCCATGATCAATGGCCTCATGTATCTAATCAATGAGCCTACAGTATTTAGTATCATGGGTCGTGGAGGTGTAAATCTTGTAATAACATGATACATTCTTTCTGATTGTGCACTATAGCAAGGGACATCTACTGGCATCATGGTCCCCATGACAAGATTTCACAATCTAATGTTACAACGTGTACCACCCTCGGGAAATTATCCTTAACGTGCCCCTCTATCTCACAATCTATGCACCATAAACCACTGCGAGTCTCATGGACCAAGTTCGCTAGATAGATTTTCCAACTGTTTAGCCATAACAACAATTTGAGCCTCCAAGAACGGGCTAATGCTAGTATCAATACTACCAACGGCTTTGGCACACAAGGCAACCTCCAATGCTTCGCGCGGGTCTGTGAAAGTCTTATGAGACAGGGCCCTTCTAAAAGGGGTGATCAATCCTCCAACAAACCACTTGTGTATCTTTGAGAAGGATGTATATCATATGATAATTTAGACAAGAGAGTTTTAAAGTGCGCATCATACTCCTACACACTCTCTTGCCATTCCTTGTTGTATCTCCTTCAAAGTGCTAATGATTTTTTTCTCGAACTTAGGAATGTGGAACTCTGCTAGGAATGCATTCTTTAAGGCAATGTAATCCACCACTATTTGATGAGGATCATACTTTCTATACCAGCTATGCGCACGTCCTTGCAACGTGGTTACAAATTGACTAGCCTTTCATTCTGGGGTTGTGATACCTTTCACGCGCCATAGCAATTCACACTTGTGAACATGTTCCGCAACATCCTCAATCCCCTGTAATCCGGTAAGTGCAGAGAAATTTCAAAGAAAACTTGAGGTGGTGGCTGGGGTCCTTGTCTTGAACCAGAGCCTTGGTTCCTCTGCGGGTGTTTCCTCCACTGATCCACTGGTCCATTGGGTCCTGTACCTCAGAAACCACCGGATCCACTAGGACCACTTTGGGTCCCGATAGGGCTGTAAGAGCCATGCAAGTGCCCCACGGTCCCCGAATTGAAGTGTGCGATGGTCTGTGATGGTGCCCCACCACTTTGCTTACTTTGTCCTGCGCCACTCCTGGTGTGAGACCAAAAGTTTGTATGCTTTCCCCTTGTCCAAAACTCCTCCAAATATTGGAATATGTGCAGCCATAGAAGAAGGGAATGTAAAATTGTATCTCTAGGTGCGGATCTATTTCTTCCACTAGTTTCAATTGGATCAATACTTCTTCCTAGTTCAGAAAACCAAGTGCCAGGGCTCGGTCACTGGGTGGGCTTAGATATGTGCCAACGAATCTCCTTTCTCCATGTGACAAACTCTCACTAGAAGCTGAAGGGGTCTCCCTCACGCGCTTGCCAAGATGGGGTAACACAGACTACTTAGGCTCCATGTCTTCCGTGTGAACCTCAATTCCTTCCCACAATGTCTATCTCCATAGATCCATCACACTAGCGGCTTCACGTCATCTAGTAATCTCCCTTTCATGTACTTTGCCATACTTGAGCCATCTTTCTTCCCTCTCCTTTTATGTCGTATCATCTGCCATCTTCCTCCACCCAAGCTTCCTTACCCAAAGTGCTCAGAATGGTTTAGCCGGCCATTGGGAGCGCTTCTAGACTCATGGTAACCATCAATATCTTCATAGCTAAAGGGATAACATGTAGAAATGATCCCCTAGGTTCTTGTAGAAACTCAAACTCAGTAACCTCTGAGACAAGAATACGTGGAAATGGCGTATTCCAGTGTAGCTAGCTAGTACTCCTCCCCACCAGTGATCTACAACATGGGTCCACGTCAGATCTACATCATGCAAACTTTGGTAGTCTTCTTTGGTCCATATCCGTGATCCATAATGCCAACTTGATCTAGATGCATAGGCTGAAAGCCACCCAACTAACTCTATTGGGAAACAACAGAAAAAAATCTCATACAGATCATGGTAGAGATTCTCCTTTACCCATCTACATGTATCAAACTCAGGTTCAGTGCTAAATCTCTGGGAAAATTCATCCTCCGTGATCTTGAACCATGATTCAAAATTTTCCAATGTCAATCAATCCATCATTACTCTTTACATGAGATCATGATGCATACTATATCCCCTACAACTTTGAAAATAGGTCCAACTGGAAATGGAACCAAGATGTAGTCAATTTTATTCCCATTATAAGAGGAAGGAATCCCATGTGCACTTTGATCTATCACCCGCGAAGGCGAGCGCTCACTCGAGGCACGCGCGGGTAAGTCTCTCTTTTATATGAGTTTTTAGTGGGAAGCATTCATTAATGACTAGTATAGGAGTATTCAGGAAAGAAGTTTAGACATAAAAAGATTATAGGGCTCAAAACGGCCTTCAGATCCTTGTAGTTTCTTCAGACTGTGTGTTTTAAAAGACTCCATAACACATAATATAACAGAAAGGAAGCTACAACCATTCATTCATAACATGAAAAGAAAGAGAACTTTTATGAACGAAATATACATGAAACCCACTGATATTCATATCTAATTATAACAAGTAACCTCATTGTATTCATTGGTTCATTACAAAGAGCCATAGAGGGCAGACTGTAGTCATGCACATCACTAGGATTTTTATAACTACGCAAAAAGAAAAGAAATTACAATGCTGAGCTTAATACATCAAATCCCCACTCATAGTAATCCTGTAGAGCTCTACCCATGTTATCTCTCTTATCTTCTCCTCTTAGGTCTCTATCTCTATCTCACGCACACACACACACACACACCTTTCTTGGTCCGTAGGCACTTGTATTTATCATCTTCCCAGTGTTGCCCAACTCCTCATTCCGCACCCTCAAATCCGTCGCCAAGTGTTGAATGTGGTCCTTCAGTGAGCATGTTTCCTCAGGCCTGAGCTCTCCACTCCATCTCATGATGGTCTTCTAGAAGATTCCTTTGTTGGCATGCTCTTTCCTAGGCCACCTATTGCAGTGACATCTTATCTGCATGTAACCGATCATGCTTTTCACATGTTCTACCTTTGTTGCTTGAATCGACTAAGTCCTGAACCTCCTTTCGCGTGCCACGTGTTATATGCTTCCTTGAGCCTTTTCTCTTGCGCGCTTTTGCCTTGCGCACCATCCTGTAACTGGGGTCCGTGTGCCCATGCGCCTTCATACTTAGTCAATATTTAGGGGCTGACACAAGTCAATATTCCCTTTTGATCCTATAGTCGCAAGGTTGACACCTTATCCACTTCGCATGCTAGAAGTGCCACATTTTTTTTTGTGTACTACTTGGGACACCGAATATAGATAAGTCAAAACTTATATTGCCTTGCACACGTGCGCCGTGTGTTCTGCAAAACCATGATAGAACCCTTTTGCATGCCTTGACCCGCACGCCCTTTCTTCAAACAATCCGCGTGCCTACACACCTTCTTGTACTTGGCCAATATCTCAGGGCCCAACAAGAGGTGGGAGTGGAAAATGTTTGATAAATCATAATAGATAATGCCTCTAACTATGTTCTTACTAGTAATATGTTAGAGGCTAAATATAAAGTAATATTTTAGACTCCATGTGTTGCACATTGCATAGACCTCATGCTCGAAGATATAGGAAAAAGATTGGATCAAGATCACACGTAGAGCATGCCAAAACATCAAAAATACATCTACTGATCACTCATGGGAATTGAAAATAATGAGGAAAAACACTTAGGGTAGAGAACTTGTTAGGCCAGCCATCACGAGATTTGCAACAAACTTCCTCACATTGTAATCTCTTCTTTTCCAAGCACAGAACTTGAAAATATCTATCTCTATGTCCTAAAGCTCTATCTCTATGCACTCTTGTTGGCGACTCATGTCCAATCTGACTCTGCGTGGGAGTGCTTTGCCCTATCCTCGGCCTTTGTGGCGTGACGAGGTGCACGAGCCTCCAGCGATGAATCTTCATCTATCGCTAGAGTCACCCTCACAAAGATTCTCCCCATAAAGAGGCATTAACATCATGTAGTGTCACAAGTATACGAACCATATAGGCTATTTCACGCTTGCTGATCTAGGGGTGGTAGATCTAGGCTCACGTGTAAGGACCCCTCGTGCAGTCTGTGCCTCCTACACGAGACCAATTCGGAGTTAGTTTATCATCATCTAGGCTTTGTTTGATTTTCTAAGTTTTCTACGTTTTAGACATCATGAAATGTTGCGTATGTTCTAGGTTTAGAGTTGCGTTAGGTTTTCTTGTTGTGTTTCATGTTTCAAGTGTGTATGGGGTCAAGCGTTGAACCCACGGCTCACGATACCAAGTGTAATGCCCTGATTTTATACTCTCAAAACAAAGAGAACTAATAAATTAATAGTCAAGTTTATGGTAATATTTAAAAAAAAAAAAGAGATTGTAAGGTTAGACATTTCCACAATTAATAAATTTCTTGGAAATTTCTTCCTAAGAAAATATTTACGGTTTAAAGCATCTACTAAGCTCCATTAGTTTAATTAGTTATCAAGCACCAAGGTTACATTATTTTCTAACTCAAAGGTTTAATTGTTTTGCTCCTAGCCACTAAGTGGCCCCATTCACCCCATTACCCATGCATTTTATTTATTTATTATTTAAATTTCATTCCCACAAAATACTTTCCACTTAAGAGAGGTAGTGTTTAATTTGGGCCATTGGATTGAATCTATCCTATCCCTTAGATTTAGGTTGCCCTAAATTTCCTTATGGTTCTCTTTTTATTTCTATTTTCCCCAAACAACCTCATTTGCTCTTTTCTTGTTTACAGGTTTTGGAAGAGGAGAAGGAGGAGGAGCCATGAGAGCAAGAAGAGCAACCATGGAAAAATTTTCTTGGTTTTAGTTGTAAATATTTTACTATTGTAATATTACTCATTTGTTTAATGTAGAGATCCTACAATGGATCTGTTTTGTTATTTAATGAAAACATTTTCTTGTTTTTGAGTTCAACAATTGGGGAAAACCCCATTTCATTAAATCTATGGATTTTTACGCATTTGGGTGCCATAAAGAGATTGGAGAGCTTAAACACTTAAATTCAATTCATTTCTAGTTGTTGGAAGTTTCCTTTTAATGGTCTTAAGCTTAGATTTCACTTAAATTTCAAGCGAGTTTTCACGGTATGGAAATTTTATTTTTCGTCAAAAGTGGCGAAACCCACTTTGCCCTACGTAGGCCGGTGGTCCTGTGACCACCGCCCTTCCTGGGGGTGGTTCATCGACCACTTCTCTGTGTTAGGCGGTGGTTTTGAAAGCGTAAGCCGCCCTGCACAAGGTGGCGGTTATGTTCCCTAAAAATAGAACCTTCAAATAATGCATTTTTTAAATAGTTTTCAACTTAAGTTGGTTTTTAATACAATAATAATTTTAACTGAGGGTGTCTTCCATTCATTGGTTGCTAGATTGATAGTATACCTAGTTTGATAACTCAAAATTACAAATGCATAGTTTTATTTCCATTCAATCATACTGACCTTCAACAACATGAAATGTAAATTTTCTTTTATTGAACATACCTTGAAATTTCTCCTTTTAACCATAAATACAAATATGATAACTACTGATTCTGATAACATTCTTTTTGCGATAAAGAACTTCTAATCCATTTATTTCAATAAAACTAGTCCTTTCTTTTCCAAATACACATATGTATCTATATTGTAACTTTGAGTACATACAAATTTAGGAGAGTTTCATTTCAACAACTATACAACTTAAGCTTTCTCCTTTCACTATAACACTACAACTTTGAATAAATGAAATATACAAAAGTTTCCTTGAGCATACAAAAGTTCTGATCTTTCACTCTAAGTGGGAATAATATAATGATCAAGTTACAACATAGAGACTTTTAACAAGGCCAAAACACAACTCTTCTTTTCAATGTCTTCTCCCAACTTCATAGCTTCAATCTTGCATTCTTTAACTCTTCAAAAACTTGGATCATAATACTAAGAAAGGGGGATAGGCGATGCTCTCCACCCAACTTTTAATCCAATAAGAGGAGAAGCCATCCCCTTATTGGCTCCGAGCCCCAACCAAAGAACAATGAGGGATCTTGAGCAACATTTGACAACTTTTTACAAGAAATGGCTTCCACAAAAACATACAATCCATAAACATACAACACATTCAAATGGACATACTCAACAATATTTACAACTTCCTAAAAACACATAGGCTTGACATCAAGCCAAAAGGAGCAAGGAATATGGGAACCACCTCCTTTTTCCTCCCAAGTGAAGTAGGAGTTTCACCCAAAGCCTCCATGTGCACAATACAAACAACAAAACATCCTTATCTCTCCCCTTGCAAGTATGCAAAAATATGTCCATGTTTTCCTTTTCACTCCCCATAGGTGAAACTCCCAATCACACTCCCTCAAAATGCATGCCTCAAAACTCCCTTTTCCCTCCCAATGGTCCCATACTTCCATCTCTCACTCCCTTCTTAAGGCAAACTACCCAACCACATAAAACACATTCACAACACTCATACAATATTCAACAAGCACAAATTTCTACATCCAAATGCATAAATAAAAGAATGACAAGTAGAGAGCCTACCTCTCCATCAAGCTTCCAAGAGCCTTCACTCCAACAAGCTTTTTGACACCTTCAAGCCAAGCACAATCCAAAAGCAACTCCAACAAGCTCCCAATTCCAAAAGTTCAAAAGAAGAAAAATAAACAAGTAAACCAAAATCCATCAAATTCAATCAATAAATAGAAATGGGATGTGAGGATGATGAGGTGTCTCCATATAGGATGCCACTTCATCATTCCTCCATTCCAACACATAAGTCAAACACCATGCCCAAGACAATAAATGAACATGTAAGACATATGACATGCCCACATGACACTCCAACTTGCACACCATGCCTACCAAGGACAAATTAATTGTGGTAAGTAGGAAAGTGCAATTATTTTCACTTTTACACTCCAAAATGCATAAATAAGCCTAAATTTAACTCCCCATACCATAGGTATGGTTTTGGGTGAATTTAAGAGGCATGGGACAAGCTTAGCTTGTCCCACAAGCCTCTAAAAAAGCCTCCCAAGTCAAAATCTGAATTTTGAAGTTGGGGAAGAGTACACAACACAAAATCCAACACAAATCCAACTTACATCCACAAGATTTAAAGGACCATCTACCCTCATAATTATCCAATTGTCACATCCTTATTTTAGTTAACAAATTAAGTTGGATTAGCTAATTAAGACACATTAATAATTACTAATAAAGTGACTAAAATTTCCCAAGAATTAAATACACATAACACAAAATAAAAACACACAAAATTTAAAGGAAAACATTTCACCCCATGGCTATACATGCGAGGTCACCCCATGGGAAACCTCCTAACTAGGCATGCAATAACACCACATAAACATTAGACACAAGTTGTCAAATTTGGCCATGTTCACAAAACACCGACATCCTTTTGTGGTTGGTCCCCTATCCCCTTTCAATGTATGTGATAAAATATCCCTACAATACTGATATAATAACTCTCGGCCTCACGACCACATCAACAACATCAAGAAATAATATATATATATATATATATATATAGAAATCAATAATCGTCATCCAAAATTAAGTAATTCTATCATCTATCAACATATCAAATAATTTGATTCTAACATCCATGAGATTATAATTCTACTCAGAACATCTAGAGTATAACAGTGTCAATATAAAATCTAAATAATGCAAATCAACATATATCAAATTTGTTTGCAGTGTCATCTAGTGTCTCATAATCAAAATGTGAATCACAACATATCAATAGTCCAAATATTTGCATAGTTTATCATCTATTGCTCAAAATATAATAATCAAATTGTCTAAGTATCAATCCATCAGTAATGTAAACATAAGGAAAATAGTGTCGAAGAGGAGTGGGCACTACACCATTAGGTTAGAAATGAAAAACTTGCTTGAGAATCATAAAGAATTGAAGGCTAGGAAAAAAGAGATGGAAGTTGAAATAGGGAGGATGGAACATGCCTTGAGTGTTGAAGGATCTTGTTTTGACCCTTTTGTCCATGTTAGATACCCCTTTCGGTATATGCCTCCCCCATCACTCATAGTCAAGAAAACTAGCCTAAAAAAGAAAGAACATTAAAAAAATATTCCATCTTCCCCCTGTTAGTGCCTCCATGCCAACATAAAATCAGCCCACATTGGATAACCATTGGAAGAAGCAATATAAAGAAACAAATTTTGAATACATTGCTAGATGGTGGTATGATGCAGATATCCCTTTCAATGTTTCCCACTCACCTTATTACTAGCCTATGTTTGATTCCATTGTTTTTGTTGGTAAGGGATTTAAAGGCCCTAGTATTCATGACTTGAGAGGATCACTTTTGAAGAAAGAAGTTGCATCCATAGATGAATATTTGAAGAGTTGTACAACATCATGGGTCAAAACAAGATGTATTATTATGTCAGATGGATGGAGTGATGACAAGAATCGCACCATAGTAAATTTTCTTGCCTCTTGTCCAATAGGTACTATGTTTTTGAAATCAGTTGATTCTTCGATAGGGTGAAAGATGTAAATTTGTTGTTTGAGATTTTTGATGAGATTGTTGTAGAGGTGGGAGTGGAAAATGTTGTACAAATCATAATAGATAATGCCTCTAGCGTGTTCTTGCTAGTAAGATGTTAGAGGCTAAATATAAAGCAATATTTTGCACTCCATGTCCTGCACATTGCATGAGACCTCATGCTTGAGGATATAGGAAAAATATTGGATCAAGAGCAATGTAGAGCATGCCAAAATCATCAAAAATACATCTCTGATCACTCATGGGCATTGAACCTAATGAGGAAAAACAACGTGAGAGAACTTGTTAGGCCACCCATCACGAGATTTTGCAGCAAAGTTCCTCACATTGCAATCTCTTATTTCCAAGAACATAACTTGAAAAGATGTTTTTGAGTGATGAATGGAATGCATCAAAGAGGAGTCACAAAAATATGGGAGAGATAAAGAAGAAACTTTTTGACAATTTATTTTGGAAAAAACATCGAGAGATTGTGAAAATTGTCGAGCCTCTTGTTAAGGTGTTGCGGTTGGTGGATGGGAAAAAATTAACCATGGGATATATTTATGAGGTTATGGATTAGGCAAAGGAGTAGATAAAGGAAGCATACAAAGACATTGTAACTAAGTATGTGCATTTATGGGAGATTATAGATAATAGATGGAATAATCAACTCTATCGCCCTATACATGCAGCAATGGATATTTCTTGAACCCAAAATATCATTACAGAGCTCATCTTGGAGAAGATCAAAGAAGAGAAGTAAAAGATGGTTTGTATGGGTGCCTAGAGTGCATGGTCCCATGATGAGATGCAACAACTTGAGGTTCACCAACATATCGGTTTCTTGGTAAGCCACAAATACCTTTAGGAAAGACCTTAAAGATTGCAAGGAGGTGGACCAACTAGGTAAGTAATTGTAAGTTTTAAAGTTCATTTGATTAAACTTTTTTAATGAATAATCATGAATTTTTAGCATAAGACACAATATAATTTGTTGAATTATGCTTTAAGTTATAAGTTTTACTTTTAATTTTTAACTTTGTGTTTTTATCATCATTGTTTAATAACTAAACATTTACATGTTTTACTACATCACATTGATGGGATTCATTTGGTAGTTAGTGTCCTCAATTGCAAAACTTTGCGATCAAGATCTTGAGCCAAACTTACGGTAGCCACAGGTATGAATGCAACCGATCCATATTTGAGTGGATTCACACGTAGAATAGAAACCATTTGGAATAACAACGATTAAATGATCTTGTATTTTTGTAGTCTGACCTTGGCTAAGGCATGCAACCAATTGCTAAACCAAAGACTTGATACGGATCTCACGAGACATAACATGCACTATTTACACTCGTGCTACTCCCATGCTAATACATTTGTTGCGTAGATGTACCTAATGATTTGGATGGGTCTAAGTCGAGCTAGAGGCCGGTGATGATATTGATGAGGATGACACTAAGGATCCAATTTTCAACAGCGGTGTAGAGTTCAATAATTGATCATTGATGTCATATGGTTTATCCTAGAGTTTTGTAACTTATAGTATTTGTAATGTATCAATGATCATGAAATGTTTTTTTTGGAGTCTCAAACTATGGAGGCCATTTAGAGCGTAATTGTTTATGTATTTTGTTTTGGAATCTCATATATGATATTGTAGACAGGTTTTTGGTGTAATGCCCCTCCATCATCTCGCATTCATTCAACCTTCCCTCTCACTTTTTTTTCCTAAATTTAAATAAATTTAATCCATTTACTCACTCAAATTTTAATTATGTAATGGGCTCCATATAAACCATCTAATAATTAAAATTTGACATTATCTCATATATCTCAAAATTATTCAATCCATGGGAAATAATATACCCATCCAACATCCCACTCTTAATTTCAAAAATGGAATCTATTATTTCACCTAACTATGTCCATCATACTCCCCACTCCATATCACATCCTTATCTTTTTAACCTCATAAGTCAAATTGTGAGCCCCACTAAATCACATCACCTCTTTTAATCAAGGTTACTTTACCCAACCCTGATTACCTAATGAACCACAATCTAAACTCACCCCTAGGCTATAAATATGGTCCTTCTCCCCTCAAAAGGATAAGTTGGGAAATTTGGGAAAATGTTGTTTTGAATTTTAAGCCTCTTGTTTACCATAGTATCCTCATGATGTCCTCGTAATGACACTGGAATCCCCACAATAATTTTCTCATGATTTCTTGGTTCACGTAGTGTGGTCCATGTTGCACGTTGTGTTTGGATCAGATCAGTAGCACCATCTACATACCTGCATCGTTAGGTTCCTTTGATCATCAACTTGCATGTTGTTTTTGCCTCAAAATCCCCCTCATTTTCCAAGTTAAGTTTCAAAAATTTTGAGTTGGTGCCTTCGAGAGATGTCTGAGAAAAGTGAGAAGTCTGGAGAGATATAAAAATTCATGCTTTGAAGTTGTTGGTGCTCGGTTTTAATCTCACCCTTTTCACTTGAAAATTCTTCAGTCTTTGCAGTTTGAAGTATTTTCTATTTCCATGTCTGTATACTTGAAAATATTTTCCTTCATTCGAATGTCATTGTCAATCCTTCTTTTTGGCTGAGGATCACGTCGAGCCTTGTGTCATTTGTAATTTTCTTCCTGTGAAAAGCAATTTGTAATCTAGGCATGAATGGTGGAGTTTTCCCCTTCATTTTATCTTTTATGGGCGTATCTTCCCTGTCAATTTTGCCCCAACATCCACGGGTATGTGGACATCTCTAATTGGATGCGGCGTGGTGGGTTTATCTCTTAAACTTGTCACTTTTGTTATTTTTTACAAAGTGTCAAATTCGCCTCGTGCTTTGAAGGATCTGATTGGTTAAAACAAGCGGGGTAGAAAGGCGGGTCATTTTGTGTTTTGATGCTTTGAAAGGTCAAAGGTGGAAAGGTGGGTCCTTTTTGTGTTTTGAGGCATTATGGTGAAAGGCGTAAAATGTAAAAATAATGCCTAAGGCCCGCAAAGGGACACATGGCCATTTTTAAGTCAAAAAAGCGGAGGCGGGTTGTCGAGACACTTTAGGAATTTTGGCTTTGTTTCCATAAAGGGCTTAAAGTTATAAAGTGACCCGCGACCCCACTCATGCCAAGGGATAAAGTCAAATGTTGAGCCCGCATCGAAAGTCAAAGCGGGAAGGTGGGTCGGCGGAGCACTTTGAGTTTTTGAGCTTTTTGTTGAAAAGAGTTAAAATTGTAAAAGTGAGCCGCGACTCCATCGCCACTCAAGTAAAGCCACATGTTAAGCCTATATCAGAAGTGGATGGGTGGACCAAAATGTCTAAAATGCAATCTCTATAAAAATCATAAAATGCAAAAGGCATCCCCAGGCCCACTTCAGCAAATCTCTTCCACATGGACGACCCATTTTTAAAGTTGTAAAAGTGGGTTAATGGTTACAATTCAACACGTGCGGTTTTCCACAGACATGGAAATAAGCGAAGCATTGAAGAATTTAAAACGTCGAATTCTTGAGCTAGTTGGCACCTCTGAACTTCAGTCGAGCGTTTCTTCTTCGAGATCTTGAAACACTTCTTTTAATTCCTAATTAGTTCTTAATATTTTGATTAAAATAAGTTGTAACTGAATGTAACCATTTTGGAAGCTATTTAGTGGGTTCTCTATGCCATTGTTGAGGTTGGATCTGCTTTACTGTAGATGCAATAGATTCGAAAGTAATCAATACAATTTTTTCCCTTTCTTCCTCTATTATTCCTTCTTTCCTTGTTCAAATTTGTGAATCATCCATCTTTGCATGATAAGAAACTTTGTGTTCTTGTTAATATGATTTGGGAACTTTGTGTCTGTGAAATTATATCTGTTATAAACGTGAATGATTCCATTCTACATCTCCTTTGCTCAATACGCATAAGGCTATACTCTGCTATCTATATTTCCTGAAAGTATTGTTATGTTCTTCCTCTCTCATCTCCTTAGTTCTTCCATTCTTTCGTATTGATGATATTTAGGCATAAAACATTTCAAAGTATCAGGAATCCACACTTTGAAAGTTATACATTTGTATATAAGTTTTTACGCTTGCTTTGATAAGGGAACCTCTCCCATTAAAGAGGAGGAACTTGTTGTCCACATTGTGGTTTGTTAAAGTATACAATACTTATTATCAGTTTGTCTTGTATTTTATCATTATTCTTATTCCACACGGAGGTTGAAAGCGTTACACATGTTATCTGTTTGTCTTGTATTTTATCATTATTATTTATCACACGGGGTTGACAACCACCGAGGAAGTTAACACTTCTCAGATCTTCTTTGTTAGGAAGCCCGCATAAAATATCTAATTAGTTTCCTTTAGTTTCTTTGAAATTTGTAGGTTTCTTGAGATCATTTATGAGGAGCCCATCATCTAATTTGCACCCGTATCAGTCATCACCATCTCCAAGGTACTAATCCCTTGCATATTCGATGTTGTTTTGTGTTTATTGATTTCTCGTACACTAATATGGACATGAAGCAAGAAACTCCGATCAACATTTGGCACGCCCGGTGGGACAAACACAAGTTCTGGTCACTTTTCTTTTTTCTCACCTCGTATAGGTGTCAGTAAGTATAACATTTATTGTGTTTCATAGTTCTTGACAATCTAGATATATGTTACACATATTTCATTTTTCCGACTCACCTATTTCTAGGGTTTAGTATTATCTCCCTCCGTGTGGTGTTGTCTTTACATTCAGTGGTGTAGGTCGTCTGGGAGGTAAGTGCTTCTGGTTTTTAATCGACTTGTTATTTGGTCATTCATAGTTAGTATCAATTGTATTTTTATCATTAATAATAATAATATTATTAATATTAAATAAATAAATAAATAATAAACAAACAAAAAAAGGTTCTATTATCCTAAACTAGCCCACCCTACCTAACACCCCATTCAACTCTCTACCCAACTCCCATTTTGTTTCCCTCACCACCGAGCTACCATATCCATTTCCTCACTCCTCTCGACCCACATGAGCTTCCTACCTCGTTACTTGACTCATTGCCTCTTCCTTCCATATCACTCTCGAGATCCCATCTCCCTCGACCTCTACCAATGCACACCTCCACACCAATCCTCACCACTTCACCGCACCCATCTCTCTCCTCTCCTCAGCCACTCCTCACTCCATAATCTAATCCCATCTCCTTTTCACTCCACCGAGCTACCATCCCCACACAACAATTTTCCCACCAGAACCCACAGAGCCCATTCCAAATCCACCGTCCACTCCTTGTGAACCTTTTCAACTTACTCCACATCCGTTGACTCGACCCCTTTGATCAAGTCATCACCATTCCTTTTGCAAACACACCATCATCCTTCTAATCACCTCCCTTAAAATTCTATGCCAACTCGAAAGCCACTCGGATCACCCTTCCATCCAACTCGACTCTCCGTCCTGTTCCATAGTTTGGATGTCTATCTAACTCGACCCATTTACAATCCTTACCTGCACTATAATCTGAGCCATCACCTCCCTTTCTCATTGCTCCACCCCACTTGTAGCTCTCCTTTCCTCGAGTGATCTCCCATCCACGAGCCTACGTAGGACCTCCACTGATAGTCTAGATAAAGTGAATATCCATGTAGACTCGTAAGATTTCTATTCTTACTACTTTCACCTATTTCCAGCGTGGTTTCAAATTCATGCAAAAGCTCTGTGGGTCATGACTATGAAGTCTTTTGTTTAAACAATTATCAATCCTTTTCATCACATTTGTAAAGTGTGCAGTAGCACCATAATCATTCATACTTTTCCCGTTTAGATTTTATGTGATTATCATTATGTCATCATGCATGTAAAGATCCCCATCCATGTTCAATATGACCAACCGCAAAGAAATGTAAGAGAAGATAGTCTTGTAAGATATTCTCGGTTTCACACAAATTCCTACCTACCATGGCGTCCACAACTAGATCCCAATCCATGGTTCTTCTTCCTTCCCGAACTCAACTTTCTCCCACTCACTCATCTCCCAACTCGGTCATTCCCATCTTCCACCCAAATCTGTCCTATCTTAGTTCCCATGGCTCATTACACTCACCAGAGTCTTCTACACTACCCATCGAGCTATATTGGTCATCCCCTTCTCCCACTTGGCCATCCCACTTGGCTCCACACTTCCCACCATCCTGACCTCTCATTTTGAGCCACTCGATTTCACCCAATTCTCCTCACCAAGCCATCTTGGCCACCACATCCCACTGACCTATTCCCTTTCACGTTGACCAATCACTCCCCATTTCCACTACAAGCCAACCGCCCAATCGACCACTTTTTAACTCCAAGTCAACTGATTAATTCACCCACCAAATTGATTGACTTTTAACACTACATTATTTATAAGTTTCAATTTCCACATCATCTATTTTGTCTATAATAAGCCATTTATCTCGAATAGTCCATATCGTTTATTTGGTCCATCATAGTCTCCCCTTTAGTCTATTTCATTTATAGTACTTATATGAGTCTATAGTCTCTCATTTAGTCTATTCCATCAGTCGGTCTAGCTCTTCATTAAGTTTATATTAATCTACATATTATTGTCCATTATTCAGATTGTTTTTATACATCTTGCAATTTTGTCACCTTTTATATATATATCATACATCATTGGTCTGTAGTATATATATAGTTTTCATTTCCCTTAATGCATGTTGTTTTCTTTTAATTTCTTATCTAGCGTTAGCTTTCTTAGCTTGTTTCATATCATCTCATTTGAACATTGGAGTACAGTTTATTAATTGTATCTATCATACTTTTATAATCGTATTATTTGATTATTCTCTTTTCTTTTGTAGGTGACCACTTCATGGCTGCACCTACCTCATTTCATTGTCAAAGACATATTTTTATAATGTTTACACAACCCAACTACATCTCACCGAGATCGTTAATAATACTACTCATCATGATCAGTGCTTCTTTAGTATTTGTTGTCATTTGACGATATCACATATCACTTTACAACTTGTCACTTGATTGTTTGAAGCATACTCTTTGTTTGCCTCAACTTGTTATTAGATAAAAAGGAAAAGTGATATACATGTATTCTTCAATTTTCCCTATTTTCTCTTTTTTGCATGGTAATTTTCCTTTCCTGGGTGATTGTCTGCATCGAACTTCATATTTCAACTTTAGTACAAACCTCGTGCATCCTACCTACTCATATAGCTTAAATAGGGGTTTAACTCTCTGCATCACATATTTTATCACACACTACCTGAAATATCACAAATTAATCGACACACCGAAACATTCCTTTCACCTGGTTCACTAATTGGGATTTGATCACCCAACAGGAAACCGTTTCAGACATTTCCCAACCATAACTTACCTGAAACCAAACATAGTTTACCTTCTTCTAGGTCCTCTTCTAGGTGATTTTCTTTTTTTTCACACATGTCTTCTTAATCAAAAAAAAAAACAAAAAACAAAAAAATTGTTTGCCTCACTTGTTTGTTAATATAACAATAATTTTATTTTTTATGCCTGTAATTACACGATCCACCACTAGAAAAATGGAACACAACCTCGCCTCACATAGTGCTTCATCCCGACCACTTACCACCTCAACAACTTCATCCTCCATGCCTCTCCCTACCTCCCTCACAAGCACCCATTCTCTCACCAATATACCTCATCCAATATCTTTCGGTCATACTTTGGTATTAGACCATCATTCCATCCCATCTAGGCTAGAAAATCCACCTTCAGCCGGATCGAAGCTTGTTAGTACTCTCATCTTCCCTCTCGGTGATCCAGAATTTCAACAAATTCTTGATGCCAATCCAGTGGCTCTTCAAGACTATATTTTGAATATATATATATAAATTACTCTAGATGGCTTATTCCTTGACAAGTTTATCCTTACAATACTAGTTCTGAAATTATTTCATCCACAACCATATGTGATTTGGCTTCATCCTCTATCAACCCACCAGCCCACCAGACTACTCAAATAGTCACACCCATTCCACCTAATCTTCCCCAAATCAACACAACCATTGTAACTATCGTCCCCATCACTATTATAGCTACAAATTTCACTAAGTTGCTATTATCCAACCTCCCCATGTGTCATATCCTTTATCTAAACAAAAATTCCTCTCACATCACAAGTCTATGCCATTACTTCTCAACTTCCTCCAATAATCCCTTTGCAACATGCAGTGTCACTTCCAGTCTATCAACCCATCTATACCCATATCCCCACTCAACAATTACCACAACAATCTACCAGTCCCAACAATCATACCATGCTCCTATTTCTCACCAACAAACATTCTATCAACCTCCACCTCAACCACAACCCATAATTTACACTCACCCATATCAAGTTCCTCAGACACCCACATCCACAAGTTCAACCACCACCTCTTATTTCTCAACCAAAATTCCTAATGATCCCATGCAGATCTTAGTAATTCAAGGTTGCCTTGACCTAGAGGTCAGTATGTTAGGGTCCAAAGTCACTTTGTCTTATGAACAAATATGTAATGAACCCATTCATCCATCTGTGCCAATGAAACCATATCCTCCACACTGGGAATTACAAAGTTTTCCAAATTTAATAGCAAAGAGGACCCTCAACAACATCTCGAGCATTCAAACATGCGTGTTATCTTATCACACATGACCAATATTTGATGCTCCATACATTCCCCATGTCTTTGGTTGGCCTTGCCTTAGATTGGTATAATAATATTCCCCAATATTCCATATTTTCTTTCTCTCAGCTTGCGAAATTATTTCTCAAGCATTTCTCAATTAATATTGCATGCAAGGTAACCATCAACGATATGTATACCATCCACCAATTCAAAGATGAATCCATCATGGATTTTTCATTGCATGATGGCGTAATATTATAAACCAATTATATTTTACTCTTCCTCAAACAAACCTAATCGATCTCTTCGTACGCTCTTGTGCAAAACATATTTCATCAAATTTACAAATTCAATCATTTCACACTTTTGAGGAAGCTTTCACCATGGCTCGTAAGCTTGAGACATGTGCCCTCGAACAAGGGAATTTAAAATTAAAGTCAAATAAGCCCAAAACAAAATTTTTCAGACCATCCACATCAAATGATAAGTCAAAGACAACTACCAATGTTGTCATTGTCAAATCATCTCCTACATCTACATCTACTACAATAGCCCAACAACGATTCACACGACCAACACCCACTTATACTCCTCTGGGAGAATCATATAGCACCATCTTTGACAAATTAATAACAACACATTTGATCACGCTTCCACCTATCGACTCATTGATGAATCTAGACCAAGACCTATGTGGTATCGTGAGGACCATTACTGTAAATACCATCAAGTCCAAGGACACGACATAGAGAGATGTCGAGAATTTCAAGGATTTGGTCCAAAGACTCATCGATCAGGGAGATCTTCAAGTAGATAACCCAAATGCTTCACCCAATCAACCATTAGATATTTTTAAACAACCATTTCCAAATCATACACCCACATCGACAAGTCAAACTACCACTGCTTCTATATCTCAAACTCCCAATACCCACACCATAAACACTATCCACATTGGTGATAAAGATCCAACTTCATCCAAAAATTTACCTTCTTCATCAACCATTACATCCGTCCCCTTAGACACTCTCCTTACATCCACAAACTCATCAACACTCATCTCCATACCAACATTAGTCACGTCTACGTCCACTTGACACCTCTTCCTACACCACACCTATATTTCACACCTACCCCCTCCCCCTTTTACAAATATTACTCCTGTTTCGTCACTTCTTACACCTACTTCATCAAATCTGATTACCTTACCAGAAATCATTCCACCTTTACCCATTATCCCATCCTTAGCATCACTTCAGTCCCTCTTTCCACACTTTTACCAACACCTACTACATCTACTATTATACATTTGTCTATCTCACCTTCCTCTTCCACGACCATGTCATTACTTGATAATTTTTGGCAAGCATTCCAAATTTCCCGACTTCAAATTATCATCCCATTTCCTCTATACAATTAGATACTCACACATCTAATCAATCCCACTCATATCCACGTTAATATCATCTTCAGTTCCTCATGTAGAAATTCTTGTCATTCCTTCCAACAATCCCATTCATCAGACAAGATTTAGACCCCCATTTCCCAAACGTCCTCCTTCACATCCCCATCAAAAAGTGGACCTCACTATCCCCAATACCAATTCCCTTGAAGCCACACCATCTTCTTCTATTTTAGGACCACACCCCTCATCATCCTCTTCCATTTTGGGAGCATCCCTTCATCAATAACCCACGCTACTAATAGAGCAACACAACGACCCTTTTCCAACCAATATCTTAAAACTGATTCAAAGGCATCTGCATCCTCCACCAATATCCCGCATCAAACACATTCATCTCCCCTTCCCAAATATAAGACAACGTCAAAAGCTATCATTACACCACAACATGTCCAGGAATCATCCCAAAGTCCTCCATCGATAACCTCAGGATATTATACCACCATGTTTCATCAGCTACTCCAAGCCTCAGTGATCACCTTACCACCAATTAAATCTTTCGACCCAAGCGCACCAAGGCCATCATGGTTTAATTATAATCTTGTTTGTGCATTTCACCATACCTGGACATGACACTGAACACTACAAATCTCTCCAAGCCATTGTGCATCATTTTGTCAATGAAAATCTTAATGATGAAAAACCAACTCTATCACCAACCCCACCAACCCCCGCATCCCAACATGTGTCTATTAAAACATCTAGAATGCCCCTTTCATTAAGAAATCCTATCATTACTCCATCACCAAAGAAGATACAACCAACGACATCACAAATGTACTACCAAAGGAGGATGATCCTAAGGATCGTCCTCCCCTTTTAATCAATGTTGTTCAGATAACCACCCGTTTGAGACCATATAATCCTGACTCCACCTCACCATCCACTCCAAATAATTTTTTGCTATCCCTCCTCCTAAGGAACTTGCTGCCTCCACCCTCATCATGGCCAAATGTTTTCATCATTACTCCTACCACTAATCCCACATACACATCTTCATCTTCTTCTAAAGCCAAGGTATCTATTTTGGCCACCCCGAATCCTACTTCCATCAAACACATCATTATTAAACAACTTCATCAAGCTCTAGTCAAAATGTCGCTTTATGAGCTCATTCAAAGCTCTCCACACCACAAATAGGATCTTATGGAAATTTTGCAACACATCCATGTATCATCTAATGAGCCTCAACCTTTCATGATTTAGCTCACGCCTTCGCAGTGTCTGCCACCATATCATTTGAGAGTTTAGAAATCCCCAAGATACCACAAGAAGAGCATGATCTACCTCTATTCATCATAGTCCACATCAATGACACATGCATCGACGAACCATGATTGAAAATGGTGCCAGTATCAATATCATTTCTTCTCATACCTTCAATCAACTCAAATTGCCTAATACCATTGTTGCCAAGTCTCCTACCATTCTTTGTGGCTTTAATGATGTTTTCACTCCCCCATTAGGAATGGTTGTCCTTCCCATCATGTTGGCCATAAACTCCTCCATGAGCTCTTCTACATCATCATTCCAATATAATATTTTACTTGGATGTCCTTGGATTCACGCCATGCATTACGTCCCATCTACTCTCCATCGATGTATCAAATATGAACATGAAGGGACCATTTATGCTCTTCCGGCCAAGGTCCCTCCTTCCAAGACATGTCGCATGATCTATAGACCTAAGGATGTCCTTGTCCCCAAAACTAATTTTTCTGATGCATCCACCAGTTCTTTTGTACCTCCATCCACATTACCCCATAATGGATCCTCTGATACTATAATGCAAAATATTGCTTTAGGGGATATCAAATCCTCACTCTCAATACCCTTCCTTCTCCCAATCACCTCGGCTGCCCTGATAAGGCCCCTATGTATCAATCAAATGTTGGGAAATTGTCTCATTTGGCCCTTCTTCTCTCAAAACCAACTTAGTCTATGGTGGCCTTGATCAACCTTCTTCTCATACTGAGAATCACCTTCATGCCAAATGATATACATGTGATTTCAGATTTCTTAGTAAACCATCCTTCACTCATACATACCTCTATCATTGTGCATGGAAGGGGTTTGGCTTGGGACGTTATGAACAAGGCCCTCATGGAAATATCTTTACCCAAACCCATGAATCATGTCAAAAATTTGGCTTGGGATATAAATATTCCTCCATCCCCCCTTAACACATCTGCATCTTCTCCCATCCACCTTGATTCATCCACTTCTTCTCCATCCGGATACCTTACTAATTCAGAGGACACTTCTTCTCCATCTGACTATCCTACTAATTCAGATAATATCTCATCTCCATCCGACTATCCTACTAGTTTAGATGATACCTTCTCTCCATCCAATTATCTTATGGATCCAGATCAAGATGACATTGTCCCTATTCCCCTAACTTTTTTTTGATTTCCACCATTTCTCTTGGACCGGTGACTTACCAAGTTGAAAATGAAACCCAGTCTTTTCCCCTTAAGCATCCAGAGATGGTAGAGGAAGATTCCCTATCATTGACATTCTTCAATGTGATGATGATACTTCCATTATTTCCTACATGGGAGCGAAGGTTCTCATATCCAAAAACCCTTCCTCCTGACATGTCCAATCTCTTAAATGAATCCACTATCGACATTACTATTGGAACTCCTCAAGAGCCCCACATCCTTAAAGTAGGCCAATATTTGAAACCTCAAGAACTCGAAGCCTTCACCTCATTCTTATCCAAACATAGCTAGGATTTTGCATGGTCATACTTAGACATGCTAGGTCTTGATCCCTCCATCATTTTTCATAACATTGTTGTCATCCCCAATGCTAGACTAGTTAGGTAGAAGCTTCGCCACATACATCCTTAAATTTCTCTTCTTGTGAAAGAAGAATTGCAACATCTTTTTTCTACCAACTTCATCATCCCCATTGATTATCCCTAATGGGTTTCTAACATCGTACCCATCGCTAAAGCATCTGGAAAGCTTTGTATATGTACTGAATTTTGAGATCTTAACCTCGTTTTCCCTAAAGATGATTTTCCACTTCCAAATATTGATCAACTTGTAGATCTTATATGCGGGACATGAGATGCTTTCTCTAATGGATGGTTTTTCTAGTTACAACCAAATTTTGATTGCAGAAAGATCAACACAAGACATCCTTTATCACCCCATGGGGTACCTTTTGTTATCATGTCATGCCCTTTGGTTTAAAGAATGTTGGGGCCACATATCAACGAGCCATGACGTATATCTTTCATGACCTCATACATCAAACTGTAGAAGACTATGTTGATGACCTCTTGGAAAAATCTAGACATCGATGTGATCATCTCTCGGTCCTTGAGATCCTTTTCAAGCATCTCATTCATTTCTTCCTTCACCTCAATCCGACAAAGTGTGTTTTTGGAGTTCTTACTAGGAAACTCCTTGGCTTCATTGTCTCTATCAGGGGCATTGAGGTTGACCCCACAAAAATCAAAGCAATTCTCAAAATGCCCCCTCCTTCCAATCTCAAGCAGCTTTCACAGTCTTCAAGGCTGACTTCAATATGTTCGTCATTTCATATCATAACTTTCCGATTGATGTCATATCGCTTTCATCACCTTCTTCAAAAAGACATAAATTTTGATTAGGACCACAACTATCAAAAGGATTTTGAAGATCTTAAGTGATACCTTTTATCTCTCACCGGTACTCACACCTCCATGAGGGGGAGCCTTTTATTTATATATCTTTGTAACTAATCATGCTCTAGGAGCTATGTTAGCACATCGTGATGGCCAAGGACATGAACATGCCATTTATTATATCATTCATACTCTTTCATGACTGTGAAACATGATACACTGAAGCTGAAAAATTATGTTGCGTTATTTTCTTTGTTACATCAAAACTTGACACTATCTTCTTAATCACAAAACCTATATTGTTACTAACTTCCAACCTCTCAAAGTAATGCATTCTAAGCCATATCACAATGATCGTATCACTCGATGGCTTCTTCTCATGACCGAGTTTGACCTAGAATTCATTCCTCAAAAAGTAATTAAGGGTCAAGTTATCACCGACCAATTAGTAGAAGCCCCTCTTCCCAATACACAACCTCCTCATGATCACTTCCCAGATGAATCAATCAATCAATTTCATCATGATCCCCTTAAAATGACTCTTTTCTTTGATGGTTCTAAATGCCAACAAGGCGGAGGGGTAGGTGTTGTTCTCATTCCTCTGGGATGCCCCTATCTCCTTAGCATTCAAATTAGATTTTGAATGTACAAACAATATGGCAGAATACGAGGCCCTTATACTAGGACTAGAAACTGTTGTCTTTCTAGGCATCCATATTCTTGACATCTATGGTGATTTTGAACTAGTAATAAAGAAAGTCACAAGAGAGTATCAGTGTAAAAGTGATATTCTACAACAATATCATGACATTTCTCATCATTTTCTTAAAGCCTTCGATTCTTACACTATTCAACTTGTCCCTCATTTGACCAATCATTTGTTTTCGTCTGATACAATGGCATCCCTCATGGCCCTTATCCCTTGGAAAACGCAAGAGCCCAAGATTTGGTCATTATACATCATCGTAAACAACCATTCTATGACATACCTCAGATTCATCTGGTCGAACCTAATTCATCAGATCTCTGGTATTCTCAAATCTTGATTATTTATCCAAATCCATCACTCCTCTTGATCTTTCTAAAAATGCTAGGAGGTATTTTATCCAACGTGCTACTCGTTATGTGATCCTTGGCGGTATTCTTTATAAGCATGGGTTTGATGGTATCCTTCTCTGGTGCCTTAAATACCATGAAGCCTCTCAAGCTATCCAAGAAGTCCACGATGGTATCTATGGTGGGAACTTTAGTGGGTTATCTGTTGTCCAAGCGCATTCTTTTCTCGCTATTATTGGCCTTCTCTTAACCACGATTGTTGTGAGTATGTCAAGAAGTGTGTAAGATGTCAACAACACTCTAATCTTATCCGTATTCCTAGCCAAGCTTTTAAACCTACCCAAGACCTATGGCCCTTTTCACAATGGGGCCTTGATCTTATTGGTCTAATAAATCCCCGTTCATCACAACAACATCATTCTATCATCATTGCTATACCAAATATTTCACTAAATGGGTGGAAGCAATCCCACTCACCTCAACTAAATCTGGCCCAATCATTAATTTTATATATCAACACATCATCTTCCGCTTTGGTGTTCCACATAAACTTATTATGGACAATGGGAAGTCCTTTAAAAACAAGGATCTTAAAAAATTGGTGATGCATTTAATATCCAACTTAGCTTTTCTTCCCCATATTATCCTCAAGCTAATGGCCAAGCTGAGGCCACTAATAAAACTCTTCAAAATATCTTGGCCAAGACTATTGACCAAGCAGGTCAAAATTGGCATCTCCAACTTCCCTTTTCTCTGTGGGCCTATCGCACTAGCATTCACACTTCCACAGGGGCTACTCCATTTTCTCTTGTGTATGGATTTGAGGCCCTTCTCCCCTTGAAGTTCAAATTCCATCTTTATGTGTGTCTCTTCGCAACTTCATTTCTGATGAAGATTATCACCAGGAATATCTAATGCAACTTGAGTTATTAGACAAGTGTCACCTTCTCGCTCTTGAGCACCATCATGTTTATCAAGAGCGTATCCAACGCTTATAACAAACACATCAAAGAGCACAATTTTAAAATAGGTGACCTTGTTTTAAAGGAAAATTAGAATGTCACTACCTTAGAAAGGAGCCAACGGGGAAAATTTCTCCCAATTGGATCAGACCATATATTATCACGCATAAGTATGGGTCTAGGGCTTATCATTTGGCTTCCTTGATGGTAAACTAGAGATCGAACCCCTTAATGCATTGCACTTACGACCATTCTATTGTTAGTACATGCACTTATGAGCATAGTCCTATCTTTAGACCATGTCTCCACCATTATCCCCTTCCATCTATCATGGTAATGATATGAATTATGTGGTCTACCATCACTGCTTTGATATGACCTTGAATATGAGTACCATGGCTCTACTCATAGCATATTCATTATGGATAAGTTCTCCCATTTGGTGAGAACCCCATAATCATTACATCCATCACCCTCTCATTTTCCTATGACAGTCATGTAAAGGGTACAAGGGTGTCTCTTGATACATCATCATCCCTCCTAAGTGGTATACTTAGCTATTCCCAGCTCTCCCCCATATAAAGCTAAAATTCATGCATGCAAAAATAAATCAAAGTTATCCAAAAACAGACTGATCCCTCGAAGGACAACTATTCATACAAAAAGAAAAAAAAATAAAAATGCAAATCAAAGTCAAAAGAAACATCATAAGAAATAGACCGATCCCTTGAAGGATGGATATCATATATTATTCTTGCCATCCATATTATGTATATAGTAGACCATACCCTTGAAGGATGGCTACTCTTTTGTTATGGCATTCGGAAGACTTCCCACTTTGATCAACCTTCTTTTTATCAACATTCCCAGAAAGCTTCCCGCATTGATCAACTTTCTTCTATTATTGTTCTTTCCCTTTCCCAGAGTTGGGGCATAGACTTAAGGAACACCACCTTTGGAGAACCTTCTTCCCGCATACAAGTTACATCTCAAATCCCTAGTCATGTCAATATTAGGTTTATGAGAATATTTCATCCATATTTCCCTCATGGTCTTTTGGTATAACTAAATATCGTTGGTTATGTGTTAACACCTGCTATTGGCTGCAAGTGCAATGCCTTGAGTGGTACCTTATTTTGTTTACCTCCTATCTAGTTTGAAGCATGGTTTTCTTGCATGCCCCTTGTTATGGTCATGTGACACTCATCTCCTCAAAGTCATCTCTCATCATAATCACATTCTTCAAAATCAAATTTCAAATCATAAATCTGCATCCATATATTTACTCCTAAGGATGTCCCTATTAGCATCATCCATAAAATCATGAAATCTATTACTATTTCTACACACTCTTTGATACACTATTCGGTTTGGGAATTCTACTTGATCTCCGTTGTAGTTTGTGAATTCTACTTGAGAATATCTCTCAAGTAACATTCATTATCCAACAGCTCCTCATCCCCCACCATGACCAATGTGACCTTTCTCCATCCATCCTCTCGCATCATCCTTCTCTTCTCACCAATTATCCACCCATTACCCTTCTCATCACTCTTATTCATGTCTATCATCACCTAGTGCAAACATCATCTTCTTCACCATTCTAGGATTTTCATCCCCATCTTGGCACATCTACGTAACTCCCCACGCAACATGAAAATCCTACTCGAAGTAGACCTATCATTCTGGACAAGGTCTCATTTGTAATCATGTCTGTTGACCATTCCTTCCTCCTAGTCTCCTTTTCAACCCAATTTTCTCCTAAAATTCATCCCATCTCATTCTCCACTGCTCTTCTCACCCACTTCATCCTTCTCCGTTGTTTCTTTGATCCTTCACCCATCCTCCACCTGGATAATTATTTTTGTGTTTTTCCCCTAATATCCTTTTACTGGCATCTATTTTATCATTCCATTTCCCTTTCATTCTTCTTTTGGTCTTGATGATCTTACTTAACCACCCATTTTTGCAGGCTTCTTAATTGAAATATATCTCTTTCCTAAGATCACTGCTTGTAGAAACTCCTCCACCATTTTCTATTCCATTGAAATGACAATCATCACTAGAAACATCTTCCCGCTCCATAACTTCCTTTTTAATGAACTCTGACATCATCACTCACACAACATGGGCATCCTAATTAAGGATTCCCCTCACACTCTCCATCCTACACCACATACATTCCTCCATCCCTTTATGTTACACTCCTTTGTTTCCTTTTTTCCTTATTATCATCTTAATATCCATTTTCTCCTCGATCACTTTACTTACACACTTTTGTAGTATGAAAAATATGAGGGTTCCCCTTCACTCCACTTTTTCATACACTCTTACCATCAATATTTTCAACTATCCACTTCTCTTCATCATTCTTCTTCTTCTTCGGCTTAGTGATCCTACTTAACCATTCCTATGGCATGGCGATCTTACTTAAGAGTCTCTCTTAGGAAATGATCTATCTCCTTGCCTTTTCTTCCTCCACTTTTCCATCCCTTTCCCATTCACTATCCACATTTTCTCTTCATCATTCTTCTTCTTCATAAACACATCCTCTTAACCATTCCCTCTTTCTTCCTCTCTCTTAAAATATCTCTTTCTTTTTCTCACATTCCCACCATCCACATTTTCTCTTCATTCCCCATAAACACATCCTCTTCTTTTCCCTCATTTGGAAATCTAACTTAATCACTATCATCCCCATCATCCCTCATTTGGAAATCTAACTTAACCACTTCATACCATTTCTTTCATCTTTACTTCCTTCATCTTCATCCACATCCTCATCCATTACATCCTCTCCTCATCATCATCTCCACACCAATCATTATCCCTCCTTTCTTTACTCTTTCCACTCCATTTTCTAGAGTTCTCCCACATATCTACCCCCATACTTACCCGTCATTGTCATTGTTCATCTCCTAACATTATTTCATCATCATCTTCCATTTTTGCTAATAATTATTGGTGGACTTCTCCTAAAATTCATTTATCCCCATTCTACACGTCCCTGTTCACTCCTTTTTACCTCCTCCATTTTCTCTTCCTTCCTTTTTTCTTTTGTGCCCTCTGATCATTATTAGGAGGATTTCTCCTAACATCCATCCATTGGCATTGCCTTTCCATCTTCCCTTCACCTTCTTCAATATCTCTATTGTCTTCATCATACACCCTCTCCCTATTTTCTCATCATCAATTCCACATTTTTTCAATATGTATGTCATTCCTCCCCTCCAACTTCTCTTTACATGCCTTATAATGCTCACTCTTCACTTCTTATCTCCCATTTTGGTTTCCTCCCTTTTGCATCATTTTCTCTGTTGTCCTCTCCTCCTTTCTACTCCTGGTTTTCTTTCACTTCCTTTGTATCATCTTCATCCCCTCTTCTCCTCACACTTTCATCTTACTTCTCCATTGATAACCTGGCTCACCAAGCATTGTCCCATATTTTTTATCATCCCACCATCCACATGCATTTCCATGTGTTCTGTTTCATATTCTTTACCTGGGTCTTACCCTAACACCTTGGTTCAATTCCCTTCCTGTTTATGCTCTATCATCTCTTCTTTCCCTCTTATTTCCACTTTCCCATTACCAAACCTCTTTCTCTACCACCCCTATCTTATTCCATCTCTATACATCAGTTTCTTTTCCATTCTCTCATCTCCTCTATAACCTCTTGGCTCCTCATTGTTCCTTTCTTTCTCTTCTCTATTCTACCTCCTCTCTCATCTTCTTTAACTTCTTCATCTTCTTCATCCCCTTCATCTTTCCATCCTTCTCTTCCTTTTCCTGATGTTATCCCCTACCCTCATCACATCTTATTATTCATCTCTCCTATCATCCTTCTCTAATATTCTTCACCTCTTCTTTTTCTCTCAACTCTTTGTCATCTCTTTCGTGATCCATTCTTTCTCTCCCTTTATTTTTGATCTCCATCTCCCTTTCACCCTCTCTTCTGTCATTTTCTTGTCTTCTTCTTTTTCCTTCATCATTTCTTTCTCCCACCATCTCTCCTCTTTATTATATTTATTGCTTCTTTACTATGGTACATCTTTGTACGTTCACTATCTCCTCTAATCTCCTTTCTCTTCTCATCTCATCTTCTTCTTGTTTGTTCTTCCTCCTTCCCTTCTTCTCCTATTCTCTTTCTCTATTTTCTTTTTCTCCAAGTCCATCATGCCTTCTCTATTTCTTTCCCCTTATATTTTCCCACTACCTTCATATTAACTATCATTCTTCTCTCTTTTGTGCTTTCATCTATCTTCTCACCTCTCTTATCATCCTTCTCTATTATTCTCTTCCTCTTCTTTCCATCACAATCAAGCATACATTCACACTCCTCATCATCATGGATGATGGTTTCTCCATCCTATTACACCTCATCCCTTTATCCTCTTTCATTTGCTTCCTCTCCTCCACCATGTCCACTCTACTCCAATCATGTCCTCTTCCTCTTATCTCTATCATCTATCATCTACATCCCTCATCCCATCTTCCTTTGAAATTTTTGTCTTGGAGGATACCATAACGGCCATCACCTATCTGATCTTGTTCTCTTCCACGAATGTTTGTTCTACTTTTTCACAAAAGTAGCTTGACTCCTTTTCCTATTTGTCAAAGAAGTGATAATTGCTTTCCTTTTTCTTCACCCCATTATTCATCTACCTTCAACTATAAACTTTCTTAAGAAACATGTTTTCAACATCCTATTTAACACCCTCTTGGGGAATTTTATCCAATTTGTTCTTCATATCCACATTCGTGGTCATGTTATTTCCCCCTGGGATATTTTATTTCAACATTCATCTCCCATTATGTCATTTTCATGTCCTATGTTGGGGCACCTTTTCATCCTTGTACTTGTCGATGCATATAACTCACTTTTTGTCCTTCTCATGCCTCATGTCTTTGGGGGCATCATTATTTTCATCCTCATCCCTTTTGCGGATGCATGATTTTTCACTCGATTCCTCACAGACAAAGGATTTCACATACCTTTCGCATTCATTTGTGCATATTTTGATGTTTTCCTATGACCCATTGGTCATCACGGTTTACATCCATATTGTAGTGGTCTTCACCCACTCACTGGTCCATAGAACGTTGTCTCTGTCTCCGTTGAGACCGCAATTGTCCTCTACCGATGTGATATTGGAGTCACCACCATATTTTTCATTATCATTGTGATCCTTTTTCACCTGGGGAATCTTGCCTTTGGTCATGTTTTTATTCATCCCCATCCCTTTTACGGACACATATTTCATCTAACCCTTTTTGTTTTTGTCTCGTGGCTTGCTATCGCAAACCACTCAACAAAAAGGGGAAAATGTAGACACCAATTTTTGGTATAATCCCCTCCATCATCTCACATTCATTCAACTTTCCTCTCACTTTTATTTTTCCTAAATTTGAATAAATTCCATCCATTTACTCACCCAAATTTTAATTAATTAATGGGCTCCATATAAACCCATCTAATAATTAAAATTTGGCATTATCTCATATCTCAAAATTATTCAATCCATGGGCAATAATATACCCATCCGACATCCCACTCTTAATTTCAAAAATGGAATCTATTATTTCACCTAACTATGTCAATCATACTCCCCACTCCATATCACATCCTTATCTTTTTAACCTCATAAGTCAAATTGTGAGCCCCATTGAATCACATCACCTCTTTTAATCAAGGTTACTTTACCCAACCTTGATTACCTAATAACCCACAATCTAACCTCACCCCTAGGCTATAAATATGGGCCTTCCCTCGGAAGGATAAGTTGGAAAATTTGGGAAAATGTTGTTTTGAATTTTAAGCCTCTTGTTTATCATAATATCCTCATGATGTCCTTGTAATGACACTGGAATCCCCACAATACTCTGCTCATGATTTGTTGGTTCACATAGCATGGTTCATGTTACACGTTGTGTTTGGATCAGATCAATAGCACCATCTACATACCAACATCATCAGGTTCCTTTGATCATCAGCTTGCATGTTATCTGTTTGTCTTGTATTTTATCATTATTCTTTATCACATGGGGTTGAAAGCCACCGAGGAAGTTAACGCTTCTCGGATCTGCTTTTTCAGAAGCCCCACATAAAATATCTAAGTAGTTTCCTCTAGTGTCTTTGAGTTGCAGGTTTTTTGAGATCGCGAGGAGCTCATCATCTACTTTGCGCCCGTATCAGTCATCACCATCTCCAAGGTACTAAGCCCTTGCATATTGACATTGTTTTGTGTTTATTGATTTCTCATACACTAATCTAGATAGGAAGCAAGAAAATTTGATCAACAAATATATGATATGGTTTTGATTAGGATGATGAGCCATTAAAGACACCACCGCCACCATCACAAGACATAGCCGACACTATTCACACTCATGCTACTCCTCATGCCAATACAATTGTTGTAGATGTACCTAATGATTTGGATGGGTGCGAGTCGAGCGTGAGGCCGGTGATGATATTGATGAGGATGAAACTAAGGATCCCATTTTCAGAGCGGTGCAAAGTTTGATGATTGATCATTGATGTCATCTAGTTTATCCTAGAATTTTGTAACTTGTAGTATCGTAATGTATCAATGATCATGACATGTTGTTTTTTTGGGGTCAACCTTAGATGATGATAGTAGTGACTAGTGCTTGGTCCCTCATTATGGTTTCATAACTTTATATTTATATGGTTCTCTTGTTCTAATTTCATAATTAACCCTGAAAAGGCCATGACCATAAGAAATATAAAATGTTCAAACAGTTAGAAAGTGCCCAAAAAGTGGTGGGAAAGTGGGAAAAGGATTAGGGTGCCCTAACTAGGACCGGGGCACTGCTATGGGGTACCCCAAGTACTAAAGCCTAGGTGCCCAGTCAAATGCTAAAATGATGGAAAATGATGAAAAAAGACTGGGAAAGTATGTGTTGAAGGTCGGAAATGACAAAAAAAACAAATTAAAATGGCCAAAAAGATGGGGTTAATTAGTACTTTCTTCACTCAAAACCATATGAATAGTAGTATGAGACCGAGACTAAATAATGTCTAAAGTGTGTGATTTTGTGACTACATTTTCCCCCACTTTATGTTGGTGAGTGGAAAATCTTGGTAACATAAAGTAGATAGAGATGCGTACTGATAATCCATGTAGAGTGATGTAGAAATGTGTTAAAGGACTAGACAAAGCATGGAGTGAAAAAATGATGGAGCATGGAAACTAAAGATGCAAAAAGCACAAAAAAGTGATGAGAGTGAACCTAGGGAAGAAAATGCGTGTATGTGTTTCTGATGTGTGTGATGTACCTGCATGGTTAGTATGGTGTGTACTACCACAAAATGTTGTTGTTTGCCCCCATTGTTGTAGTTTTTGTTGACTGTTTGTTTCTCATAAGATGGAATTGCAAGGAAATAATGATCAAGTAGTCAAATACACATGTATATGTAAAAATGAATGTAAAAAGATGCATGTATATGTATAATGAAAAGATGTAAATGAAAGTATGAAAATGAAAAATGGAACATGTGCACTTGATCCATGTGATGAGAGAAAGGGTGTAGAAAGAGGATATCTTATCCTAGGTTTTTTGGGTGATCCGATGCCATAGGTCGAAGAAGTGTAGGGAGAAATTTGCATTATTCTCCAACTGTAATTGCTTCCTTGAAGTTGTATGAAGAGATCTCTGTACTATCTAGTTTTTTGGGTAATCCGACGCCATTGGCTGAAGTAGTGTAGAGAGGAATTCCTTTGTATCCTCTAACCTTTAACTACTCCCAGAATGCTAAGAAAACCATGTCTGTAAAATCCATTGTGTATGGGGTTTCGTAGAATGGTCTAAACCCACTCATTGTATAACCCACAATGCCAAGGGAGAAATTGAACTGAATTGAATTGGTGTAGAAGCATTTGTATAGTATGTAAAACCCAAATGATGCCCCCCTCTTTGGGGGGCATGCACATGTGACATCGTTGATAGGAGAATGTGGCCCCAAAAGAGGACCAACCACATGAACTCTATAACTCTGCCCTGTAGGGGAAAGGAAAGCACTTGGTAGAAACCAAGGCACACAAAAAGAAAGAGGCTAGCCAAAGACAAGTGTTAGTATGAACAAGCATGCATGTATAAGACAATGTGTAATCTATGCAAACAATGTATAAGCTACCAAAAATATAGTAATGTAAACATGTAAGAAGACAAAGTAAGCCACACAAAGTGGGCTGTAAACATGGGACATCACTCATGATGTCACAAGACATGCAAGGCCATCATGGCTACATACAACAAACAAGTGTGCACACCAAACAAAGGGCAAGGCCCACATATAATAACAAAAAAAAAACAAGTACAAACAACAAATAGCCATGGAAGAAAGTAATCTGTGAAAAAATGTTACACATGAAGCACCTGTTAGCATGTTAGAAAGATAACCAATATGTCAAAATTGTGTATAACCATGTAATATAGAGTGCTAAGTACAAAATGAAACAATAACACATGTGAGAGATGAATGTGGATGCCCCCAATGACCAATGTAGGATGGGTAGAAGGAGAGCATCTATGCTACGTGTAAAAAGATATGTATATGTGATCACAACTAAAAAAGGTGTGAATGCATGTGTGTATGGTATAGATAAATGACATATAAGATATCTAACTAGCATGTGTAATAAAATGACCATATACAAGAAAATGCAAGCAAGAGTAAAATAAACCAAGATATGCAATATGTTGTGGATGGATGGAATGGAATGCAATATGGAATGATAGGAGCCATGTGCCCCCAAGTGAATGGAAATGTATGTAGTGAGGTTCATTTGGTTTTCCCCCTCAACAATCAAGAATGAACCAAAATGAGAGTGCGTCATCGAGAAATGGTTGAATGTGTGTGTTGTGTCTAACACATGTGATGAATGTGTATGTGTGTGTGTGATGATATGTGACCTAGAAATGAATTATGTGCATGACCCTTATATCTGAAGTGTATATCATGAAAAAGATATTGAAAGTGATGATGATATGTAGCCTAAATCGTATATCACTACTAGATGAATAGAGGGAGTGATGATGTAGCCTAAAGTGTATACCACTATAAGATGAAGGGATAGGTGACCATTTAGCCTAAAGTGTATGTCACTAACCTAGTAATGTCACATGATAGAAGGTTGAATGATGAATGTGTGTGTATGATAAGGTCCATTTGATTTGTAAACCCTCAACATTCGAGTATGGACCGAGGAACTAAAGTGCATCATAGGGTAGTGAGTGCAAGCACGTAGAAGACAATGTAATATGTGTGATGATAATAGATGACCATATGATGTGTAAATGTGTAATACATGATGAATAATATGCAATGCAATGTGTGTAGATAAACTAGTAGTGTGAAGATGCATGTTATGTAGTATGTAGGATATGAGTAGTAAATGATGCTAGACTCATGAAAATAGAGTGTGACACATATATATGATGAATACTAGTGTGGTGTGAGAAGATATGTATGATGATGATAAAAGTGTAGTGTAATGCAATAATATAAAAGTAGATAAGTGTGCGCTATGTGGTATGTATGATGAATGAGTAGTATATAGTGTAGACCCTAAATATGTGATGTGTATAATGTGCAATGATAGTATGATGTGTGATGTGTAGAAAGTTTGATATATATGTGATGTAGACATAAATGTAATGTATGATGTAGATGTAGAGTGTATGGTGTAAGACTATGATGTGTGAAAGAGATGCAAGTGTGTAGTACCTATTGTGTAGTGTGTGGGTTCATGTGTAGTAAGCCCTCAACATTCAAGTGTGAAATGAAGCACAAGAGTGTGTCATCGGGTATATGGCGATGCTTGTATAAGTGTGATGATGAATATTCAATGTGATGAGGATGTTATAATGTAAGATAGAAGGACAATTTATGTTGTGATGGGATGATGATACTAGGTTGGGGGTGGATGTGTTAGATGTTATGCCCCAAGTGTGTGTGAATGAATGAACTATATCAATGATAGTGAAGGAAAAATGTCCTCCATCCGATGCATGTGGTGTTGAAAGCATATGACCTACTCTAAGAGTGGTGGTATATGAGATAGAAATTCCATGGTGAATGAAGTCTATGTGCATGTGATGGGTGAATATATGATGAAGACCGTGGTGGAGAAAAATGTGTTGGTGATGGAGATCTACGTGATGTCATGAGTGTGAAGGTGATGGACACCCACATGGAATAAATTGAGGTGGTGATCTATGTCGAGATGCAATAACGGTCCTAGGAATGGGCCTGATACCTATGTGTAGGACTAGTGGAGTGGTGAGGTCATGTAGACATGCACGAGTAGGTGAACTAGGAGTAGATTGCACTTTGAGTAACATAGAGTGTGATATTAGATGATGTAGGTGGTGTGTTAATTGATGTGTGAGGAGATGATGACCATGGAGTAGATGGAGGGACACCATCAATAGAAATAACCTGATTATTATGGATGAATTTAAGTCACAAATGATTCATAGAGATGATAGATTGAGACCAGATGAATCCAATTGAGACCAAGAAGCATATCACACCATCAATTGTGTTTCCAATGAGGAAAGGCACAAGCATAGTAAGAGGACCAACTGTGATGTGTATTTTGTGACACCAAAGGGTTTGTTCATAGGGTATTCAATTTGTGATAGAGGGTAACCGATAGCCTTAAGAAGTGGAATGGAACATGCACTAATGGGCCATGATGGGTTAACCTTAGTATTATTGATGGAGATCAAATCGATAGATGCCTTAATATGTAAGTGATTAGATGTGAAATTCACATGATAATCATGGTTAGAGAAAGAGATGATTGATGGTGAAAGCATCAATATGTGCAACTAAGAAATCAAGAGCCCTTGATGTAGGAGAAGGCACTACGTGATATACATGATTATTTGATGAGTAGTTACTTTTGTATCATGCTTGGGTAGAGGGTTATTAAAGATTTTGAGCTTATGATTCTCATTGATAGGTGGAGATTGTGTAGATTCTGGAAGCTCAATTTGACCCTTTAATCAATTAAACCTTGGATGAGAAATCGTAGTCAAAAGAAACGATCGGTGGAATGTCCTACACATTGATGATAGTCATAATGGGAATTTTCATCAAAGTTATGCCCTTTTGGTCGAGATGGATCAACTTGTAGAGGGGAAGGTAATGTAATAAGGTTACTATCAACTAGTTTTGGTAACAAAATTCACGGAGGGATGCTAAACCTAGAAAAGCTACACCTAAATGGTTGTGATTGTAGTTCCTTGGTGGTAGAGATTTGCATTGATGGTAACCTTTATATCAGAGGATTTAGTTGTAGATGGATTGAATGTTGACTTACCTTGAAATCATGTAGATGATGATGCTTGCTCATGATACTTAAGATTTGCCTATAGCTAAGAGCTTGGTTTCACAAAGCTTAAGAGTATGAAAAAGTTGATCAAACGAAGGAGAGTCTCAAAAGAACACTCTCCTAGAGAGGTGGAAAGAGAATTTGAATGAACAATATCTTGGAGTTTGGACATCACAAGTATATTAGACATCTTAGCTAAGTTGTTTTTATAAGCACAAGACATAATCGAAAGGTGTTTGTTAGACCCTTGTTTAAGTTGTGCAAGTTGAGCATAGGATATCTTAGAGCCAATGTTAATAGAAAAGTGAGTGAGGAAAGTATCAACCAAATGCGTGAAAGAGACTACTGAATGACATGGAGGTCATAAAACCAATGCATCACATAATCTTGCAAACTATGAGGGAAAATATTAGTGAGTATAGTGTGATCATCTACATAGTTGAGACATGCTACATGGAAAGCTTAGAGATGCTCTTGTGGGTCACCATGGCCTTTAAAAATGGGTAATTTGGGAGAGATGAAGTTAGGTGGAAATGGATAGGTAGATATAGCTGGTGTGAAAGGGGTATGCAACAATGAAGTAGAGTCTAAATATGGGGATACATGAGAAGTAGTGAATTGGAGCTGGTGAATTTGATTTTGTAAATCTTGATATAAAGATGTTAAATCAAGAGTGTTGAGGAAGAACCAAGCATATATTAGGCATGCTAGGGTGAGTGATGGGAGCGGTAGTTGTAAGAATAGGATCGAAACATAAGTGGGTGGAGTGGAGACCATGGGAGCTAAAGAATGAGTATGCACCAACGGTGGGAGCTTCATGAGTTTTCTTAGCAGCGATTAAAGCATGCAAGACATGAGGGAGATGAGTAGGATTTTTGTGCAAAGCTTGTCAAAATTTCAGTAATAGTGTTGAGTTGATCTTGGTCAACATTAGTGTCTTCATCATAGGACTTATCACTATCAGATGCTTCTATTTCGTGGAGAGGGACATTGTGTGAATTATCCAAAGGATTGTCAGTAGTAGCTACAAAAGTAGGGATATCAACCATTGGTTTGGAAACCCTATGAGTGAATGAAGGAAGCTCACAATATTGAAAAGACCCAAAATGACCACTATGAGTGATGGGTATGAAGAAAAGGCCTAAGGAGAAAGGGTATTTGAAGTTTGGGTTCACCAAAATGATTAACTAAAATGTGGTAA
The DNA here is from genome assembly GCA_018340775.1 of Taxus wallichiana var. yunnanensis. Lineage (NCBI taxonomy): Eukaryota > Viridiplantae > Streptophyta > Pinopsida > Cupressales > Taxaceae > Taxus > Taxus wallichiana. The sequence continues at coordinate 342,664,103 of CM031241.1, read as the reverse complement.
AATGGTAGTTAATCTAACTAGGAACAATAATAAATAACAATAAATAAATGTAATAAATAAATATAGAAAGTGACCCAAACAACTAGACTAATGAAATAGAAACCCTAATATGTAAAGAAGGGTTGGAAGGAGCTTAGGCTGATTTTGGTGAACTTGTTAGACTATGTGATATAGAAAATAAATCGAGGAAAAATGACTATGAACGAAAACAGGTCAAAACTCTAGAAAACATAGATTTGAAATGTGAGTGGATTGGGGCACTGGGAGAGATGGGCACCTATGGGTCCCTAGTTTAGTTATGGGCCTGGTCTATGAAAAGGTGTCAAAACATATTTGTAGGTGTTATGATGATCTGAAGCCTTTGCCACCTATCACACTAACTTTTTCTGTATTTGTTTATATGTCATTGGTAATCAATAATGATGAAGAAGACTGCAAAACCCCAAGACAAACATCAAACCCTAAAAAAGAAAGATGCATATGAAGGGGTTGGATTGTCCTTAACTGCCACAATGGTGGACTTACTAACTAAGCGTTACACTACATCTCAAACCCGATGTATTTCTATGTGTAAAAGTGTGTGCAATCATGCCCTAGGTGCTCTTGTGTGCAATCACACTTTGTGAAAGTAGCGAGCAATAAATATGTGTAGAAAATGTAATAGAATGGTGAATGGAATAGAATAAACTTCCCTCCTATGAGTGTGATGTAGATGAACCAACCTTGTGCCTTTGTGATGGAGCTAGATGGATGCAAAGTGTAGCCTTTGATGGATGCAACCTTAGGTGATGATAGTAGTGACTAGTGCTTGGTCCCTCATTATGGTTTCATAACTTTATATTTATATGGTTCTCTTGTTCTAATTTTGTAAATATTTCAAGGAATGAAGATATATTTGACATTTTAAGCATGAGAAATGTTTCAAACTCGGGAACTTTGAATTTGTGTAAGTGTGTTTATTGACCAATTCTACATGATAATAGACACACTTACACAGTCAAAGTTTTAAGACAAGAAATTTTCACTATAGGTCTATTAAGGTGGAACATACCTCCCCATGCTAGTTAGGAGCCTTGATGATTTTTTTAAATTCCATAATTACCTCTCTCGGGTATGTGCAAAACCCTAGTTAGGGCTTAGAGAGAGATTTTGAGACTTATCAAACTTTTCAAAAGCCCAAATTATCAGAGAGAAAATTATGAGATAAAAACATGATTTTGGGAATTTGACGTGAATTTTGTATTATTTGCATGTGCCAAATATCAAATTCTCATAGAAATTTGTTTTTAAGGCCTAAAGACCTAATTTGCCAATTGTAATTGTTTGTTTGAGAGGCTTAACATAGTGGTTAATTCTTAAAATTTGTGAGAAGCTAACAATCCATAATGAGTACCTAAAAAGGTAAATGGATTCACATAACTCCTTGGAAATCCTTCATAAAAATGACATTTGTTGAGAAATAAGGCTACTAGGAAGAGTCTTAATTGAAAGAATATGCCATCTTATTTGGATGCTTTGCATTAGAGTATGACTCTAAAACTTAGTGAGGATCTATAAGATCATAAAATGTATATAAAAAGGGTTTTGGTTTTCCTAGTAAGCATGTGTAACTCTCCAACTATAAGTTTGTGTACGGGTAGAACTAGTAAGAGATTGAAATAGGTGTAAGAGGATGAACCAAGTTTGATAAATTCCTTTGCTTTGCAAACCCACTAAAGGGCATGAATACATGAGATACATTATTGGGAAGATATCCTAGAGTTTTAAGTCTTGCAAGAATAATTCTTAAGACAAAACCCTATATTGAGAGGACTAAACCTAATACTAGTGAACAAAACCCTATATTGTTCACTAGTATTAGGTTTAGTCCTCTCAATATAGGGTTTTGTCTTAAGAAGTATTCTTGCAGGACTTAAAACTCTAGGATATCTTCCCAATAATGTATCTCATTCATTCATGCACTTTAGTGGGTTTGAAGCAAAGGAATTTGTCAAGCTCGATTCTTCCTCTTACACTATCTCAATTTCTTACTAGTTCTACTCTGCACACAAAACTTATAGTTGGGAGAGTTATACATGGTTATTGGGAAAATAAAACCCTATTTAGGTATACTTTATGGGCTTATACCTCCTCACCAAGTTTCAGTTGGACTCTAATATAAAGCATCCAAATAGATTATAATATTCTTTCAATTAAGACTCTCTTCCTAAGAGACCTATTTCTCAAGAAATTTATTGTTTTGAAGGATTTTCAAGAAGTTATGTGAATCCATCAACCTTTTAGACACCCATAATGGATTTTTAGCTTCTCGAAAAGTTTAAGAATCAACCACTCCCTTTAAGCCTCTCAAACAAACAAATACAATGGAAAATTAGGTCTTTAGGCCTTAAAAACATGTTTTTATGAGAATTTGATATTTGACACATGCCAATAATATCAAATTCATACCAAATACCCAAAATCCTACCACTCTCTCATAATAGTCTACAATACCAATTTGAGCTTTTGAAAAGTTTGATAAGTCTCAAAACTCAAAATCTCTATAAAATTCTAACAACAATTTACATGGACCATGAGAGGTAATTATGAAAATTTAAAAACAAATTTTGATTTGAATTCTCCTAAGCTGGCATGGGAAGTATGTGTCATCTTAATACACCTACTGATGAAGATTTCTTGTCTTGAAACTTTGTTACAAGCTCTTAAACTAAACATTTACATTCAGCAGGTTAATAAACACACTTACACGAGTCAATGTTCCATGAGTTTGCAACATTTCTTGTGCTTAATAAGGTTATCTGAGATCATCATTCCTTGAAATATAGTCCTCCCAACATCCTTCACACCATTCATCTAGTGATTTTTCATAATAGGGTTTTACACAAACCTGAGAGAGGTAATGATGGAATGTTAAAATAAATTTTAATTTCAAGGCTCCTAACCAGCATGGGGAGGTATGTGCCACATTAATACACCTACAACGTAAAGTTCTTGTCTTGAAAATTTATTGCAGGCTCTCAAAATGAACATTTATAGCTAGGTAGGGTTGATAAACACACTTACACATTCAGAGTTTCGAGTTTGCAACATTTCTTTCGCTTAAAAATGTCAAATAGATTGTCATTCATTGAAATAGGGTTCTCCCAACATCCTTCACACCATTCATAATAGTCTTTATAGTACCAATTTGGTATTGTAAAAAGTTTGATGAGTCTCAAAAACTCAAATCTCTCATACAAAACCCTAGCTAGGGTTTTACATAGACTGAGAGAGGTAATTATGGAATTTTTGAAACAAATTTTAATTTTAGGGCCCTAACTAGCATGAAGAGGTATGTACCACCTTAATAAACCTATAATGAAAAGTTATTGTCTTGAAACTTCATTACGGGCTCTCAAATTGAACATTTACAATCATGCAGGTCAATAAACACATGTACACAATCATAGTTCCCTAAGTTTACAACATTTCTTGTGCTTAAAAATGTCGAATAGATCGTCATTTATTGAAACAAAGTTCTCTCAACATCCTTCACATCATTCATCTAGAGCTCTCAAATTAAACATTTATAATTAGACAGTGCTCAATAAACACACTTACACCGATATAGTTCCACGAGTTTACAACATTTTGTGTGCTTAAAAATGTCAATAGACCGTCTTTCCTTGAAACAGAGTTCTCCCATCATCCTTTACACCTTTCATATATAAAAGGAGTCAAACAACAAAACCGAGGTGAAAGTATAAACAAACCAACAAGCGGAAAATACATAATGATTCAAATCCAATTCTCCTAAAAACCTAAATCCACGAACTCTAACCTTGAGCACCACATGGACAGCCTTGTGTGTTGCCACATTGTATTTTTAAAGTTTAGTACATTTTAACCTTATTTAAAACTCAATTCCTCCTATTTATATCACATGCAATTTGAGCACCTTGTTGGATAGTGAAAGATTTATAAGATGTTTGGGAGAGGGAGGTGAAGAGTTCAACCCACCCTAAAACATCACTTCTTTTATATTTTTGAATTTAGAGGAGCTTTTAGAGGGATCTACCAAAGATAACGGGAAAAGGTTTGCTAACTCATCTAGTTATAACTAAACCCACCCCCAATATTAGTAGAGAAAACCCTATTAAATGATAATTTTTTCTCCCACATAGCTTAGAATTCCATTATGAGCCACTTTTGTAAAGGGAGGGTGTGCAAAGGGTTATTTTTAGCATTTTCAGCATTTTTGCAATTTTTGCACTGTGAGACATTTTGAGCTCTAGAGTCCACTAGGGTCTCGCATGACAAAAATTGTTACATATCATTTCATTTTTCCACATAGTTAGTTCTAATATTATATTTATAGTGTATTTTTGCATTGTTCTGTGCTAACAAGCATCTAGTTGGGAACTATCTAACCACCCACTTTGGAAAACAATGCTCCAATATTCTTCTTGCCTAGCTCATAGTTACTTTACGGTGAAAAATATGCCGTAGTGTGGAAGACCAAAATTCAAACTCAACTTGAGTTTGAAGAAATTTGGCTAGTTATAAATGGTTTTATAACTAGATTAATGATGAAAGCAACCCAACAAAAATAATTTGATAGGGCCAATTAGAAGGCCAAGTTGATAATCTTATTTGTAGTGTCCGATGACGTGTAACCCCACATTTGAGATGCTAAAACAACCAAAGAAGCATGAGACAAGTTAAGCACTGATATACGAGGTATGAAACAAGAATATAATACTAAATTTATAGAGTCAGTTATGTACACTAAAATTTAAGATAAACAAGAAAGTGGAGGATTTATTGCAGAGAGTTGCAGAATTGAGGACTTCACTTCTAGCCCTGGGAGAGGAGGTTAATGATAAAACTCTTGTGCCTATTGTTACGAGAGAAATTCCTCCCTCTTACCACATTTTTGTGATGATAATCAACTTGTCAGATTAGAACATCAGTTTTGAGAGGCTGGCGAATTTTCTACATCAAGAAGAGGAACTTTACAACAATGATGAAAAAGAAGAGCATACACTATCTTCTCATCAAAAAGGGAAGGGAAAAGCAAAATCTTCCCAAAAGTCCCAAAAACAACATCAGTAAGGGGACAAGCAAAATAAGAAATTTTCTATCTACAAATGAGGACATGAGTTGAAATATTGCTGGTATAACACATAAAAGAAAGTGTCGAAGCACAATCACCGAGAGAGGGGGATGAATCAGTGAGAAATAAAAATTTTCATTCACTTAAACAAGTTCATCCATTAACCATTCAATTAACCATTAAGCATGCATCCATAAGAACATAACCATAGAAGAGAAAATGAGAGCACATAAACAAAAGAACACAAGATGTAAGTGGGAAACCCTCAAGGGGAAGAAAACCCACTGAAACACAACTTTATTAGAGAAATGAATCAAATTTAGTTGAGCACCAACTCAACAAGGAGCACTAACCCCTAAGTTTAGTGAGGCACTAACCCCAAAATGAGCATTAAACCCTATATTTAATAGAGAACCAACCCTTCAAGGAGGCACTAACCACCAAGATGAATCAGCACCAACCAAATCCACCTGATATGTTTGTATCCCTTGATTTGTTGCTGCAAAAACTGATGATTACACTTTGAAGCTCTCTTTCCTTCATTTTTCTTCAAATTTTCTCTCTAGGTCAACTCGCTCTAGATCTTCTCCACCAAGCTGATTAGGCCTAATGAACTATCTCTCCAACACATGCACACACTCTAGAACATCTCCACACACTCTTTTTGGTCACAAATACTCTCTATACATTTTCTTCTCTTCTCTTCCTTTAACTCACATTTTCTCTCACACTCACAACTAGCTCAATGATCTTTCTAATTTGCTTTTATACCTATCCTATGATTATAATAAATGTAGATAGGAAATAATAGAGTAAAGTAACTCCTAAAAAAATAACATCATAAAAACACAATTCATAAGACCATATAGGTTGCTAACATCATCTAGAACCATCTACACCTCCATTAAGACTCAAGAAGCCCCAAATCACCAAAACAACCAACTTGCTAAAAATGAATGTTATAGAGAAAAATAACAATAACTAAAACTCACACACCACTTAGACATGTTTTATAAGACTTAAACCATCTCCCAAAACCATGAAATATCCCTACATCACCATCTCACCTCATAAATCCACTTGAGAAAATGCACAACTACCATGCCCCAAAACTAGTCTTCAGAAAAGAAGCTAAAAAACAAATCAAATGATATAATCCATGAAACTGTAATATACCAATGGAAATATCATGACCTCAAGGTCATCACCAAGTGCATAGGATTCCATAAATCATATTATAGCACCTCAAAACGCTTCTACAACCAAGTCACTGAAATTGCTCAAAATAACCTAAAACCATTAGTGCAAAGAAACGACTTCAAAATAACTCCTAAGGGTGAAAAATGATATAAAACCACCATAGAAATGTATAAAAAATCCCACACTTCCTCAAAATATAAATTAGTCAATAAGTCTAATGGACAACTTAATCACAAACTGGACATTTCTTGAAACTTTCATTTTTGAGTGGGGTCCACACATACCTGACACCTAACTTACACTGGATAAATATGGAGGAATAATATACAACATAAAATAATTATAATTAAAAAACAATCCATTCTGGGCCACCACCATTAAGATCTCTCCCATCACTTTTGACTTAGGGTTTCAAAAGGGTTAAAAATTGTTTAGCTTCTTAACAATTGTTCATAAAACTCTGACAATCAAATGACCTCATTCCACTTGGAAAACCTTATTATTAGACCTCTTCAACTATACCTAAGATCTTGGGTCCCCATACAAATCACACACATGTAAATGAGCATCAGAAAGATCAAATTTGACCTTGGTTTCTCACTTCAACAACTCGGTATAGGTAAAAATGCAATATCTTTCAAAATATTCAACACCAAGTCATGAAATTTAGACCACACCTCTATATCAACCTCTTACACATTATACAAAGTTGCTTTATTTTTTCAAATACAATAAAAAGTTTGACTTCATCTCACTAGGGCATGTTTTTCAAGGACTAGGTCTAGGAACATACCTAAAAACCACTTTTCATGCAAAATTCTCAAAGTACTAACCTCAAAATTCACCAAAATTCTAGAATTTTTTTCCCAACTCTAATAAAGCTCATATCTACATACCTATCTCTAAAATAGATCAAATCACCTCATTAGGTCACTTAGGGCTTGAGAATAGGTCTAGTGAAGACCTAGAAACCATGTCTTCACCTCATATCTACACTCTAAGACACTTATGAGTGTCCTTACACCTCATACTCATGTTTCCCATGCTTTCAAAAAGCTCACACAAGCTGCTACATACCTTACTTCATCATGTCATACCTCATTATGCTCTCTAGGCCTCAAGAACAAGCACCTTAAACATGCTTGCTTCACTACAACTGACCTCCTCATCACTTTGGCACACTTGTACACCTACTAGGACCTTCAACACACTACAAGATGTCATCACACCATCCTCCATACCTTTGAAAGTCACTATCACACTCCTACAAGCCACTACACTGCTCAAGAACCCATGCAACACCAAGCAATCTCAACAAGACATACAACTTGGCATGACACTACCAATCAACCTTCATGTTTCTTCCCTCTTTTGACATCAATTAAATCAATGAAAACTCCTACAACATCATACTTTGACATCAATGACAACACAATGCCAGCGAAAGGTTCATTGAGCAATTCTAGACCTCAAAATCAGCAATCACAACAGGGACAATCACACTACAAGCAAGGGAGGAAGAATTGGAAATTAACGAAAGAAAACCCATCAGAAAGGCAATATAGCTGAGCAATAAGACCATTCAAATGATGAGGAATTATTATACGTTTCCCATTCTAGTGAACCATCCATGTCATCTAGTGTTGTTTGGTACGTTGATTTGGGAGCCACTGGACACATGACTAGGCATGGAGACCGTTTTACCACCATGAGGGACACACCTTCAAAAAATCATGTTTCATTAGGTGATGAATCTTCTTACACGATACAAGGTGTTGAACATTTATCTACCTCTTGGTTCACAACATTGTAGATTATCTAATGTATTATATGTCCCTGGCTTAATAAATAATTTACTATCAGTTAGTCAACTTCTAGATCATAATATGAAGATTGATTTTGATAGTCATTTTGGTAAGAAAGTGTGTTTGATTTGAGATAAATCCAGAGGCTTGAAAATTATTACAAAATCCTCAAATGTGGGACGTATGTTCCAAATCTTGATTTTATTCATAGAGATGATCAGGCACTAGTGGATAAGAATTCTTCCTCTACATAGTTGTGGCATTAGAGGCTTGGTCACATTAGTTTTAGTTATCTCGATACAATTTTTTGGTACAATATGGTGAGAGGTTTTTCATCTCTTAATAAGGATATAGATAAGTGTCCTAATTACCTCATAGGAAAACAACACAGAGCTTCATTCCAGAAGAGTACTTATTGATCTCCAAGTAAGCTTGATTTGGTTCATATCGATCTTTGTGGTCGATATAACCTATTCATTTTGGATTTTAGTGTTTCATGCTATGTTTTGATTATTATTATATTAAAAATGTGGATTTTTGTTTTTGTAAAAAAATCTTTTGAGAACTTCAAGAAGTTCAAAGTGGCCATTAAGAACAGGATCATTAGTCATATCGGATGTCTCTGCTCAAATCCAAGTGAGTTCAAATCCTACCTATAATTTCATGGGACTTTTCTCCAAATTCCTCCTCCACATAAACTGCGGTAGAATTATGTATTTGAGAGAAATAACCATACTATCATGGAGATGGTGTGTTGTATGATCAATGATTCTAGACTAATAAAGGCATTATAAATTTCAAGCAACAAAGACAACAATATATTTTCTTAATGAGAATGCCCACATTTACTCTTGATGGAGTAACACTTGAATGAGGTATGGTCAAATTGGAAGCCATCCATTGCACACCTCAGAGTATTCGGGTATAAAGCTAGCACACACATACCCAAGAAGAAAAGAAATAAGTTGGATATGAAATTAGATAGACTCATCTTCATTGGATACAATGAAGAGACTCTTGGGTACATATTGATGGATCCAAAGACTATGAAAATCTACACCGGTAGAGATGTTTTTTTTTTATAAGAAGCGAAGCTAAGAGTCCTTGGACTCACATGATGTAGATTGCATTCCTATTATAAAAATATAAATAGATGTTCTCACTGATGATGATAGTGATGATGGGGATGATGGTGATGATCAAACAATACCACGACCCATAGGAATAGTACAACATATGCCCAAGTGGTATACAAACATGATTTAATATGTTAAATATGATGCTCCATCAAATACATCCACCATTGGACCACGGACTCACAGTAAAGCTCAAGAAGAGGTAAATTTTACTTTGAGGAGTAGAGTTATTAAATCTATTGAGCCATCTACTCGTTGTCAGGAGCCATCTGATAGAAATCTTGGAAAAATGCCATGTATGTTGAATATTAGTCAATGATGAAAAATAACACGAAGCAACTTGTCGATCTTCCACTAGCTAATAATCCCATTGGTTGCGAGATGGATATTCAAAAAAAAAGGTATAAAACATATGGGACTATTGATAAGTAAAAGTGAGACTGGTAGCAAAGAAAGGGGTATGCAAAAAGGAAGATATAGACTAGGAGGAGACATTGGATCCTGCAACTAAGATCAAAATGATTAGGATGATCTTTTCTCTAGCTACTTAGTTTGGTTGGAAGTTCCATCAAATGGACATGAAAAGTTCCTTTTGAACGAAGATCTATAAGAGGAAGTCTACATGACTTAACCTAAGGGTTTTTAATACAGGTTATAAAAAGGTATGTAGACTCAGAAAATATATGTATGGCCTTAAATAGGCACCCTAATCATGGTACACCAAGATTGATGAACATCTCATTCAACATAGATTTGTGAGAAATCCATGAAGACCCAATATCTACCTCAAGAGGTAAGGAGGAGAGATTGTAATAAATTTTATATATGTCTATGATCTAGTCATCACTGATAGCACAATGAAGATGATCGATGCTATGAAGAAATATCTTAATCGATTGTTTGACATGAAAAATCTTGAGATCATGCACTATTGTCTTGGATTGAAAGTATATCAAAGGAAAATCATATCTTTGTTTCTTAGTTGAAATATACCAAGACAACACTTGAGAATTTCAAGATGATGGATTGCACACTAATTGCTACACCCATAGATATGAGACTTCATTTATCTCATTTTGATCCATCTCCTCTAGTAAATGCAACTCTCTATCGATAGTTAATTGGGAGTCTCATTTACCTAACATATACTAGACTAGATATCAACTTTGTAGTTAGTTATATTTCTAGGTTTATGTAGGAACCCAAAGTTTTTCATTGGAAAACAACAAGACATATCTTAAGATATCTCAAGGGTACTGTGGATCTTGGTCTAGGGTACACAAAGAATGACCAGTTCTTCTTGATAGGATATTTGAATTCAAATCAAGCAGGTAATATTGATGATTGGAAATCCACTTTTGGATTTGTATCCTTTTTGGGATCTATCTGATACCATGGGGAAGTAAGAAACAAAACTTTATTTCTCTCTCTTCTATAGAGGCCAAATATCATGTTGTAGGTAGAGATGTTTGTGAAGCAATATGGATATGCCACATACTTTAGGGGCTTGGAGTACTATAGGAGAAATCCATTAACTTGTATGTTGACAATGAGGGTTTTCTCAAATTTGTTCACAATCCAGTGTTTCGTGAGAGAATCAAACATATCGAGGCACAAGTTCATTTTATACATGAACATGTCTTGAAACACAATATATAGTTTCAATTTTTCCAACAACTAAACAATGAGTAAATATTTTCACAATGTCATTTGCACATGAAAAATTTGAGTTGTTCAGAGAGTTCCTCTCCTCATCCCTTGAGGCAATGCAAAATTAAGGGTGGAATTTTAGGTAAAATCAAGTTCACTATAGGTAATTTATGCATTTACCTTAGTTATTTTTACCATTAGTAAATATTTATTTTACTATAGTAATTAGTTGTTATGTTATTATTATACGGTTATGTAATAACTAAATACCATAGTAAAATAACTATTTACTAAAGGTAAAAATAACTAAGGTAAATACATAAATTACCTATAGTGAACTAAGTTTTACCTAACAATTGCATCATTAATTTCTTGCTTGAAATCAAACCTAGGTAGTGTCTCGGGTAACCTAGAGGTAAATTCTTTAACCTTTCCAACCAATATTTATTTAGCAGTGACAAAGAGTTCTCATCCCAAAAGTGTTGGGATGAGTCATGTGAATGTCAACCCATTCTTTAAAATAATAGATCTTTATAATATCCTTAATATATTATACGTCCACTCTTAAGTGATACTTACCATCAATGTTTTTTCTTGGCCTTGTAACTTTATCATAATACTTAGCTAATTTGAGTACAATTTTGGGAATTAATTAGATGTAGGGAGATTAATATGACCTATGTTTGTATCTGTGTTTTTTTGAACATTTGACTCTAGGGAGGAGTAACCCCTTGAAGTTGATACTTTATGTATTTTTAGATTTTTTATCCTTTGGACATTGGGGGAAAATCGAAGATAAACATTAAAAATAGACCCGAAAAGAAATTAGGGTTTTGATGGTGCAAAAAAAAGGATTGAAATTCCGATTGGATCTTGGTGAGATTTTAGGATGTTTTCACATGTTGAAAGTTTGATTAACAATCAATCATAATTTTGGAGTTTCTAAACAAGATCAACAATTTGATAAATGCCTTCAAACTTTTGGTGTTGTAAAACATGGAATAAATTAAGCTTGACACTTGATTGGACTTTTGGAGGTATGAAACAAGGTCAAAAGCCCTCCTAATAGTAATAGGAATTTCAGAGGTCCGGAAAATATTTTAAAGTATGATCAACACTATCATACTATTGGAGTTGTGAAGAAATTTCAAAATTTCACCTAACACCAATTGGGTTTTTATAAAGCATATCATAGCTAAATCCATGCCTCTGCTTTGCCAAAGTTTTAGTGTTTAAAATAATGGTAACAACCTTAATCCACTCTTGTTGTGTTTTTGAATGTGTTAAACCCTTAGTTGTTTATGCAATGCAAGTTTTGTGATAATATGAATTTTGGTGAATCTTGCTTAGCCACAAATTTTCCCTCTCAAACCCACATATAGTGATACTAATAAGAAAAACACAAATGGTATATATTTTTGCAAACCCCATAAGTTTGTAATCATGCATAAAAACACACTCAAATTGTTTTACACTGTTGAATTACCAATAGTTTACATAATATTTTTTCAAAAGGTGACAAAGACAATGGGAAGCTCGATCGAAGAAATGGGGAAGAGAAAGCAAAGACATGTTTACAAATTGAAAGTGAGAAATGAAAAATTCGATAGCATATATATAATGATCTCATTAACTATATGTTAAAATGTGCAATAATTTTGACCGAGGAAACATTAATTATGTTGAAAAGGAGAATCGAAGTCAAAATGAAATTGTAACTTTTCATGTTTTGTGTAGAAACCCCAATTGTCGATTAAGACTATGGATAGAGTAATTCGGGAAAGGACGTTCAAAAATTTTACAAATACATTGAGTAAGCTTTTTACCTTATCAAACAAGGTCAAAAGATTGATTTGCATGGATTACGATTTTTACCTTGTTAGATAAGGTTTAAAATTTGATTTGCATGTATTGATATTTTGACCTTCTTAGACAAGGTTAAAATTATGATTTGCATGGATCAAACTTTTAAATTTGTCGGAACAAAGTCAAAAGTCGATTTACATTGATCAATATTTAGACCTTTTGGACAAGGTCAAAATTCCACTTTGCGTTGATTGGGATTTGGGAGTTGAAATGTAACTTGAAAAATTGTTTAAAAGTTTGATTACTTGATGACTAGGTTGATGTAAAACTAAGGCGTTTCCCAATATTTTTCATTATGCTCATGACTTTAAATAACCTTTTTTGAAATTTGAATGGTTACCCCAAATTTCCTCTAATATTCTAATTTGGGGATAATAGTTGGCTCTATATGAGGACATACCTTGGATTTCCTAGAAGGTAAAAAAGGGTGAATGCATCCCAAAATATATTTTTAAGGGTTTTATCCATTGGGTATGGATTCAAAAAATTTACAAGACAATATAGAAAAGGATTTGAGATCTTGTTTGAACAAGCGATAGAAAAAGAGGAATGAAAGGGTGAATGAATCCCAAAATAGTTTTTCAAGTGACTTACTTTGGATTGCTTAGAAGGTAAAATAAGGGTGAATGAATCCAAAAATATGAGAGAGATTGCAATGTTTCAAATACTTCCCATTTTGTGGAAATGTCATATGTGTACAATCCAAATATGCTTATGTAAAAAATCTTATCCATGCATAGAAGTCGAAACTTGAATTTTCCTTTCCATATTGGGTCAAATTTTTGATGCATTCCTTTAGGCTTTCACCTCTTATCACATAGCATACCAATATCACCAATTTAGAATACTTTAGGCCTATCCTTCTTATAAAAAAACTACTTGATTTTCAAATGATGTTTAGAAATCTTGTTAACCACCTTGATCCATTTTTTCTCCAAACCATAGTTACATCATTCTATTCTCTAATGGATCTTTGAGTATCTCATCTTCAACAACTATAGCTAATTTTAATATTGATTAATATAGGGATATAGGGATCTTCACATTAACACCATACAACAAGTGAAAATGAGACATATTGATATCTATTTTGGGAGATATTCCATCAACCCATAAAGCATCATATAAACTATGCTAGGTAAGTCGATTTTTATCTACTCGCTTAATAAATGATATTTACAAGATTTTGTTACTAGATTCAACTTTTCCATTCCCATGAGGATAATAGTCAGAGACATGTGTTAGTGATATACCATACCAGTAATAAAATTGAGCAAGATCATAGGAGGAGAAATTATAAGCAATTCTAGTCACCACCTTATTTGGAACTCAAAACCTTATGATTATGTTCTCCTTTCTGGAAGTTACAAGCTACTTTTTATGTATCTTGATTAGCTGGTATAAATTCTACCCATTTTCTCAAAAATATTGTGGCATTCAACACATATGAATGGAAAATACTTTATGGGGAGTTGAGAACAACGATAGATCTATTCCCCATTATTTGAATGGTTATTCGATGACTACTGAACCTAAGAGGTAGAGATGCTACTTTGGGCCTCCCAACAAATTGTTGGCATGGTTTGCACTTAGTCTTTCACTTATGATAGTCTTGGAAGAGAGTGGGTCAATAGTAATATGCTTATGATAAATTTTGTGTCATAACTGAAACTAAGAAGTGTTCTTGATAAGATTAATCGTGAAATAATTCTAGCAACCTCTTTTTATTGGTTATTGTCAACACAATGAAGAAAAACACAATCAATACCCCTTTTAAAATAGGCATTATCCATCACATAGTACATACATAGCTACATGATACTTTACCATACTTATTTCCTTTGGATTTAAATTAGTGGGACATTCCGTAGTAGTCTAGGTAGTTTGTCCATTGTATTCAAATCTTCTTACTTGGTGATTACATATTTTTCAGTAATTAATTAACACAAACCATTTCCATGCATGATCTTGGTAGATTTGATCTCAAAGTAATACTCTTGGCCCTTTTTATCCATCCACCCCTATGTGATCCTTACTCTCATTGGGTCATAATAGATGAGATTGTTGAATATAGGACTTTGTTTGAGGCTTGAGATATAATACCTAAAATGTTTCAATACTTTTACTACCACGTAGTCATGCTTCTCAACTACTAAGTATTTTAGTTCATTTTCCTTGAGTGCACAACTTATGAAGGCAATTGGGTACTCTATTCCTTCCTCTCTCTTTTAAATTAGGATTATAGATAGAGTATGAAATGATGCATAAATGTAGATGATGAAATTCTTTGAATAATTTGGGCATACTAGTACATGAGCTTGTGAGATGGTAGTTTTAATAAATTTAAATGCTTCCTCTCCGTTTGAGTTCATGCAAAATATTGCCTTGCCTTTCATCATTGTGGAAATTCACTGTTATGAAGAATGAGCAGACTCAATTTCACTTGTAGGAAGAGTAGATGATGAAATCCTTTGAATAATCCAAGCATAACAAAATGAGAGCTTGGGAAATGGTATTTTTAATGAATTTGAATGCTTTCTTTCCCTTTGTGTTCCTATACAAATTTTCCTTGCATTTCATCATTACGACAATGTGTTTAATAAGTTTAGAAAAATATGGGATCAATCTCTACAAGAAATTCACATTTTTGAAGAATGAGTGGATTCCAATTTTACTTGTAGGAAGAGTAAGATTTTGGATAGTCTTGACTTGATCCAAAACAATATTTTTTTCTTCCTTTAACATAAAGTGACCAAGTAGTTTACCTTATGTCATGTCAAACACAAATTGTTTATGATTTAAGGAAATCCCATGGGCAAAACATTTCTCAAGGACCTTATCTAGATCTTGTAGTGGTCTTCTTATTTCTTTGAGAAAATAGTTAAGTCATCAAGATATACCTCAATTATTTTATTTTTTAGATCAAGGGAGATAAGGTCCGTGGCTCATTGAAATATAGAACCCGTATTGATTAATCCAAAATTTATCCTTCTCTAAGAAAATTTACCATGCGAGTGGTGAAAATGATTTTTGTCGAGTCTTCATAGCCACTTCAAATTGATTATACCAGAGAATCCATCTAATGTAAAGATAATTTATAAACCCATGAATTCTTGGATTACTTGATCCATAATCAACAAAGGATAATTATCATTTATTTATATTTCAAAATTCAACACAAATACAAACTTCTCCATTCTTCTTGTGCCTTTGGGACAATGTTTGCGATCCATGTTGAGTGGTGAATAGAAAAATAATATTTGAGTCTAGCATATTTTTCATTTCATCGAGGATAATACCTAAAATATTTAAGTTACAATATTGTTTGTTTTTTTCTTATAAGGGTGTGCATCGGGATTGAGATGGATGTTGTGATGCATCTCATTCATCCAAAAGGACTTAAAGTTAGCATATGACCATGCGAACACATTTGTGTATTTCTTAAGCATTATCACGAACCTTCTACTTTCCTTAGGTGTGGAAAATTTTCCAATATTCTATATGCCGGGATATTCTTTATTGCCAATGTTTACTAGTTCTATATCAAAAAATGACTTGAACAAATCACAAAGCGTTCCTTTTATGAAGCAATCATAATATTTATCAAATAATTATTCTAAGGATACTGACCCCTTAAGTATCTTATTACATTTTAATTATATACTTTCTTCATTATTTACATCTTCTTTTGAATATGAGGTAGCCTCACAAAAATAAAATTACTTGTTTGAAATACAACTCGTTAAAATTGTCTACTTTTTCAAGGAATGATATGATATGACTATTATTATTGAATAACTACCAATTATCCGAGTTGTTAGGAAACTTCGGATGAAACACCATTTTTAATGGTGTATTTGTTGTCTTAGAATCCTAGGTGTGGAATGAATAAGGATATCGATCATGACCAATGATGCATCGCTTTATCATTCTTCTCTTTAAGTACGTTGTTGAGGAGAAAACATCAAACATTTCAATGCACTCCATACTCGAGTTCTATAGTGTTTGAAGCAGTCATTTTCACTTGGTACCGGTTCCTTACGATTCAAAATCAGATCCACATCACCTTGAGCCCATAATTTTTAATACCTCTTTCTTTCGTGAATTGTATGCCTAACAAAAAAAGCTTTATAATCTATTGTATTGTTGGTATTGTCAAACTACAACTTGAAAGAGAGAGGAAAAAATTCATGGTCGGGAGAGATCAACACAAAACATACCCCTAAACTAGTTGAACAACCACCATCAAATTTTAGGATCCATACTTCATTATAAACATCTTGAGAAAGCTTGGGGATGACCAAGTCTTCTTTAGTTGAGAGGAAGTATGTCTTGTGGTCTATTTCTTCAAAAATAATTTCAGCTATGGGATCTTCATATATCTACATGGTATATTTTGTGTTTCATTTAGGTTGTAGTCTCTTCTTGATGCCTTTTATTAGGACATCGGTGTGTGACTAATCCATTTTAATTTTTGCACCTACATCTCTTTAAAATCTACGAGTTAATAACATTCTATATGAAGCTAGAATATCAACTACTAGGATGGTCATATTTATTCACTTATAAGGAAAGGTGGCTAAAACTTCTTGTGTAACTTTGATTTGCACGATCAACATGATACTTGTTTGGTTTTCATAGAGAAATCATCACCAAATATCCTAGTGAGAGTAATTCAGAGCGGGAACTACCGGAGAAAGCATCACGTTGTATGAATCTCTAGAATCAATGATATAATTACCAAGCTTAAAACTATTGATGAGCGGGAATAGGTATAACAACTCAATCTTTCCAGATGAATATGAAGTTATTACCATATTATTTTGAGAAATGGAATTTTTGGATTATGTAGGATGTCTTGAGAGGATGTACTTAGAAGGATCAAACGTTTTACTTTTGACAAATCTACCCAACTTATTGAATATTTTACGATTGAATTTTAAATAAACAATCTCGACATTTGAATATTAGATTTCTTAACATGATCAATAATGTCAAAATAAGGAATGGATGGATAAGTGGGGATTGATTTTTGAAGACTTTAAAATACCTAACTAGGTGTTGTAATTGTCTTAGGAATACTAAGGGAAGTGAATGTATGGTAGTAGCTGTTAGTGCAAATTCACAGAACCCCAGAATGTGTGCACACACACTTTTCTTGCTTTGTATTGATTTTCGATTTAAATTTGTGCATTATTTCTTTTTGTATTTTTAATAAAAGAATAAAAACTGCAAGTACTGTGCAAATACAGAAATAAATGAAGAGAATTCACCAGCAACGTGACGCGAGAATTGATAACGGAGTTCGGCGCTTGAGGCCTACGTCTCCGGGTCCGGTTGAATGGGACCGATCTATTAAAATCTTGAAAATAATCCTTTACAAAGAATTCTACAAAATTTAGACCTTCTCACAGTCTTCCTCTGTCGAAAATAACAGGGGTTGCCTTTTACATCTCCTTCAAATTCCACCGTTAGCTCAAGATATGAGCAATACAATATTTCTTACACAGTCCGAATGCCATTACAAATAAAATATTACCCTATTTATACTGTTTGTGCGCCTCCTGGTCTGATGGCTGGGCGCATATCCTTTTACCACCTCCACCCGAGTTCCATTCCCCTTGGCTGATCCTTTGGGAATAAAATCCCACATTGGGCGCTTGGGAACATATCTTGTGGTTTAAAATAGGTGGAGGGTGCGCATTTAAAGTGGCAAGTAAGCCACCTAAGCCTATATAATAGGCGCTTTGACTTTGGGGCGCATTGGGTGGCGCATAGCATGTATTTTAGGCGCCTAAATCCCTAAAAAGGTGGACAGTTCCAAATATGGCGTGGGTAATTTAATGTATGCTTGGACAGTTTAATATATGCGTGGAAAATTTAATATATGCTTGGAAATGATTAAATATAGGCGTGGAAAAAGCAAGGAAGTTAAAAGGGCGTGGATAATTTAAATCAAGCATGCCCAATATCCCACATGCATGGCGCAATAGAAAATATAGAGGTTTATATACACAGTTGGTTGAATGGTTAAATGAGAAGGAGGCCAAGGCACCCCTCCTAAATCGAGTGTGTCGAACCTGGCTGAGGGCCCCCAGCCAGAAAATAGCGGGGTCCATTTGTCCGAGATCGAGTGTCCAAGACCGGCGTTCCAAAACCCATTTTTTTAATACGTCACACAATTTGTCCACGTGCAATCGATCGCAATGACACTTGGCGGCGTGCACACGTCCAACCTGCACAAAAACCCCAAAATTTGCCAGTTGCCCAAAAATTTCAGCGGGCTATAACTTTTGCAAACGAGCTCCGTTTCCTGCAAACAAGCTGTCGTTGGAGTCGTATAATTTTTCCCCACGTTTTAAAAATGACTGCAACAATTTCTGAGAAGATCTTAGATCGGTGTTTCTCTGTGAGGATTCTCTGGATCATTCCTCCCCACTGAGAAACTTTTGGACCCCAAAAGTCAACCTAATTGGTGAATAGGTGAGGGTATTTCTCCCTCACCTTTCCGGTTTCCATCCATTTTGCCTTGTTCGGATGCATGCCTTTGAACCCAACACGAAGATACTCAATATCACCTCTTCGCGAAGTTCTTTCTTTCCTGTCCAAAATGATGTCTTCCTGCAACTCATCAAGATACTCAGGAGCAAAATCATCAATGGAAGGCATTATGTTAGAATCATCATGATCAATAATCATAGGCGGTTCATACAATCTTAAATTCTCAACATTCACAACTGAGTAGATTTGCATATATGGAGGTAAATCTAACCGGAAAGCGTTGTTACCAATTTTTTCCAATATTTGGAACGGACCATACCGTATAGGTTTCAATTTTTACCTTCACTGTCGGTCTTTCTTTTTGATGTGAAGCCAAAGCTGAATCACCAACTTTGAACTTGTGATCGGTTCTATGTTTATCATGCCTAGCTTTGTACTTGCTTTGGCTTTTCTCCAATTGTTCATGGACATACTGATGAACTGTTGTATTCTCTGCACAAATCTTTTAGCCTTGTCAGAATCACTTGCACCATTAACAACAGTTTCATGTCCATAATATATATCTAATGGAGAATTAGGCAGATAACCATAACAAGTCTCAAATGGAGACTTCGAAGTAGAAGAATGTAAGGCACGATTATAAGCATGTTGCACATAATAAAGATGTTCATCCCACAATTTAGGATGTTTGTTACTATAGCCCCTAAGTAATTGTACCCTTTATGCGGTTTCTGACCTCTGTTTGACCATCAGTCTGTGGATGAAAAGCAGTGCTTTTTTTCAGTTTTGTGTCCATAAGCCCCCACAATGCTGACCAAAATTCCCCAAGAAATCTAGAATCCCGATCAGATATGATTGAAGTAGGTAAACCAAAATGAACCCAAACAAACTGAAAGAATAAATGTGCAGTTCCCTCACCAGTTATTTGTTTAGTACATGGAACCAACACACACATTTTGCTAAATCATCCACTACCACATATAAGTAATCATGTTTTCTCGTGTCATGGGCAAGCCTCCTACAAAGTCCATGGAAACACTTTCCCAAGGCCGTGTTGGAACAGGAAGAGGAGTGTAAAGTCCTAATTTCCTGTTACTTGGCTTACTTGTGGCACAAAGTACACACCCCTTAATATAGCGGTTTACCTGTTCATGCATTCTAGGCCAATAGCAATATTTTTGTAAATGTGCAACTGTTTTACTTACACCAAAATGCCCTGAAATAAGAGAAGTATGTGCTTCCCTAATCATATGCACACGCTCATTTTCTGGAATACAAAGTTTTCCAGAATGATATAACAATCCTGCATGCAAATGATAATCTTTTTCTCCTACTTGTTTACCACTTACTAAATCCTCATACACTTCTCTAAAATCAACATCATTTGCATATTGTTCCTTGTAACTAATATGAGCCAAAGAACTATCTTTGTAAAAGGATAGATCTACTACCTTTGGTGGTCTGGACAACATGTCGGCAACCTTGTTTTGAATACCTTTTTATACACGATTACAAGATGAAATTGTTGCAAAAATCCCATCCACGAAATGTCTCTGCTTTGCTGCAATTTGGTTTGTGTTTGTAAATATTGAAGCGGTTGATGGTCGGTATGGATTATTGTTTCTTTTCCCATTAAATAATGCTTCCATTTTTAACACTTTGAACAAAGCATCTGACTCTTTATCATAAGTTGGATAGTTTCTTACCGCACTTGTAAAGGTTTACGAATGGTAACACACTTTGGTCGTTTGTTACGCATCAAAAGCGCCCCCATTGCGTAGTCACTAGCATCCGTCTCAATCTCAAATGAATGTTGTAAATCCGGAAGTGCCAAGATCGGGCGGTACTTATCTTCTCTTCGAGTGTGTCAAATGCTTTTTGTTGTTTTCCTCCCCCTTTGAAAGACACATTGTTTAATACTTGTCAAAGCATGCAACGGAGATGCTGATATATGAGAAGTTAGCAATAAATTTCCTCCAGTATTGAATTTGCACCTAGAAAACTTCTAACTTCCGTCACATTTGTGGGTCTAGGCCATTTCACAATAACCTCTCTATTTTTGCGGGATCAATTTTCAATTCTCCATTTCTCTGATATACCCCAAGTAAATTAAAGATGTTTTTCCAAATTCACATTTTGACATCTTCAAATACAATTTCTCTCTCCTTAGTGCATCTAAGACTTTCTGGATGTGTTTAATATGTTCATCCCATGATTTCTTGAAAATAAGAATATCATCTAAGTAGATAATAATGAAATTATCAATGAATGGTCTAAAAATTTCATTCATAACTCTCATGAATGTTGCGGTGCATTGCACAAACCAAAGGCATCACTAACCATTCAAACAATCCTGTTTCGTTTTAAAAGCGAGTTTTCCAAACATCACATACTGCAATTCTTACTTGGTGATAACCACTTCTTAAGTCTAACTTAGTGAAATAAATTGCATTTCTTAATTGATCCAGTAAATCATCTATTCTAGGAAGAGGGTAACGATTCTTTATAGTAATCTTGTTTAAAGCACGGAAATCAACACACATTCGCCAAGTGCCATCCTTCTTGGGAACCAATATAATTGGTGAACCACATGGGGATGTACTTGGACGAATTATACCTTGAGCCAAAAGTTCCATTACCTGTCTCTTGATTTCCTCGTTCTCTACTACTGACAACCTGTACATTCCGATATTGGGAAGAGGTGCATCCTGAAGCAACTGTATCTCATGTTGAACCCCTCTTTTGGGAGGTAGACCTTGTGGATCCTGAAAAACATCATCAAATTGAGAAACAATTTTTACCAATTCATCCTTATGTTTTAGATCGCAAGTCTCAAAAGCCATTTCATTTTCTTTTTCCTTGGCTTTGACCACCATGAGCACAAAACTTTTGCTTGAATTTACAAGCCTTTTCATTTGACCTGCAGTCACCAAGGATAGATTATTCTTTTCACGGTGAGCTCTAATAATAAACTCAATTCCATCCTTTACAAGCAAATATTTATTTTCTTCCCTATAGAAGATTGCTTTACGATCATACAAATAAGGACTTCCCAAAACCACCCCACAAATATCCAAAGGAACTACATCAATTGACCTCATCAATAAACATGCTGTAATGGCAAATCTGAAAGTACAAGTTTTAGTTACCTGCAGCTTTGCATCATCACAAACCCAGCCCAAAGGATAAGGCTTAGGATGTGGTGTAGTTTTGAGTCCTAGTTTTTTAACAACCTCCTCTGAAATCAAATTAGCTTGAGATCCACTATCAAAAAGAGTATCAATTTTTGTATGCTTTGAAATTACTCTAATGTGGAAAAGCTCATTTCTTTTCTTATCGTCCGGTGTACTTTGTTTACTAGAAGAAGATGCAACATCTGAAACGCTATTGTTGGAAATTGAAAGAGTGGACTTACCTTGTAAACCCATAGCTGTGATTTTGGTTTCATCACCTGAATCAGAACCAAGATCATGCACTATAGCGTTTGTTTTCTTTTCCTTTCTTTTCTTAACCATCCATTTGGGCTTCTTTTCAGGATGTAATTTCCAACATTTAGACTCATCATGGTTTTTTTTACAATGATTGCAAAATGGTTTTTCATCTTCTTTCTTAACAGTAGAGTTTGTTTTATGCTTACCCTTTCCTTTTCCTTGTTCTTTCGAACCTTTTCCTTCAGATTGCTTGTTCTTCTGATTAAAAGAAGAGAAAGAGGACTCCTTTGTCATTTTCCCTCGTGCTTCCAGATGGGTTGCTTGAACACATCTTGCATCAAGATTAGTAGTACCTAAAACAAGTATCATATGCCTTAGATAACTATACGATCCACCGATATATTTGAGCGGTGTTTCTTACGTGTTCGGGAAATTCCCAGAGTTAGAGCCCTTTTCCTAAATTCTTGTGTGTATTCTTGAACACTTTGTCCCTTAGTTTGTCTTAATGTTTGCCAATCCATCATAGCTTGTTGCTTATAACCAAGAGGATAAAATTGTTGCCTAAGATTTGAAACAAATTCGGACCAAGAAGTGATTTCTTTACCTTTGTTTTCTTCCACTTCCTGAAGCTTACTCTCCCACCAAATGAGTGCGGTTCCACCCATCCGAAGAGTTGCCAGATGAATCTTTGCTTCATCATCAACAATTTTCTGAACCCTGCAATATACTTCTATTTGCTTGACCCAGTTATCCAATTTCTCTGCATTTAGCTCTCCAGTATACATAGGCAATTCAAACTTGATATCTAACTTTAATGAAAGAAAATCAGATTTTAAGGAGTCTCTTTTGGAATGTCAGAACTAGAGCTTTCTTCTTTCTTACCTTCTCTAGTCCCCTTTTCCCTTTTCCTTTCTTGGTACATTTCTTCCACCATTTCCTTCATCTGTTGGAAGGATTGACGAAAATTTTGTTCCACTTCCTCTCGATCCTCCATTGTCGGACTTCGAGATCGTCTGGTACCAATTTTGGGATCTCCTTCAACTAATTCTCCTTCACCCTTCTTAGATCGAGACCTTGTTATCATCCAAAACACACAACTTGCAATCCAAAACACGTTAGACTGAACCAAAAATCAGTCAAAACCAGCTCTGATACCAATGATCTGAAAACCAAATTTAACTAGCAATTGTGCACACACACTTTTCTTGCTTTGTATTGATTTTCGATTTAAATTTGTGCATTATTTCTTTTTGTATTTTTAATAAAAGAATAAAAACTGCAAGTACTGTGCAAATACAGAAATAAATGAAGAGAATTCACCAGCAACGTGACGCGAGAATTGATAACGGAGTTCGGCGCTTGAGGCCTACGTCTCCGGGTCCGGTTGAATGGGACCGATCTATTAAAATCTTGAAAATAATCCTTTACAAAGAATTCTACAAAATTTAGACCTTCTCACAGTCTTCCTCTGTCGAAAATAACAGGGGTTGCCTTTTACATCTCCTTCAAATTCCACCAGTTAGCTCAAGATATGAGCAATCTGATATTTCTTACACAGTCCGAATGCCCTTACAAATAAAATATTACCCTTTTTATACTGTTTGTGCACCTCCTGGTCTGATGGCTGGGCGCATATCCTTTTACCACCTCCACCCGAGTTCCATTCCCCTTGGCTGATCCTTTTGGGAATAAAATCCCACATTGGGCGCTTGGGAGCATATCTCATGGTTTAAAAATAGGTGGAGGGGCGCATTTAAAGTGGCAAGTAAGCCACCTAAGCCTATATAATAGGCGCTTTGACCATGGGGCGCATTGGGTGGCGCATAGCATTCATTTTAGGCGCCTAAATCCCTAAAAAGGTGGACAGTACCATATATGGCTTGGACAGTTTGAATAATGCGTGGAAAATTTCATATATGCTTGGAAATGATAAAATATAGGCGTGGGAAAGCAAGGAAGTTTAAAAGGGCGTGGATAATTTAAATCAAGTATGCCCAATATCCCACATGCATGGCGTAATAGAAAATATAGAGGTTTATATACACAGTTGGTTGAATGGTTAAATGAGAAGGAGGGCGAGGCACCCCTCCTAAATCGAGTGTGTCGAACTGGTGAGGGCCCTGACCGAGGAAAATAGCGGGGTCCATTTGTCGAGATCGAGTGTCAAGACCGGCGTTCCAAAACCCATTTTTAATACGTCACACAATTTGTCCACGTGTCAATACGATGATCGCAACACTTGGCGGCGTGCACACGTCGACCTGCACAAAAACCCCAAAATTTGCGGTTGCCCAAAAATTTCAGCGGCTATAACTTTTGCAAGCGAGCTCCGTTTCCTGCAAACAATTTATCGTTGAGTCGTATAATTTTCCCCACGTTTTAAAAATGACTGCAACAATTTTGAGAAGATCTTAGATCGGTGTTTCTAGAAACATGGAAATGGAAACAAAACTAAGCAAAAAATAGAAAGGTGATACACCAAAGGAGTGTTGAACTCCTTGCTTTGTAAAATAGACACAGATCATGGGGATGTAACAAAAAAACATGCACAAATTACCAGAATGCAATGAAGGATCGCGAAGATAATAATAACTACATGAGAGGATTTAAAATTGATCACAAAACATACAATATCATGCCCAAATTTGATACAATACGTTCCATTACCAAAGAGGCAAAAATGTGTTACAATCTCCATGGGAGGTCAGGAAACTCCCTCAAATCCTGCTAAGGATGAAAGAAGAGCTTGCAAGAGCAAGAACGTCCAACATTACAAAATGAGTCAAAAGCATGCTTTTAATCATCAAGTAGAATGGAAGAAAGGAAAAAATGTGGGCAAATTTGATTTGAGATCTCCAACCACCGATAAGATTCATTAAAATGGAAAGGGTACCTTTGTAAATCCACTTCCCAATGCATTCGAGCCCGCAAGACAAGAAATTTCGCATACCTCATTAAATATGGTAGATGAAAATCTGATTTTTTGCCTTTTCCAAGTCTAGGAGATGTTTTTCTAATTTTATCCCATGAATCTTCACCAAAATCCAAAATTGAGGGGTCAGAGAATGTGGAGAATTTCACAAGCTTTCCAATGATATAAAGAACTCAAAATCTAAGCTCTGGATCAAAAGATATGGCCCTCTGAAGATTTAGGGCAAAAATGGTGAAAACAGAGTCAAAATTGGGTCGGCGGGGTCAAACTTAAAATTTTCCCTTTTGGAAAAATTTCCTAAAAACCTCCGTGCCCCCACCACTATGTGACATGTGGTGTCACATGGTTTTTGATGGGATCGCGGGCTCATTTCTTGCCTTTTTCCCCTTTCTTAGATTTTGAAAAATTTTCCCAAACAGCTCGTGCCTCCACCATTCCGCCATGACACGTGGCAGCTTCAAAATGGTCGCGGGCCTTGACCATTTTTCTCCATTTTCTTCCTTGCGGGCTTGCATGGCCAATTTTGGATTTTTAGCCTTTCACCCCAAAAGGGCTAAGTGCCCAAATTTCTCCTTGCCTCTAACATTGACGCGCTTCCTTCCCCTTCGCAGGCTCAGCTGAGCCAAAATTTGCCTTTGCGCCTCACATTAACTCTCTTGGATTTTTTTCAACTTACCTCTACCAGCTGACCTACTACATGCCACCACATGGCACCATTTCATTGGCTACGGGAACTGTCTACAGGAAAAAATTTCCCAAAGAACTCCATGAGCCATTACTCAAAAATTACAAGGAGTTAGGAGGAAAATTTTGTAATTTCAGTTGGCTCCTCATCCAAACATTCTTCTAAGTCGATAAACAATCAAACTCTTTGCTGTCCCTACCCATGTAACAAATACTTTCCCCCTTGCGCATGGTGACCTTCAAATCTGCATTTTCGTCACCATGTGTAGCTTCATTTTCAAACGTGAAACTTTTCAATTCAAACTCATCGAAAAATCTGATTTTGGAGAGATGAAGTGGGAGAGAAACATGAAATTTCTTGTGCCTCTTGTTCATAATTTGGACATGTTTTGTTCACCTCTATAATGGCTTCATCGATCAAATCAACTCCTTTAAATGAAAGAAAAAAATGTATCAATAATGCTCCTTCTTCTTTTGTTGCAAAAACTGATTTGACCTCATCCATTTGCTCCTCAAGAATGGGATTTTGAGCTGGTTTTTCTCTCTCCATAATGACTAAATTTGCGGTGCTGGCAAATTGGATCAACATTCTCTTTGGGCAAAGTGCCAACATGGACACCCAACTCATCACCAAAATCTGTTGATTCTTTTCCTCTTGTTCTTGTTCTTCTTTTGTTGCAAACTCAGTCTCAACCACCACCTTTTCTTCAATTCCAACCTCCTCTTTTAGATTTACCATCAAGGGGATTTTTGAAAACTCAAATTTAGCAGCCCAACTCTTGATTTTCTATCATTTCTTCTCTATTGGGATCCTCTTCTTGCTGTTCTCCTTGACTGGTCTTCTGATTTTCATCTTCCCAACATGGATCTGGGAATGCAAGAGGATGGATGGGTTGTGACTCAACTGATTTTGCAATTTTTTGTGATGGTGGAGGAGGTAGAAACTCTTGTTTCTTTGGAGGGAATGGCTGTTTGGAAGAAAAAAGGACAGAAGAATTTAGATGAGGTGGAATACTAGGAGATGGAGAAATGAAATCAACACTTGGGCATAGGCTGAATTTGGAATTTAGCATTAAAAATGAGATGGTGTTGCTTGAGGAATGGAAGGAGAAAAACCAGATGATGGTGTAGAACTTACCCATTGACAAGGTTGCTCAACACCAAATTTATAGGCCTCTATCTCCATTGTCCATTATGTTAGTTGGGGCAACGTCTCATTAACCATGAATTCAGCCTCTCCACGAGGGCTTAAGTGTCTTGGAAAAGGGCATCCCCATGGACAGGGTGCTCTGAAACCAATCTGAAATGCCTTCATTTGTGCTTGATCCCTTGATTGCACCATGCCAACCTCCATTTTTTGGATTTTCTCCAATAGACCAACATCTTGCATTTGAATACCTTCATTGTTTGCATACCCCTTCTCTTGGAAAGCTCCATAGCCAAACTAATTTTGGCCTTGCTCATATGGATATGCATACTGATTTTGAATTTGATCAAAATGCTGATTTGAAGGAGTTGTAAAACATGTTGGAGGTGGAATATACTGCTGTTGTAAATGTGAATTCCATGATGGAAATGAAGTCATGATTGCACAAATTCATGGATGAAAAGAATATGGAAGAGATGGAAAGAAGAATGGATGGAAATGGATGGAAAATAGGTGCGCAACTCGGAGAATGAGTTATTGATCGGATGGAGTGCCAGGATGTGTTTGCAAGTGCCTCTAAAGGCTGAAATTTTCATACAGAACACATCAACATGCAAAAATAAAGTGGAAGACCTCTAAGGTCCCACTCGGGTGCCTAAAAGCTGTTAGTGCAATGTCCCGGCACCCCCAAAATGACCTATGGAAATGCTTTTCTAAAGGCAATGTCATTTGGTGTGAATGCACAACATTGAGTTTTCTCCAAGTGTGGGACCTTGCAAGGTGAAAAACTCTCTAGATTGAAGCTAGTTCTTACTCCTCTGTTTAGGTGTATGCATGCAATTTTGTAGAGGTTCGGTTCAAAATCCTATTCTAAAACTACCAAGGAGACGGGTTGAGAGAAGCATGGAAATGGAAACAAAACTAAGAAAAAGATAGAAAGGTGATACACCAAAGGGGTCTTTGAACTCCTTGCTTTGAAAAATAGACATAGATCATGACGATGCAAGATCAAAACATGCACAAATTGCAGAATGTAATGAAGGATCGAAGACAATAATAAGCTGCATGAGAGGATTGGAAATTGATCACAAAACATACATTATCATGCCCAAATTTGATACAATACGCTCCATTGGAAAAGAGGCAAAAACATGTTATAATCTCCATGGGAGGTCTAAAACTCTCTCAAATCCACCCATTAAGGAGGAAATAAGAGCTTGCGAAGAGCAAGAACGTCCAACATTACAAAATGAGCCAAAGCGGCTTTTAATCATCGAAAGCATAATGGAAGAAAGGAGAAAATGCAGGAAAATTTGATTTGAGATCTTCAACCACCAACAAGAGTCATTAAAACGGAAGGGTACCTCTACAAATCCACTTCCCAATGCATTCGAGCCCGCAAGACAAGAAATTTCCCATACCTCATTAAATCTAGTAGATGGAAATCTAATTTTTTGCCTTTTCCAGTGCTAGAGACATTTTTCCAATTTTCTCCCATGAATCTTCACCAAAATCCAAAATTGAGGGTCCAACGTGTGGATAATTTCACAAGCTTTCCAATGATATAAAGAACGTGAAAATCGAGCTTTGGATCAAAAGATATGGCCCTCTGAAGATTTAGGGAAAAAATGGTGAAAAACAGTCAAAATTGGGTCGGCGGGGTCAAACTTTAAAATTTTCCCTTTTGGAAAATTTTCCCAAAAACCTCTACACCCCTGGCCATCGCGACACATGGTGTCACTGGTTCGTTGATGGGATCTCGGGCTCATTTCTTTCCTTTTGCCCCTTTCTTAGATTTTGAAATATTTTCCCAAACAACTTCGTGCCTCCAACCATTCCGCCATGGCATGGACTGGTGACTTCAAAATGGTCATGGGCCTTGACCATTTTTCTCCATTTTCTTCCTTGCGGGCTTGCGAGCCAATTTTGGATTTTGAGCCTTTCACCCCAAAGGGCTAAGTGCCCAAAGTTCTCCCTTCCTCTGCTAGCCGACGTGCTTCCTTCCCTCATGGGCCTACGGGCCAAAATTTTCCTTTCGCGCCTTTCTCTCTTAGAAAAATTTTCCAACTCTACCTCCATTGCCCGAGACCCGCGCCACATGGCACCATTTCATTACCGCATGGGCCTATCTAGGAAAATTTCCCCAAAAAAACTCGTAGAGCCATAACTCGAAAATTACAAGGAGTTAGGAGGAAATTTTTACCTTTCTGGAAAGGTAAGAAAATTCTCTATCAGATGAAATTATATTATAAAATTTTGAGTCCTTGGAGCGTGCCAAATATTCATTTTAAGTACCAGAAAAGAAAAGGAGGAGGAGTTTGCCAAAAATAAGCATGGGCTTATTTTGGATAACATGATAACTACCCTTTTCTTGAGGCTTTTATCTTTGGGATGAACTGAAAAAGGGGTTCCCTTTTGATAATTAACTGTATCTGCTTAGAGACTTCTTTGAAAACCACTTTTCCTTAGAAAATTTTAACCTCTTTCTTTTGTTTTGAAATTTAGTAAAAACAACAAAAGAGTGGTTGTTCATATCATTAACCATTTTGTCATATTCATCTTCATTAGATGCATATTATATATAACCTATGTTAGATTCACCATCTATTTATTCTTCTTTGACATATATATGACATTATCTTTACTTTCTTCTATTTTAATGACTTCTTCATCTTCGCCTTATTGTATTTCCATCGTTGTGTTGATTAGAGATGCTTTGATGACTAGCCTTGGTTGAGGTTCAGGTAACCTATTTTGATTACCATTATTGGCATTGCCAAAAATTCTCCTAGGTATATCTTTGTACGTGTTTTTAGGTGTGTTATTGGATACTTGTTTTGAGAGCCAATTAATCATTTTCCAACTTTTGAACCAATGGATCGATTTTGTTTTTGAGTTGAACCTTATCCCTTTTTCTTGAGAAGTTATTTCACTAGATTACCTGCCATGATCAAATTATTTTTAACTTCTATGAATAAAGACCAAGAAATATTCAAGTCAACTACTTGTGCTCTTCTAATAAGAAACCCACTTTAGGGAGTTGTGCATTTATGAAGAAATACTATGAATATCAAAGCGGAGTTACATTACATGAAATATTATGTAAGAGTCTATTTAACTTAGAAAAAATTATGATATTAAATATTCATTTATGTATAACGGGATAGGAGATCATGTGCATCTTCATCTGGTTTAAACCATGATTCAAACTTAGTATGCATTTTTTCCCAATTGGTGATTGAAGTAGTTGGAAAATGATAAAACCATCTTGCCGTAATATCTTGGATTGTTTCCACAAAATGTAAACTAATACATATTCATGCTCAACCTACTAGTAATCTATATGTGTAGTCATAAAATCACACACTTTCTATTTACATCACACCTCTAAGTATGTCATTATATGCATGATTCCTAAGCAAGAAAACTAGACATTAACAACACTTGTTTTACTTTTACATTGATTTATACCTTTTGATGCTCTTGTCATTTAATTTTAAAAATGGTCACTTTAATTTTAGACATTGGACAACATGTGACCCAACTATGTATTTTTGTTATATCCATGACCATCTTGAATAGTACTGACCCATTAGGGATAGGAGCACCCATGCGCTACTATCCCCTTTAGATGCTTACATCCTTTTCATGCATTTTCTCAAGTTTGAAATGCCACATCATTTTTTATCTTTTCTAAAGTCTCTTTTATCACTTTGGGTTATTCTTTTTGGTTGTTAATAATGAAATTCAAACAAGGGAATCATATATATACATGATTTACTCACTATTATAAGGGGTTGGACAACTTGGGATATTACTTACTATGTACTACTTGGGAAAAGAGAAATATTAAAGGACTACATTTGGGATGCATTTATAACACCCACAAATTACACACACAAATATAAACAATAAAATACTGGAATAATTTTTTTGTCTTACATTACTTGATACACGACACCACATGGGATCACTTAGGATAACTCACAACACATGAGACATTTGTACAAACATGAACCCACATATATACATGATGAGGAAATAATAAACACCACAAATAGAGATGACACACATTGCCAAGCCTACCTAAGAGGCTTACAATGGGGAGAGGTCATCATTAAAACTACCCCTTATTACTCCAAGAAGGAATCATGGCTATCCTTTGGTTCCTCCAAAGAATACACACCACATAAACTTTGATAGGACCCTTATCCCTCCACTCAAGTATCGCCACAAATTCCTTTGTTTCCACCAAAATAAAACACACACTTCCCCTTATTCCTCCCTTCAATAGCTACACACTTATTCCTCTAATAATCAATGATGAAACCTCACCCAACAAGAAGAAAACATATCCACATGAAAAAACATGATGCACATCAAAACCACATCTTCCTAAATGATAAAGTACAAAACAACGTATCCATCGAATATAAACTTATAATAGTACTTTCCCATAAAGACAATATTTCATGGCTACATTAATATGTGTGGTATAGTTTCATCAAAAATGAATTACATCAGTCAGACTTATCAGTTATCAGGCGCAATAAATATGCCTTAGCAATACGTAACTGAACG